>CM035841.1:261516649-261879149 GCA_020510985.1 Pholidichthys leucotaenia | reverse complement strand
ACTGACTCCAGTATCTGTTGCAGTGACTGACCAGATGATAGGTTTGTTTATCTCTGCTCTTTGTGTAGTGTATGTCACAATGCACTGACTGGCACAGGCCACAACAGACCTTGCGACAGATGTGTTTATCTGCCAGGATGTCCAGTCTCACCCTGTGTAACTGGGAGTGGTCCACCACAGACCTGTGGCAGATATTGTTTTTAGTTCTGCCAGGATGCCCTGTTTCACCCTCCATGCCCTCGCAAGGGCGGGATGCCGGTTGAGTCGCCGACGGCCCAACCCATGAGACAGGTAGTATCGGTTTTCATGGTTATCCGGTAGCAAGCAAGCCAATGCCTGACCTGACACAAAAAAGGGGATGTAAGTCTCAGTTAAAAGCTGCCAATTTCTGACTAAAAAATATATGGAATTTTATGGGTAAAAAGCTGCAACTTTAGCAAAAAGACAAAAAAAAGGTGTACATTTCCAACCGTTTACAACCTAAAAACGTTGCAGATATAAGATTTGAGTAAAATGCTGCAAGTTTAAGCTTATTTTTTTAACTGCAAATTCAAGAGTAAGAAAAGTTCTAAATTCATGAGGAAAATGCTGCAAAATTATGAATAATAAAAAGCTGTAAATTTTCAAGTAAGAAGCTGCACATTTCTGAGTAAAATGGCTCTTACTCTGCAGGAAAATCTTGCAAATTTATGAGAAAAATCCTCACATTTACAAAAGAATGTTTCTAATTTACATGTAAAAAGGATGTGATAAATTGGCGTGTGTTGGCCATTTTTTTAAAAAGACAGCTGTGAGGAGGAACTAAAGGAGGTGTTAAATTCTGCATATCTGCATTAATCAGCAGGGAAAAGGAGAAGAAGAGGAATAGGTAATCCCCAGCAGCAGAAATAATCCAGTTAACTCAGGAAGAGTAAACACATGACACCCCATGACACCCAACAGATCACCCCCCATGACATCATTGGGAACAGCTGGGCCAAACTTCACACCTCTGTCCATTTACATGTTCCCTTCTGAGGACAATTCAAGCAGAGCTGCTGCTGAGATGGAAACCAAAGGGTTAAAGGGTGACGTGGCTTTAACAGCAGCACTGACCCCCCCACCCCCACCCCCACCCCCACCCCCAACTGACCTGCTGGACAGGAACTAACAACTCCTCAGACCTATTAACACAATTTTAACAACAAAAGAACATGCAAAAGAATGAAGATTCCCTTTGATTTAACAGGATAACAGCGTGAATTTTCTGGTCTGTGAATGAACAGAGCAGCCATAAGTATTTCACAGAGTCACTTATTGAATTATAATGGTTAATCTAAGTCACAATTTCAGGAAACATAAACTTCAGGGGAAACTTAAACCCATGGCACATCGTTTTAAATTTTGCTTATTTTTCTTTTCTTTTTTTTCCACTTCTCTTCCAGTCCTTATGGCCACTTTCTGATTGCTTTGAGTTTTTAAAACATCATTTTAAGAATAATGTTAACTGACTTAAAGTACATTTCTAACTACACTATATCATACAATATGCCATTTAACATACAATTTCATTTGATCGCATTTAGATCTTAATTCAAACAAGCAGAGTATTTGCAACCATCTTAATTAAGACTTGAACAAAAACAATCAATCTGAATACAACTGGGAGTGTTTAAGAATAAAAATCTTTGGATTCCTTTATGAAGTTCTGCCTGCAGATCACCTGCACTCAAACATTCCAATTACCACTCATGGGATAGACCAGATTCCATACAAAATGTTAAAAATTTTGCTTTGGCTTCGTCTTTAAGGGGTTGCTGTTCCAGTTAAAAGTCTCAAGTGTTGGAGAGTCCACCTTTGTATAAAACAGTCAAGTCAGTATACCACAAAAGGCTCAAAGTCGCTAAGATAATCCAGAGGTTAAACCGGCTGTTAATGCCATTTAAGCCCTTCATGGCTTCGACAACGTGGAACCGGCATTTCACTTTGAAACGGATGGCTCGAGTTATTGCAAACGAGCAAGTTTAAAACGCACACTAAAGTTAAGAGTAATGCACACCTTCCAAAAAGTTCAACCTTTGTCTCATCAGTCCAAAGAGTATTTTCCCAAAAGTCTTGGGGATCATCAAGATGTTTTCTGCCAAAACTGAGACGTGTCTTTATGTTCTTTTTGCTCAGCAGAGGTTTTTGTCTTAGAACTCTGCCATGCAGGCCATTTTTGCCCAGTCTTTTTCTTATGGTGGAATCATGAACACTGACCTTCACTGAAGCATGTGAGGCCTGCAGTTCTTTGAATGTTGTTGTGGGGTGTTTTGTGACCTCTTGGATGAGTTGTCGCTGTGCTCTTGGGGTAATTTTGGTCAGTCGGCCACTCCTGGGAAGGTTCACCACTGTTCTATGTTTTCGCCATTTGTGGATAATGGCTCTCACTGTGGTTCGCTGGAGTCCCAAAGCTTTAGAAATGGCTTTATAACCTTTTCCAGACTGATAGATCTCAGTTACTTAGTTTCTTACTTGTTCCTTAATTTCTTTGGCTCGCAGCAACATGTCTAGATTTTGAGGATCTTTTGGTCTACTTCACTTTGTCAGGCGGGTCTTATTTAAGGGATTTCTTGATTGAGAACAGGTATAATGTATAAGCATCCCAAAGTGATTAAACATAAAGTTGGTAAAACTCAAAGTAAACATGAAGCCTCTAAATTTAATGACTTGGCCTCTCTTCCTCCTCATAATTTAAAAATTAAACGCAGTTTGTTAAATATCAGGTCTCTAACTCCCAAGTCTCTGCTAGTCCACGATCTGTTAATTGATCATCAGACTGATTTAATATCCCTTACAGAGACTTGGTTAGGGCAAGAGGATTATGTTGGTTTAAATGAATCAAATCCCACTGGTTATTCAAACTGTCAAAATCCCAAAAGTTCTGGTTGTGGAGGAGGAGTAGCAACAATTTACCATTCCAAATTACTAGTTAATGTAAAGCAAAAAACATGTTATAATTCCTCTGAGGGCCTGGTCCTCAGTATTGGGCATTTTAGCAATTTTAGGTTAAACCCAATTTTATTTGCCATAGTTTATCGTCCTCCCTCAGCCTACTCAGAGTTTTTATCTGAATTTGCTGAATTCTTAGCGGATTTAGTGCTGAAATCAGATAGAATAATTATAGTAGGGGACTTTAATATACATGTAGATGTAGATAGTGATTAAGATAAGATAAGATAAGATAAGCCTTTATTAGTCCCACAACGGGGAAATTCCAGGATTGCAACAGCACAGGGATAGCAACACTCAGAGCAACAATCAGAAGGCAAGAAAAAAACAAGCAAGCAAGAGCAGCTAATATACATATGTACGTATTACTATAAAATATATATATATACACACACACACAGACACACAGTGCAGAGCATTGTAGCTGGATGGAATAAATATATGAATATATGAACACACAGTGCAGAGCATTGTAGCTAGATGGAATAAATATGTAAATATATAAACACCCACAGTACGGAGCATTGCAGCTAGGTGGAATAAATATGCAAGTATATAAACACACACAGTGCGGAGCAATGTAGCTAGATGGAATAATATGTAGATATATAAATATATAAACACACCCAGTGCTGAGCATTGTAGCTAGATGGAATAAATATGTAAATATATAAACACACACAGTGCAGAGCATTGTTGCTAGATGGAATGAAACAGCATAACCGTCTACTTAGTTATCCTACATGGTATGATTATGTGCCCATACATATTCTCACCCTCCATAGCAACCGGTAAGTTCCTAGTTGTATGCCGGAGGGGACCATTGTGTAAGTCTATTGCATCTTTTGCATTCATATTGATTGCCTCAATATGGCATTTAATTCAATATTAGAGTCGAAGGGGTTTTCTCAGAAAGTAGGACATTCTACCCATTATCTCCACCACACATTGGACCTTGTTCTGACATATGACATAGAAATAGAAAATCTGGTAGTGTCTCTTAATAACCCTGCACTGTCAGACCATTGTCTGTTAACTTTTGATTTTACTATTTCTGACTATTTGGCTCCTAAAGAAAAATATTACTACAGTAGATTCCTCTCAGATGATGCTGTTACCAAATTTAAGCAGATTATTTCCTCAATGCCATGTGTCAACACAACAGAGATAAGCTATGGAGAGCTTGCTCCTTCTGTAATTGGTAGCGTGGTCGATAGTGTTACAGCTTCTCTGCATCAAACTCTAGACATGGTGGCCCCTTTAAAAAAGAAAAAGTCTAATCAGAGATTTCTAACTCCTTGGTTCAACAGAAACTCTTAGCTTAAAACAGAAGACTCGTCAATTAGAAAGAAAATGGCGCTCCACTAAATTAGATGAAATCTATTTAGCTTGGAAAAATCATCTTCTAATTTATAAAAAAAATCTCTTCGGAAAGGTAGAACAAGTTATTATTCCACATTAATACAGGTGCATCTCACTAAATTAGAATATCATCAGGAAGTTGATTTATTTCAGTAATTCAATTCATAAAATGAAACTCATATTTTATATAGATTCATTACAGACAGAGTGATATATTTCAAGTGTTTATTTCTTTTAATTTTGAAGATTATGGCTTGCAGCTCATGAAAACCCAAAAATCAGTTTCTCAAAAAAAAAATAAATATATATATATATATATATATATACAGTATATATATAATATTACATAAGATCAATTTTTAAAAATTGTTTTTTTGGGGTTTTTTTTTTAAAATAAAAATGTTGGCCAACTAAACGTATTTCCATGCCCACACTCAATACTTGGTCAGGGCTCCTTTTGCATGAATTAATACTGCATCAGGGCAGTGCGGTGGCAGAGTGATTAGCACTGTGGCAGCACAGCAACTCACCCTTGGCCGGGGATCCTGGGTTCGATCCCAGCCCTCGACCAACAGTGATCTGTGTGGAGTTTGCATGTTCTCCCCGTGTCTGCGTGGGTTTACTCCGGGATTTCTCCGGTTTCCTCCCACATGCCAAAAACATGCAAGTTAGGTTAATTTGCATCAAACTGGGGATTCTAAATTGTCCTTAGGTATGAATGTGAGAGTGAATGGTTGTCTGTCTCTCTGTGTTGGCCCTGTGATGGACTGGCGATCTGTCCAGGGTGTACCCTGCCTCTCACCCAAAGATGCTGGGATAGGCTCCAGCCCCCCCGCGACCCGAAAAGGATTAAGTGGAAGAAGATGAATGAATGAATGAATGAATGAATGAATGAATGAATCACTGTGGCATGGCATGAAGGTGATCAACCTGTGTTACTGCTGAGGTGTTATGAAGGCCCAGGTTGCTTTGATAGCGGCCTTCACCTCATCTGCATTGCTGGGTCTGGTGTCTCTCATCTCCCTGCTGACAATACTTCATAGATTCTGTATGGGGTTTAGGTCAGGAGAGTTTGCTGGCCAGTAAAATATAGTGATACCATGGTCATTAAACCAGGCTTTGGTACTTTTTGCAGCAGTGTGGGCAGGTGCCAAGTTCTGCTGGAAAATGAAATCAGCATCTCCATAATCCTTGTCAGCAGAGGGAAGCATGAAGTGCTCTAAAATGTCCTGGTAGACAGCTGCATTGACTTTGGACTTGATAAAACACAGTGGACTAACACCAGCAGATGACATGGCTCCCCAAATCAGGTGCCAAGTCCAGTCACTTGGAAATCAAGGTCCCAGAGTCTGGAGGAAGAGTGAACAGCCACAGAATCCAAGTTGCTTGAGGTCCAGTGTGAAGTTTCCACAGTCAATGATGATATGTGGAGTCATGCCATCTGCTGGTGTTTTTCCACTGTGTTTAATCAAGTCCAATGTCAGTGCAGCCATCTAACAGGAAATTTTAGAGCACTTCATGCTTCCCTCTGCTAACAAGCTTTATGGAGATGCTGATTTCATTTTCCAGCAGGACTTGACACCTGCCCACACTGCCAAAAGTACAAATACCTGGTTTAATGACCTTGGTATCACTGTGCTTGATTAGCCAGCAAACTCTCCTGACCTAAATCCCATAGAGAATCTATGGTGTACAGTGGTACCTCTACTTACGAATTTAATTCGTTCCGGAAGAATTCTCGTAACGTGAAAAATTCGTAAGTAGAGGCGCGTTTTACATGTAAATGCCGTAATCCGTTCCAAGCCCCCAAAATTCGGGCATAAATTTTTTATAAATCGTAAAAACGCATCAAAACATGTAACAAATACATGTTACAATTAGATTACTGCACAATAAACATAAAATGAGAGTTTAAAATGAGAGAAAGAATAATAAAAGAGAATAATAAAAGAGAAAGAATAATAAAAATTATGTTCATTTACCCTTTAACTGCTATCGTCGTCGACGTCATCGACGTTTGCCTTCTTTGGTTCATGTTCTGATCCAAGGACGTTTGCTTTTGTCGGCTTGTAAGTGCTTCGTTTTGTTTTAATACCGTGCTGATCGTTGATGTATTACGGCCATATTCTTTGGCGAGATCAACCAAACGCATCCAAACGCAAGATGCATCCCCTTTTCATACCTTTCGATTATCTCCTTTCTTTGTTTGTATGGACAAAAAAACTCTCTTCTCCTTTTCCACTTATCTCCGTCACTTTCTTGGGGCCCATAGCGAATAAATGTTAATTCTGTACTGTACACACACGTAAAACTTTCACCTTGTTCTTAATAAAGTTTTGGGGAAAAAAAAAAAAACTTCGTGGCCAATGGGATACCAGGAAGATGCTAGGCGATAGCCAATGGCAGAGCAGCTACAGGTATGTTTACGTTCGGTAAACTACGGAAGCTGCGAGGAGCGCATACTTTTTTGCCTTTCGTATCCTGAAATTTCGTTCGTAACTAGAGGCAATATTTTCCCGTTGAGGCGTCTCGTAACCTGAAAATTCCGTATGTAGAGACGTTCGTAAGTAGAGGTACCACTGTATTGTCAAGAGGAAGAAAAAATACACCAGACCCAATAATACAGACGAGCTAAAGGCAGCTATCAAAGCAACCTGGGCTTCCATAACACCTCAGCAGTAACACAGGCTGATCACCTCCATGCCATGCTGCATTGATGCAGTAATTATGCAAAAGGAGCGCCGACCAAGTATTGAGTGTGTACATGGACATACTTTTCAGTCGGCCAACATTTCTATTAAAAATCAGTTTTTTAAATTAATTTTATGTAATTTCTAATTTTTTGAGAAACTGAATTTGGGGTTTTCATGAGCTATAAGCCATAACCATCAAAATTAAAAGAAATAAACACTTGGAATACATCACTCTGACTGTAATGAATCTATATAATGTCATGAGCCAAGCCGGTTTGGCTTTCCCTGGCTTCGCCCCGATCTCTCTGTGGGGTGTGGTTCTTTGGTATATGTGCATTATGTGTATTTTGTACTCTTTTCCATACCCTTAGCCACTGCCTGACTGGCAGCTGTTAGCCAGCCTCTGTGACTTACTTTCTCCCATGCTGCTGACAGTCTGTCGGTCCACCCATGCCCCTCGCTCTCCCTCTTATTTCCATCAGCTGTTCCCAGTCCCGGTAATTATCTTTCCCGCGCCTCGCCAGGTGTTCCTAATTTGTGAGGCCAGCGGTGTTTGTATTAAAGCAGCTCTTTGCTAGACAAACACCGCTGGACCATTATACGTGTTAGATGGTTGTCCTTCGCTGTCTAACCGTCATGTCGCTAAGAGGACTGTTGTCGTGTGTGCTCGTTGAAGACGCTAGGATTACTCAGACTGCCCCCTCACTGTGAGTACTGTCAGCGTTTCTGTTCTCCGCTGTGCCGCTACGCTTTGGATCTTTGCACAGTATGTTCCACCGGTGTGTATTGGGCGTCCTGGAGGACTCTTAAGTGTACCCGAGCTGTCTATGTCTTTCTGTATATTCACTTGTGTGTTAATAAATGTGTGTTGGTGTACTCAGCACGTAAATCCGTTCGTCCTTTCGCTCCTCCTCCGTGCGCTGTGGAGAAGCGCACGGGGAGCTTATGACATACTGTGAACGCTTATGATATACTGTGAACGCAGGAGCCAATTGAAGCACAGGAATTCAGGCAGGGTGAAGCGATATTTACTGTTGCAACAGATGAAAACAAAGGATGCTGGACACAGACCCAGCAGCATGGAGAACACCCACAAGTGGGACCTGCACTCATTCCAGCAGAATAGACGGAGGCCGACGACAAAAGTCGTAAATCATTCGCCAAAACGGCAATGATGGAATTATGTTGATCGGGATCCACGAGCGGAGCAGCGTCGCGTTCGTCTGACGCGTGGGAAGAGATGTTCGCCACGACTCTGCTGCTTTGAAGAGGTAAGGTGTTATAAGCTAAATTATTATTTATCCCTGAAAACTGTAATCCAAAAATGACTTTTGACCGATCGGTAAATTACAACTGTACTGTGCACGAAGTACGAAGTGCGTGCGCCGCGATAAACGGTTCATTTGCCGTGTTCGGACCATGAACGCCCCCCCCCCCCGCTGCAGAAGAGGAGCGGGGGGGGGGGCGTTCACGGTCCAAACGCCCCCCGGTCCGCGGGGGGAAGCATATGAGTCTATTCCATCATGTAGCGATGGCCCTCTTCTGTAGCGAGGGGGGGGGGGCGTTCACGGTTCCCCCCCTCCCACACACACACACAGTAGCGAGGGGGGGGGGGGAGCTGCTGTGAAAACATGCAAGGAGTGTAATCCGTCATGTAGCGAGGGCCGAACTCGGTCCTTGGTAGCGGGGGGGGGGGACGACCCCCTGCCCACACACACACACACACACACACACACACACACACACACACACACACACACACAGCCCTGAGTGTGACCTTTCATTAGAGCCTAAAATGAAGATTCTACATTGAATTATTCAAAAGTTACAGATGTTTTTCCAAACTGTGCCATTTGGCACAATTTGGCACAGTTCCCAAACGCCTGAGAACAGCCTGAGAACAAAGCTGTGTAAAATATTCATTTTTTGTGGTATTGTTACCAAATTTGGATCTCAGCTGGATAACACTTGGTTCTACATTTCTGTTGCATTTTCCAGCCGGATCGGACAGCTGTGTGTTATTTACAAGCATTTGTATCCAAAAAAACACTGTGTCCAATTTTTTTTTCTTCAAGTTCAGTATGTTTAGATGACTGTAACTCAGTGGCCGGAGCACGTAGAGAGATTATGTTTTTTTTGCCAAAAAATTCAAAGTGTTTTCTTTTAAATGAGACCAACCCCATGAAGATGCTGCAAAGGGTTGAATAACAGCTTTCGATTTACTTTGGGCACGTTATTTTTTGGCATTTTTAGGAAAATTGCCCGGAGTGCAAGTGGTTAAAAAAGGATTTAGCGGGTACACCCACACATCCTTTCCCCTTTCCCTTTTAGCATAATTTTTTGAGACTGAGCTGTGTTGGAGTTGGCCATGGATTCGACGCCCTGCAGCTATCCATTGAGCTTGGGATGGGAGAGTTGCAGAGCATTAATGGACATGGACGGGCTCATCGCTTTGAGCAGCGTGTATTCTACCCCGGAGGACATTCTCTGGTACGTAGGTCTGGCGGAGGCAGAGGTCCGGTGGTGCCCTCAGCTCACTCGGCATGCCAAAGGAATGGAGAGGATTAACCAGTTGGCAGCGGCGTGGGTGCGGCGAAGGGGTGAGGAAATCTCCTAGGAAGTCCGAGCTCGCGTCGAGGGTCAAGCGCTCCCGGGGCTCCATTCCTCCTGCCTCCCACCAGAACGAAATGCCTGCTCCCGTCCCGGCTCCTCCAGCCCCAGCACCCAGTCCTCGACGTTGTCCTAGGAGACACCAGGAGAAGCCCTCCTTGTCTGTAGTCACCCCTGTCACCCCAGCTGCCGTGAGGTCCGCTGAACTCATCCTGGCTACTCCTACCTCCATTGCCATGGAGATGGCTCCTCCACCAGTCTGCAGAGGGGCCCACATCACCGCTGACACGGAAAGGGATGACTGTCTGCTATCTGCAGCTGCTAGAACCAATGACCGGGATGACAGGCAAGTATTTTACCTTTCTATTCCATCAAATAGTATTAAATCTTGCCTGTCTCCTGAGGGAGAGGCCCAGTTTAAGCAGTCCGCTGGGTCCTCTCCTCCAGTTGCAAAGATTAATTCATTCCCCCCCCCCCCACCGTGTCTCCTCCCATTCTCCCTGAGGGCCTGTTGGCCCAAGGTCAGGGCCATCAGACGGTGGAGGAGCCAGTGGTCTCGGATGATCCATTCCCGGAGCCAGCACGGAGAGGCTCCCCTGCAGCCACGTTGGAGGATTTCCCAGCATTGGAGCCGCTGCAGGAGGAGCATCAGACTGACACTACCATCTCACCTGCTACAGCCAAGAACATCAAATGCCGGGATGACAGGCAAGTGTGTTTTCAATTTACCCATAAAAAATCCTTGTCTGTCTCCCGAGGGAGAGGCCCAGTTTCAGCAGTCCACTGGGTCCTCTCCTCCGGCTGCAGCTGTGAACTCATCCCCTACTCCCTCTGTGTCCCCTTCCTTCATCCCTGAGTGCCTGCCAGTCTTGGAACCGAGCCGCCAGATGGTGGAAGAGCCGGTGGTTCTGGACGATCCCTTCCCGGAGCCAGCACAGAGAGGTCCCCCTGCAGCCACGCCGGCTGAATCCCCTGTACTGGAGCTGCTGCAGGAGGTTAATTGACTGCTATCACCATCTTGCCAGCTGTGGAGGCGTCTGCAGTGGACTGGGAGCCTGAGCTGGCCCTCTTGGAGGCTGGGCCCGAGTGTTCGTCGCCAGGATCGACGGAGTCCTGGACAGCAGTGGAGCTCGAGCTCAGGCAAGTTTTCTCTCTTGTTTTTCTTATGACAGTTCTAGAGAGATCTTGTCTGGCTCTGGGTGAGGGGAGTTGGGTGCAGCGCGCAGCTGCGTCTGAACCTCCTTTGCCGGGCTCCGCAGCTGCTGGTGACCCTAACCACCTTTCCTCTCCTGCTACCTCTGAGCCTTCATCTAGGGTCGCCGGAGAGGGTGTGTCACCGCCGGAGGTCGCCAAGGGTTCGGTCCTGCCGAAGGAGGATGTCGCTGCTCCAGTCCCTACTGCCAGGGTCGTCAGGGATCCTCCCATCGATCGTCTCCTCAGCCTGGTGCTCCTGCTGGTTGGCCCGCTCCCCGTGAGTGCAGCTTTGGCCCAATCGGGGCCCACAGCTGGTGCAGCTGAGCCTCAGCCGGAGGTCACCGTGGGTGCAGCTGAGCCTCAGCTGGAGGTCACCGTGGATGCAGCGGAGCCGGCTCGGTCGGGGGCCATCGTGGGTACAACGGAACCAGCCCAGTCGGGGTCCACCGTGGGTGCCATTGCGGACTACCCTGAGGATGCCGTGGAGGTCCCCTCTCCCCGGTCCGGTTACCCACCAGTCAGCCTTCCGGTGGGCAGGCCGTCCCCTGCTTCACCCCTTCGGTCCTGGTGGCTGAGCAACACTGGCCGGCCACCAGAAGAATTGACTCCCTGGGTCAGGTGGCTCATGTTTTCCGGCAGGCCGCTGGACTCCGTCCACCAGACCTTCTGCTGGGCCTGGGACTCTGGGCGGCCTCCTGAGCCCCAACGCCTGTGGACTTGGGGGGGGGGGGGTAATCGTGGACCCTGGGCAGGGCATTGTGTTTCCTCCTTTCCTGTTCCCCCTACCTCCCACCCGGGTTCATGTTATTGTTGTTGTTCTTGTTGTGGGGGGGGGGGTCCTCTTGATGTTACCTTGGGTGTCTGGAATCTACCCCTTAAAGGGGGGGCTCTGTCATGAGCTGAGCCGGCTTGGCTTTCCCCGGCTCCGCCCTGATCTCTCTGTGGGGTTTGGTTCTTTGGTTTATGTGCATAATGTGTATTTTTTTAATTAAAATTAAATTAAATTAACTTAAATCACCCATTATTGTCATTCAACCATACAACCAATCATGTACAGTAGAACGAAATTGTGCTTTATCCTATCTACAGTGTCAATCACCCACACCCCATGTGTAGAATCAGAAGGGCCACTGCCATGCAAGGCGCCGCCACAGATTTAAACTCCTCCATTCCATTATTGCTGAGCACCAAGCTGGACGGCAGGAAGTTCCGCTTTTATATGGTCTTCGGCATGACCCGGCCGGGATTTGAACCCCTGCCTCCCGGGTGTGGAGCGGATGCTCTACCAACTGAGCCACCACTCCAGTTTTGTACTCTTTTCCATACCCATAGCCACTGCCTGACCGGCAGCTGTTAGCCAGCCTCTGTGACTTACTTTCTCCCATGCTGCTGACAGTCTGTTGGTCCAGCCATGCCCCTCGCTCTCCCTCTTATTTCCATCAGCTGTTCCCAGTCCTGGTAATTATCCTTCCTGCGCCTCGCCCAGGTGTTCCCAATTTGTAAGGCCAGCGGTGTTTGTATTAAAGCAGCTCTTTGCTAGACAAACACCGCTGGACTATTATACATGTTAGATGGTTGTCCTTTGCCATCTAACCGTCATGTCGCTCGTTGAAGGCGCTGGGATTACTCAGACTGCCCCCTCACTGTGAGTACTGTCAACGTTTCTGTTCGCTGCTGTGCCACTACGCGTTGGCTCTTTGCCCAGTATGTTCCACCAGGGTGTGTTGGGCGTCCTGGAGGACTCTTAAGTGTACCCGAGCTGTCTGTGTCTTTCTGTATATTCAATTGTGTGTTAACAAATGTGTGTTAGTGTACTCAGCACGTAAATCCGTTCGTCCTTTTTCTCCTCCTCCGTGTGCTGTGGAGAAGCGCACGGGGAGCTTATGACAATATAATATACGAGTTTCACTTTTTGAATTGAACTATTGAAATAAATCAACTTTTCAATGACATTCTAATTTATTGAGATGCACCTGTAGAAGAGAACAGGAATAATCCTAGGTTTCTCTTCAGCACTGTAGCCAGGCTGGCAAAGAGTCAGGACACTGTCAAACCTAACATTCCCTTAGAGCTTACTAGTCAGGACTTTATAAATTTTTTCAATAATAAAATTTCATCTATCACAGATAAAAATCAGTCAGATTCCTCCCACTGTTAACTTAAGTACAGCAACTACTACAACTCCTGCACAGTGAAGTTATGGTCTGCGGAGGCAATGGACACTCAAAAGGGCTGTTTTGAAACCACCGCCTGGGAGCAGCTCTGCGATCCACATGGTGAGGACATCGATGGCCTCACTCACACCATCACGGACTACCTCAGCTTCTGTGTGGACAACACCGTTCCCACCAAGACCATACGGTGTTGCTCAAACAACAAACCCTGGATCAACCCTGAGATAAAAACACTTCTGAGAGAGAAGAGGATCTTCAGGTCGAGGAACAGGGAGATGCTGAAGTCCGTACAGAGGGAGCTGAGGAGAAAGATCAGAGAAGGCAAGGACAGCTTCAGGAAGAAGATGGAGGACAAGCTGCAACAGAGCGACATCAGCGGCGTCTGGAGAAATCTTAAAACCATCTCTGGGCTCCAGAATACCTCCCCCCAGGCCACGGAGGGCAGGGAGTGGGCGAACAATCTGAATCTGTTTTTCAATAGGTTTGACCAACCGCCCTCCCCCCTGACTGCACAACAACCACTGCTGCCTCTAAAGACATCAAGTCCTGCTGCCCACTCCCCACTCCACCAACACCCCCCCACTCCCAACACACAGCCCCCCAACCTGACCCTGACCAAGACCCAGGTGAGGACAGAGCTGAGGAAGATCAAGGCGAGGAAGGCGTCGGGACCGGACAGCATCAGCGCACAGCTCCTCAAGTCCTGTGCAGACCAGCTGGGTGGGATTGTGGCATACATCTTCAACCTGAGCCTGAAGCTGGGGAGGGTACCACAGCTGTGGAAAACATCTTGTGTGGTACCTGTACCAAAAACTTCCCACCCCAAAGACCTGAACAGCTACAGACCGGTGGCCTTGACGTCCCACTTGATGAAGACCCTGGAGAGACTGCTCCTTGCTCACCTCCGCCCCCTGGTGGGACCAGCGATGGATCCACTCCAGTTCGCCTACCAGCAGGGCATTGGGGTGGAGGATGCGGTGATCTTCCTCCTTCACCGTTCTCTGTCCCACCTGGAGAAGCCCGGGAATGCGGTGAGGATCATGTTCTTTGACTTCTCCAGTGCTTTCAACACCATCCAACCGATGATCCTGAAGGACAAGCTGCTGTGCGCAGGGGTGGACCAGCACCTGTCATCATGGATCCTGGACTACCTCATGAACCGGCCTCAGTTTGTGAGAACCCGGGACTGTGTGTCCGACACGATCATCGGTAGCACGGGGGCCCCCCAGGGAACGGTTTTGGCTCCCTTCCTGTTCACCCTTTATACTGCGGACTTCTCACACAACACAACACACTGCCATCTACAGAAGTTCTCTGATGACTCTGCGATCGTTGGCCTCATCTCCAATGGAGATGAAGCTGAGTACAGAGGACTTATCCAGGACTTCGTGGACTGGTGCCATCGGAACTGCCTCCAGATCAACGCGAGGAAAACTAAGGAGCTGGTGGTGGACTGCCGCAGGCAAGGACAACCCCTCACAGCACCAGTAAATATACAGGGAACAGACATCGAGATGGTGACATCCTACAAGTACCTGGGTGTTCATCTGAACAATAAACTAGACTGGTCACACAATACTGACGCACTCTACAAGAAGGCACAGCGCAGGCTGTTCCTACTGAGGAGACTCAGGTCTTTTGGTGTACAAGGGGCGCTGCTGAAGACATTCTATGACACGGTGGTGGCATCAGCCATCACTTTTGGAGTGGTCTGCTGGGGAAGTGGCATTACCGCAGCCGATAGGAAGAGTCTGAACAAACTGATCAAGAAAGCTAGCTCTGTCCTGGGGCAGCGCCTTGACCCAGTGGAGGAGATAGGAGAGAGAAGGACGGTGGCTAAACTGTCATCTCTGCTGGAGTCCGAGTTCCACCCTATGCAGGACATACTGAATGCACTGAGGAGCTCATTTAGCAGCAGACTACATCATCCCAGGTGCACAACCGAGAGGTTTCACAGGTCCTTCCTACCAACGGCTGTCAGACTGTACAACCTAAGCAGGGCTGCTCGCAGAGATAGCAAAAAGACATAACACCCTAATAGTTTTGAATGCAAAAGATGCAATAGACTTACACAATGGTCCCCTCCGGCATACAACTAGGAAAATACCGGTCGCTATGGAGGGTGAGAATATGTATGGGTACATAATCATACCATGTAGGATAACTAAGTAGACGGTTGTGCTGTTTCATCCCATCTAGCAACAATGCTCTGCACTGTGTGTGTTTATATATTTACATATTTATTCCATCTAGCTACAATGCTCCGCAGTGGGTGTGTTTATACATCTATATATTTATTCCATCTAGCTACAATGCTCTGCACTGTGTGTCTGTGTATATATATATATATATATATATATATATATATATATATATATATATATATATATATATATATATATATATTTATAGTAATATGTACATATGTATATTAGCTGCTCTTGCTTTTTTTTCTTGCCTTCTGATTGTTGCTCTGAGTGTTGCTATCCCTGTGCTGTTGCAATCCTGGAATTTCCCCATTGTGGGACTAATAAAGGCTTATCTTATCTTATCTTATTAAAAGAAGTTTTTCCATTTATCGGTAGCCCTATCCATCCATCCATCCATCCATCCATCCATCTTCTTCCGCTTTTAAAACTGCTGTAATTAAACCCTTACTTAAAAAGCCAACACTTGATCCAGGAGTTTTAGCTAACTATAGACTAATGTCTAATCTGCCTTTCATTTCAAAAATCTTAGAAAGAATTGTTGCTACGCAATTATTTGACCACTTGCAGGGAAATAGTTTATTTGAAGAGTTTCAATCTGGGTTCAGAATCCATCATAGTACTGAAACAGCCTTAGTGAATCAGAATCAGAATCAGAATCAGAATCAACTTTATTGCCAAGTATGCTTACACAAACAAGGAATTTCACTTATCACTAAGGTACACTCATGTTAAGCGCTCCCTAATGACGCGGCAGCCATACAAGGCGCCTCATATGGGGGGGGTAAAGAGGGGGAGGGGGGAAGGGGGTGACACATTGGGCAGAGAGAAAAAACATAGTTACCAAAATATGGCTCGAATGAGAAAGATTGTGATCACATAGAAAAAAACCCTCTAAGCACACTTAGCAGACAATACAGATCCACACATTAACAAAGCAAGAGAGAGACCAGTGTGTGTATGTCAGTCATGTGATATCAGTGTGAATGCAGTGTATGAAAGTATCAGTTACTGGTGGACAACAAAAATCCTCTCTTAGGCAACGGCTAGATGTTATGTCCTTAGTGTCCTAAAACATAGATAACATGTCCACAGAGTTCATCTCTCTTCAGTTCATGCCAGATGGTAAAATTCCATGTTAGTCACATGGCTGTCCTTGGAGAGTTCAGATTGTTGCACATCAACAATTGTTTGGGTTAAGAGAAGCCAAACTCCCTTCTGCTTTATCTCTACTCCTGGAGGAATGAGTTCTTCCAAGGATGCCGAATCAAGGCCTGATGAGCACAGTTCACTTAGAGCATAGAAATTTCATCTCTCATGCGATTCTGTGCATCACAATTTAAGGCTTTAAAATCATTCCCTGGAGAGCACCCAGCGTCACTAATGACCTTCTTATCACATCTGATAATGGACTTGTGTCTGTACTTGTCCTATTAGACCTTAGTCCAACTTTTGATACTATTGATCATAATATTTTACTTGATAGATTAGAACACCATGTTAGACTTAATGGAACTTCGTTGCAGTGGTTTAGATCTTATTTATCTGATAGGTTCCAGTTTGTTCATGTCAGTAATGAGTTTTCTTCCAACTCAAAGCTCAGTCACGGAGTTCCACAGGGATCTGTGCTAGGCCCTATTCTTTTTAGTTTATATATGCTTCCGCTAGGCAACATTTTTAGAAAGCACTACAGTGATCCCTCACTTATCGCGGTTAATGGGTTCCAGAACCGACCGCGAAAAGTGAAAAGCCGCGAAGTAGCGTCACCCCTAATGACGCCATCCATAAATAATACATACGTTCATTCTCCCACTCTCTCTCTCTCATATGATACGTGTGTGTGTGTACGTGTACATACATACGTAGATGTAAACAAAGTGTACATAAATATGTTTTTAGAACTCTTTTATTCTTATAACAAGATACGTAACTCAAGATGAAAATGATTTACTGCACAGGTTAATGACAGCTTTACTGCTCCTCAGGTGACGCCTCATCGTGAGGTGCTGGAGGCTCAGGATCATCGAGGGCAGCTTCCGATAGAGCTGAAGCTGCAGGAGGCGGCGCAGTGGCTCGACGGGAAGACTATTTCGCACAAAATGGCACAAGAGAACAGCAAAAAGTTCCACGCGGCGAGACTAAGTAACACGAGCGATAAAAAGCAATGAATGCGGTCTTCCTTCCCTTCATGGGTGCTTGGCAGGGAGAGGAGGTGGGTGAAACGTCTCGGCCAATCAGCTTGCGGGGTGAAACGTCTCGGCCAATCAGCTTGCGAGATTTCCGAGCCGAGCAAACACGAGAACAGCGAACAGAGAGTTGTGCTGCTCTCCGTGTTGACACCTGATGGTCTAATGTAGTCTCCCTGCCTTCTGCTAGCGCCCGCCCATTATTTCTCAATTTTGAATTTTTGATGAATATTTTTGAAAAATCCGCGATGCACTGAGGGCACGAAAGGTGAAGCGCGAAGTAGCGAGGGATCACTGTATATACATTTTCATTGTTATGCAGATAACACACAATTACTGTATACCTGTCAACGAAGCCAAATGATGGTAATCAATTAGCCAAATTAGAGGCCTGTCTTAAGGAAATCATAGCTTGGATGACTTGTAAATCCCTGCTATTAAATTCAGATAAGACTGAAGTCATTCTAGTTCGTCCAAAAAAACCTTAGAAATACCTTTCCAAATCAAACTTTTAGTTTCTTACATTGTTCCTATGGCATTCTTGCAGCCACCCTACGATGCAGGGTTTTCATGGGGCATTCATAGAAATCTTGGACAAGACCATTGACCTGGCCATGAACTTACCAACGGACTATAAGTGCTGGATTCTCCTATGGCTGCCTTAAGAAGGCCATATGAAATGGTCCAAAAATCATTTGTACAGTGTTTGCAGCAGTTCGTAAGGGTATTTGTGATTGTCGTCTTTCCTGATGCATGTAAGCCTTTGCCCAGTTCCTCACCCAACTCCTCTTTGTTTCCACTGGAATCTATTCCCCCTCCCACAGCGGGCAACAGCCACAGTAAATTTGTAAATAATCACTCTTTTGCCTTAGTCGATGTCTCTCTGTGTTGTGTCCTGCATTTGGGTCCAAACCTTGTGTAACCATGACACTAAAACTAAGAAAAATAACTTGAAAAAAGCTAAATCCTGTAACTCAAACCCTACAACACAGAAATAATGACTGAAACACAGAGACTAGACCAGACTGAACTTTTACTACAGGGCATGTGGCAGCGCTGTGATCTGATTACTGCATCTGTCTGACAAAAACTGGACCCTGGGAAGAGCAGCAATTTCTGTTTTATAAATCCATACTGAGACAGATCATTAACATACACCAGAAATGCACACTTGTAGGGGCTTGGGTGAGTCGGCAGACAGCGTCCCAGTCAGGATACACAGAATAAAGAGAGGTGGACAATAGCAAGGAGATCATGGGGAGTTTGGCAGGAAGAAGGAGCTGTGAGGGGTCAAGGGTGAATGTATTGTGATGTGAAATGTCATGCTTTGTGATGTGAAGTGTCGTGGAGATGTGAGATGAGCTGTGGATATAAAAGGAGAAGCTGTGCTTAGCTGTTTATGCTTTTTGTGTATGACTGATGGGAGAGTGTAATAAACTTCGTCTGCTCGTAACCTTGCCTCCTCATTTCACACTCTCCACACTGGTGACCCTGGACGTATGATGGAAAACGAGGCAGGAACCCTGGAGTCGGCCCAGACGGGAACCCCCAGCAACGCGTGCGCTGTTTCAGTCAAGTTACCGGACTTTTGGCAGCACAACCCGCGCTCTTGATTCCACCACACCGAGGCTCAGTTCGCCCTCCGGGGAATAACGGAAGATGAAACCAAGTTTTACTACGTGGTTGCAGCGCTGGACGCTCGCACAGCCCAACATGTAGCGAGCCTGCTCGACCAGCCCCCAGCCCACAACAGATATGAAGCTCTCAAGACTGCGCTGACCCGACGCTACACGCTCTCGGACTGCGAGAGAGCAGAGAGGCTCCTGAAGCGTTCCGAGTTGGGAGATGGTTCGGCTGTCGAGCTGATGGAGAAGATGTTGGCGTTAATGGGCACGGACGACGGGCATTTCCTGTTTGCCCACCTTTTCCTCCGGAATGTCCCAACAGAGGCGAGAGCGGTTCTGGCTAATTCGCCGTTGCCGGTCGTGCGTAACTACCGTGCGCTAGCCCAGGAGGCAGATGGGATCATCCTCACCACCAGAGTCCTCACAGTCAACACGGCTGCGTCGGACCCCAGCGAGATGACCAGAGGAGGCGAGGAGCCACCGACGGTAGCGGCAGCGGCGGCCAAGGGGCGCCAGAGAGACACGTTCTGTTTCTACCACCGCCGCTTCGGAGAGAATGCACGCAGATGTGTGCCACGGTGCCAATTCAAGCGCTCGGGAAACGCCAAGGCCGGCAGTTGGTAGCAGCTGCGACCGCCGGTGAAGAGAACAAGCTGCTCTACATGACGGACGCACGCTCAGGGAGGCGCTTCCTCATGGACACCGGAGCCCAGAAGAGCATCATCCTGCCGACCTACGCCGACCGGCTGGCAGGACCCAGCGGCCCCGGGCTGTTGGCAGCAAACGGCTTGGAAATTAAGACCTTTGGTGAGAGAACACTGATCTTATCTCTACACGGCCGTACATACGAGTGGACTTTTGTCATAGCAACACTGAATTACCATATCCTGGGGGCTGATTTTCTGTGTGCACATGTTTTACTGGTTGATGTTGCTAACAGGTGCCTGGTTAATGCACTGTCCTTTGACTCTCTCCACTGTACAGCTCGAGGGGCCGGGCCAGTAACACAAGCCAACGTCACAGCTCCAGGCGGTAAGTTCCACACACTGCTCACTCAGTTTCCAGCACTCACGGTCCCAACGTTTTCGGCGACCATCGCTAAACACGGGGTGAAACACTTTATAACCACCACCGGGCTGCCCGTTTTTGCACGACCTCGGCGCTTGGACGCAGCTGAACTGGCCATAGTGCGCGAGGAGTTTGCCAACCTGGAAAGGTTGGTCATCATCAGGCGTTCGAACAGCCCATGGGCATCCCCGCTACACATGGTCCCTAAGGCTGAGGGGTCGTAGCGACCGTGCGGGGATTTCCGCAGGTTGAATAATGCCACAGCACACGACCGCTACCCGATTCCCCACATTCAGGATTTTTCCGTTCACCTCGCCAGAGCACGCATTTTTTCTAAAATAGACCTGGTCCATGGTTACCACCAGGTCCCAGTGCGCGCGGAGGACATACCCAAAACAGCGGTAATAACTCCGTTCGGCTTGTTCGAGTTCCTGTGCATGCCATTCAGGTTAAAAGGAGCTGCACAGACGTTTCAGTGCATGATGGACGCGGTGCTGCGCGATCTCCCGTTTGTGTTCGTCTACCTGGATGATATCCTGGTAGCCAGTGCATCTGAGGACGAACACGTACCCCACCTCAGGACGGTTTTCCAGAGGTTGGAGAAGCACGGGTTAATAATCAACCCGGTGAACTGCCAGTTCGGAGTGATGCAGATTGATTTTCTGGGGCACCGCGTCTCACCGGAGGGAGCAATACCCTTGCCCGATAAGGTGCGCGCTGTAGCGAATTTTCCCTGGCCTCAGACGGTCAGGGCGCTGCAAGAATTTTGGGGGATGGTTAACTTTTATAACCGTTTCCTCCCCCGCGCAGCTCAACTCATGCAGCCATTGTTCGCCGCGCTCAAGAGATGGAAACCCGCAGAGGGAGTCGAATGGACTCCGGAGCGAGAGCAGGCGTTCTCTAAGATTAAAGCAGCCCTGGCAAACGCCGCACTGTTGGCGCACCCAGACCCGGCGGCACGGATAGCGCTCACCACCGACGCCTTGGACATGGCCATAGGGGCCGTTGTGGAGCAACGTGTCGCCATTTCTTGGCAGCCGCTTGCTTTTTTCAGCAGGGCTTTGCGCGACAGTGAGCGTAAATACAGCGCGTTTGACAGAGACTTACTGGCTCTCCACCTGGCCATACGCCACTTCCAGTTCTGGCTGGAAGGGCGCAACTTCACCGCGTTTGTGGACCACAAGCCGCTGACGTTCGCGATGGCCAAGGTTTCGGAACCTTGTTCGGGCCAGCAGCAGAGACAGCTGTCCGCAATCTCGGAGTTTACAACCGATATTCAACATGTGTCGGGTAAACTGAATGTGGTGGCGGACTGCCTCTTGCGTGCGATGGTGGCCCCGGTCTGTGTAGGGATAGATTATACAGCCATGGCCGCAGAGCAGGTTGGCGATACAGACGTGCACGTGCTCCAGTCTGGACCAATAGGGTTAAGGCTGGAGAGCAGAGTACTGCAAGACAGCAGCCCGCCCCCCCCAATCTGCGACGTCTCCACGGGACGCCAGCGCCTGGTGGTCCCGGTCGCGTGGCGCCGCCGCGCGTTCGAGTCAGTTTACGCTCTGGTGCACCCAGGAGTGCGCGCGTCAGTCAAAATGGTGGGAGCGAAATTCGTGTGGCCAGGCCTGCGCAAACAAGTGACAGAGTGGGCTGCAGCCTGCGTAGCATGCCAACGAGCCAAAGTACACAGACACACGAAGGCTCCTTTGCAGCCGTTTAGTATACCGGGTAAAGATTCGACCACGTTCACGTGGACCTCGTGGGCCCCCTCCCGCCGTTGCAGGGGTGCACGCACCTCCTTACAGTGGTGGACCGCACCACACGCTGGCCAGAAACAGTCCCACTGGCGACAACCACGTCCGTGGATGTGGCGCGCGCTTTTTTTGACAACATGGGTGGCACGTTTTGGAATTCCGTCGGACATCACGTCCGATAAGGGCCCTCAGTTTGTTTCCGACCTGTGATCCGCGATGGCCCGCAGCCTGGGTGTCGCAATTCATCGCACAACCGCGTACAACCCACAGGCCAATGGGTTATGCGAGCGTTTTCATAGGTCACTGAAAGCGGCGCTCAGGGCTTCGCTTACGGATGCAAATTGGGTAGACCGGTTGCCGTGGGTTTTATTGGGGTTGCGTTCCGCACCAAAAGAGAATTTGGAGGCTTCCCCGGCAGTGCTTGTTTTTTCTCAGCCACTGCGCCTGCCCGGGAATTTTTGCCAGATAATCCCGCGCCAGACAACTGCCTGTCTCAGCGTTTGCAACAGAGTGCAGACACAGGCACGCTGCCCGGCCCGGCCCATCACTGTTTTCCACGCGCTTTCGTGTCGAAAACTTTGAAGAACGCAGAGTTCGTGTTCGTCAGGCACGATGCCCATCGCTCTCCATTGCGCCCACCCTATGATGGCCCGTTCAGAGTGCTGGAAACAGGGGACAAGCATTTTTTGTTAGATTTTGGAGGGCGTCGGAAGAAAATATGCATAGACAGACTTAAGCCCGGCTTTGTGGTGGCGGACGAGCAAGTGCTGCTGGCTCGGGCCCCTCGGCGTGGAAGACCCCCACGGAGAGCTCCCCAGGCAAACGATTCTCCAGGACAGCCACACGAGCAAAGTGGAGTCCCCCCCCCCCTCGCCACGGCCCACCCGCAGTCAGACACACCTCCAGCAGCCCCCCGCCGGCACAGAAACCCCGGTTACAGCAGATATGGGAGGAGACTGAAACCCAAAAGGCATGTGGACTGAAACTCTGTCTGGGGGGGGGGGGGGGTAGGGGCTTGGGTGAGTCGGGAGACAGCGTCCCAGTCAGGATGCAGAGAATAAAGAGAGGTGGACAATAGCAAGGAGATCATGGGGAGTTTGGCAGGAAGAAGGAGTTGTGGGGGGTCAAGGGTGAATGTATTGTGATGTGAAATGTCATGCTTTGTGATGTGAAGTGTCGTGGAGAAGTGAGACGAGCTGTGGATATAAAAGGAGAAGCTGTGCTTAGCTGTTTATGCTTTTTGTGTATGACTGATGAGAGAGTGTAATAAACTTCGTCTGCTCATAACCTTGCCTCCTCATTTCACACTCTCCACACACTAATAAATTCCAAAGCTGTCTTTCAAGCAACACACAGCACCCTCGCTCAGGAACCTGCCCATAAAAGGAGTGAGAATGAGCAGGGGCAGGTTTGACTGTTCCTGGATCAAAAAATAGTAGAAAGCCAAGTGCTACTTGCAGGAGAGCTGAGAAGCAAGCTAGGTATTAATGCTAAAACTCAAAAGTTGGATTGATTTTGAGAGTAAATGCAGACTGGCAGAATGTGTAAATGATTAAAGCTTTAAATAAACATAGTTCAGAATCAGAATCAGAATCAGAATCAGATTTATTGCCATTGTTCATGTAGTACACAAACTAGGAATTTGTCTCGGTGCCATGCTGCAACATTAAAAACATGATGAGATAAAGAGATAAACTAAAAAACTAAAGGACTAAAAACGTAATAATGCTAATAATTACTAAATAATTACTAAATAATTACAAAAGTAATAATGAGTAGTACTAGTCAAGGCAGTTTTAAAAAAAATTAGCAAGTAGCAGATAATATGGGGTACCACAGTGCAGTTGATAATGCAACAGAAAAAAACAGTGATGAATGACATGAGTCTGGTTGAGCTGCTGTACATAGTGCACGAGAGT
This sequence comes from Pholidichthys leucotaenia, assembly GCA_020510985.1. NCBI lineage: Eukaryota > Metazoa > Chordata > Actinopteri > Cichliformes > Pholidichthyidae > Pholidichthys > Pholidichthys leucotaenia. The sequence goes on along the minus strand of CM035841.1, from coordinate 261,855,393 downwards.
CAATAAGTCACTTAATGTTCAGCAGTCTGATGGCAGAGGGGAAAAAGCTGTTCATGTGCCGGGAGGTTTTAGTCCGAATGGACCGAAGTCTTCTACCTGAGGGGAGGGGGGCAAACAGTACGTGACCAGGGTGTGAAGGATCAGCTATGATCCGGCCAGCACGCCTCCGGGTCCTGGAGATGTACAGGTCCTGGAGAGATGGGAGCTTGCAGCCGATCACCTTCTCAGCAGTGCGCACGACGCGCTGCAGCCTAACATAGTTTGTCTCTTATTTAAACTGTGTGAATAACAGAACCTCCATCCAACAGAGCCCATAGGGTAGCAAGTACCTGTAACAAGGCAGCTAAACGAGTAGTTCTGTGTGTCTGAAATATGTTAAGAATGTGGTGCCAACAGGAGTTTTGTTTGCCTTAAGGGCTACATTCAGGTAATCTTTCATTTTGCCTCTGATTGTTAGCCTCTTTGCTAGTAAATGCCTCTAATGGCCCTTTTCCACCTACTCAGCTCAACTCACCTTGACTCTACTCGCCCTGACATGGTTTCGGTAGTTTTCCATTAAAACTGCGTACCACCTCAAAGTGGGTGGGCTCATTATAGCAAGGCGGCCCATTATGTTGTTGACATGCTGATATTTTACTCTCAGAAGTGAATACTTAAGAGACAGCAAGTGCAAAATACAAGCAGAGCACGGAGTTAGCGTTGATGGCTATCTAGCTAGCTAGCTAGCTAACTAGATAGCTCATTGTCTGCATACAGGAGACAACGGCAATATCCTTGTTTGTTCAAAGTGAGCTTGCCACCAATGGGATAAGTAATGTAAAACATGCTTAAAATCACAAAACATTCACCATCCTCTATCACGGTTTCCAACAATGCCGTGGCCGAGGTTTCCAGCGATGCTGTGGCCAAGTTGAAGGCGCTCTCTCCCATTGCTCGCTGGTTGGTACCTGTAAATGACATCCATTCAGTTAAACCACTTTCAGTCTTTTCTGTTCGAGCCACTTCAGCTGTTGTGGTCCTTGATGGTCTGGTAATAAGCTTTTAATGCCCAATGGTATCCGTGAGTAGCCATCAGCTCTTGTATACGTTTTAATTTCGGCTCACTCCACCCAGCTCCCTCATCAGCCACCAAGCACAGAAAAGTCTGCACCTTATCATTAGACCATGGTGTTGATTTGTGTGTCGCCATTTATCTCATTTATTATCACAGAAATAATAAAAATTTAGGGTCACTGCTGCCAAATTTTACAAATGGCGGGTTTGATTCTTGTGAAGATGCCGCTGTCATGACCCATCCAGTGACATTACGCCCTGGCCAAGCAGTGACCTGCAGCCTGCTGACGCCACATTTTCAGCTCGACTCAGCTCGCTTGGAACCCTGGTTGAGTTGATACTAAAAAAGTACCTAGTACCAGGTACTCTCGCCTCATGGAAAACCCTATAAACCGAGTCGAGTTACGTTGGGCTGAGTAGGTGCTAATGGAAAAGGGCCATTAACAGCTCCCTGAGCTGCCATCAGGCTTCCTTCTTTCTTCTGGGCCTTATGACATTTTTTTTTCATGGCTTGGCTTCACGAACGAAAATTGTTGAAGGTCATCACCAGCATTATTTGCAAGCTTGCTTGTGGCTAACTAGCTCAATATGAGATTGGCAAACTCGACCACAGCGATTGCAGATAGGGGAGGGGGGCGCTGGTGCAGCCTTTGAGCCTTTATAGAAGGGAATTTCAGTGATGTGAATGTGCACAGTATTAACCCCACCCTTTAAAGGTGAGGTTCATCTGCCAAGGCCTAGCGGGCTAAGAGGGAAGAATGTAGTTTTAGATTGAAGTTGAGCTGTCCTAGAAGAGCTTGCCTATCAGGGCTAATGAGAACCCGTCTTCCTCGGTTTTCTTGGAGTATACCTCTGGTAGGCTGATCATCTACCACGAATCACGGGCCAAACCTACCTGATACTATTTACCCATAGATGGGACTATGGTTGATTAGTGCCAGGGCATTTTCCTCACTCTGGTGGGCCTGTGCATTGAACCTCTGGGGGCCACAGCTCCTCTGAGATCCCTAGCAACTTAGCCTGGCTCCCATTTCTGTGTGGCTCCACGGAGAGGTATGCTACAGTTTTGGTGATGGATAGGCTATGTGCTGTCAGCCCTCTTTTCTTTAGGCTAGACAGCAGTGAGTTTTTTTAATTTAACCTTTATTTAACCAGGCAAGACAGATTAAGAACACATTCTTATTTACAACTGTTAAGTTAATCCCTTTCCACAGCATGTGGTGTTTGGGGTAGCGCCTATTTCCATTTCACTGACACTAGGCCACACAGCTACTGTAAGTAGTGAAAGCTGCAGTTAGGGGCCAGTCCTTCTGATAACTCTGTGCGTTAATTTTCCTTTCCCCATTCTGTTATGCTGAGCACCAAGCTAGAAGGCAGAAAGTACCATTTTTATATGGTGTTTGGTATGATCCGGCCTTGATTTGAACCCACAACCAGGAGGTTGTGGGGTGGATGCTGTACCAACAAGGCCATCACTCCGGTTATTTACAACTGTAGCCTGTGAGAACCACCTTTGCTTCACAGTACCCTGTGGGCATGGGCAAAGAAGCCTGAGGGCTGCTGTTCAGGACCACTAGCTGAAACTACCAAGTGGAGTCCACCAATTTGGAGGATCGCTGCATAAACATTCACCAACTAGCCCAAGATGTCAAGAGCAGCGTGGACCAGCATGGAGTATTGATGATGGATTCCCTTGCAAATGGTACCACAATTAAGATAAGATAAGCCTTTATTAGTCCTACAATGGGGAAATTCCAGGATTGCAACAGCACAGGGATAGCAACACTCAGAGCAATAATTTAGAAGATAAGAAAATAAGAGCAGTGAATATATATACAGTGATCCCCCACTTATCGCAGTTAATGGGTTCCAGAACCGACCGCGAAAAGTGAAAAACCGCGAAGTAGCGTCACCCCTAATGACGTCATCCATAAATAATATGTATGTTCGCTCTCTCACTCTCTCTCTCTCATATGATACGTGTGTGTGTGTGTGTGTGTACGTGTACATACATACGTAGATGTAAATAAAGTGTACATAAATATGTTTTTAGAACTCTTTTATTCTTATAACAAGATACGTAACTCAAGATGAAGATGATTTACTTCACAGGTTAATGAGAGCTTTACTGCTCCTCAGGTGACGCCTCATCGTCAGGTGCTAGAAGCGCAGGATCATCGAGGGCAGCTTCCGATAGAGCTGGAGAAGCTGCAGGAGGCGGCGTAGTGGCTCGATGGGAAGACTATTTCGCACAAAATGGCACAAGAGAACAGCAAAAAGTTCCACGCTGCGAGACTACGTAACACGAGCGATAAAGAGCAATGAATGCGGTCTTCCTTCCTTCATGGGCGCTCGGCAGGGAGAGGAGGTGGGTGAAACGTCTCGGCCAATCAGCTTGCGGGGTGAAACGTCTTGGCCAATCAGCTTGCGAGATTTCCGAGCCGAGCCAACACGAGAACAGCGAACAGAGAGGTGGATTTTTTGAGTTGTGCGGGCTCTCCGTGTTGATACCTGATATTCTAATGTAGTCTCCCTGCCTTCTGCTAGCGCCCGCCCATTATTTCTCAATTTTGAATTTTTGATGAATATTTTTGAAAAATCCGCGATGCACTGAGGGCGCGAAAGGTGAAGCGCGAAGTAGCGAGGGATCACTGTATATCAATACACCAGGGTCTCTCCTTTTATATCAACCGCCCATCTCACATCTGCATGACATCTCGCATGACAATACATTCAACCCTTCTCCCCCCACTACTTCTTCCTGCTACCTCACCATAATCTCGCTCATCTCAATACCTATTGTCCTTCTCTGTTTACCCTCTGCATCCAGTCTGAGATGATTAACCCAGCTTCTATACCGCCCCCCCCCCCCCGAACCTCAGACTGAGTTTCAGTCCTCACATCCTTTTGGCTTCAGTCTCCTCCCATATCTGCTGTAACGGGGGTTTTCCGCCTCCGTGGCGCTGCTGTGCCGGTGGGGGGCTCCTGGGGGTCTGTCTGTCTGCGGGTGGGCCATGGTGAGGGGGGGGGGGGACCTTCAACTTGCCCGTGTGGCTGCTCTGATGAATTGTTTACCAGGGGAGCTCTCAGTGAGGGTCTTCCACGCCGAGGGGCCCGAGCCAACATCACTTGCTCGTCCGCCACCACAAAGGCGGGCTTAAGTCTGTCTATACATATTTTCTCCCTACGACCCCCCAAGTCTAACAAAAAATGTTTGTCCCCTGTTTCCAGCACTCTGAACGGGCCATCGTAGGGTGGGCGCAATGGGGGGCGGTGGGCATCGTGCCTGACAAACACGAACGCCGCGTTCTTCAAAGTTTTTGGCACAAAAGCGCGTGGAAAACAGTGGTGGGCTGGGCCCGGCAGCGTGCCTGTATCTGTGCTATGCTGTGAACACTGAGACGGACAGTTGTCCGGCACGGAATTATCTGGCAAAAATTCCCCGGGGAGCCGCAGTGGCTGAGAAAAAACAAGCTCCGCTGGGGAAGCCTCCAAATCCTCTTTTGGTGCCGAACGCAACCCCAATAAAACCCATGGCAACCGGTCTACCCAATTTGCATCTGTCAGCAAAGCCCTGAGCGCTGCTTTCAGTTGTGGAAAATGTGTGGAAGGATGAGACTGAGTTTATTCCTCAGGTTCAGCTTTATTCACAATCACATCTCCAACATTCAAAAGCAGAAAAAGAGGATGAATCTGTCCTTTTATACCAGGACATCAAACATACAATCACATGGTGCTTAATCAAACATACAGTCACATGTGTGGGGAGCGTGAAATAACGAAGCTGAATCATTTCTTAATTCAGGTTTTAATGTCACGATCACATCCCCAGCTATCTCTCGAAAAACAGAAGAGAGAGAGCTGAGTCAAAACCTTCTCTTTTATACAGTAAAGGACAAAGGAAGAATCACATATAAGCGTCAAAACCCCCTATTGACAATAACTCTCCCCCCGCGCCCTTCAGTCCTCCGCCTGGGCTCCAGGAGGTCAGGAAGTCCTTTCAGCTCCTTATCGCCGTACCTCCGTCTTCTTGTTGTTGTCCCCAGGCGGTCCAGACATATTGTTCCATTTAAGACGTGAGGTCAATCCACACATGCAATCCCAAGCATCCCATAGTGTTTACACATATGTAGGTAAAATTACATGAGCTACATAACCCCCCCCCCAAACGTCGAAGAATGGACAATATATCAGAGTTAATAAAACATGATAACCTCAATAGTATAGCGTATACCACATGATCCTATCAAAAATCAGTGATAACATCAATAGCATAGTCTATACCACATGATCACATTAAAATTCAGTCTGTACGTCGTCTGGGCTTCAAACGTCTTCCAAATCTGCTGTAAGCAGGTCTCGCTGTCCCTGCAGCGCCGTCCTGCAAAGAATCTGCAGACTGAGGAAGAGAGTGGTTATTTGATCCCTGCGGGGGCTCAGGGACGTGTTCCCTGGGGGGTCTACTACGTCGAGGTGCCCTCGCCACGGGTACAGACTCGTCGTTCATCACAAAAGCAGGCTTTAGTCTGTCAATACTAACTGTCTCTTTTCTGTCTCCCAAATCTAGCACAAACTGCTTATCACCTGTCTCCAGCACCCTATATGGACCATCATATGGCGGGCGGAGGGTCGGTCTCAGAGCCTCGTGCCTGACAAAAACAAACTTGGCATTTTTCAAAGCTTTGGGAACAAAAACGCGCGGAAAAGTGTGATGAATGGGGCCCGGGAGCGTGTCTGCTCCCGTGCCAATCAGAGGCCCCAGAGCCAGGGGGCGCCCTGGCTCCGGATGCTCTGGTAGGAATTCACCGGGCAGCCTGAGAGGTTGTGCAAAAACTAACTCGGCTGGGGAGGCATTTAAATCCTCTTTGGGCGCAGAACGCAACCCCAATAAAACCCATGGTAGTTTGTTTACCCAATCTGCATCCATAAGCGACGCTCTGAGAGCTGCCTTCAAAGACCTATGAAAACGCTCGCATAAACCATTAGCCTGGGGGTGATAAGCTGTAGTGCGATGAATTTTCGCTCCTAAGCTGCTGGCCATCGCTGACCAGAGCTCAGAGACAAATTGAGGCCCTCTGTCGGATGTGATATCCGACGGAACCCCAAAACGTGCTACCCAGGCTGTCCAAAAAAACGCGAGCCACCTCTGCAGCTGTGGTCGATGCCAGCGGGACCACTTCTGGCCAACGTGTGGTTCAGTCCACCATTGTCAAAAGATGTGTGAACCCCTGCGACGAAGGCAGGGGGCCCACGAGGTCGACATGCATGTGGTCGAATCTCTTGGCCGGGATGTGGAACGGTTCTAAGGGAGCTTTTGTGTGTCTGTGAGTTTTGGCCTGTTGGCAAGCCATGCAGGCTCGTGCCCACTCTTTCATGTGCTTGCGCAGGCTCGGCCAAACAAACTTCTCCGCTACCATTTTCACAGAAGCGCGCACCCCTGGGTGTGCCAGGGAGTGAACCGAGTCAAAAACGCGGCAGCGCCACGCGGCCGGGACTACCGGGCACGGTCACCCAGTCGATACATCGCAGATTAGGGGGGGGGCATACCGGTTTGTAAACACCTGCTCTCCAGCCTTAACCCTGTTGGTCCAGACAGGAGCGCGCGCACGTCCGCGTCACTACCCTGTTCCGCTGCCATGGCTGCGTAATCTATTCCCATGTGAACTGGGGCCAAGTGCGCTTCCGCGCTGCTATTTTGCCTTGCGGCTGCGGTAGTATAATCTGCCTCCGCGCGCACCAGAGCTGTGACCGTGCGAGAGAGGCAGTCTGCCACTACGTTGAGTTTACCCGCTACATGCTGAATATCAGTGGTAAACTCCGAAATTGCAGCTAGATGCCTCTGTTGCCGGCCCGACCAAGGTTCTGAAATTTTGGACATTGCAAAAGTGAGCGGCTTATGGTCGACAAAAGCAGTGAAACGCCGACCTTCCAGCCAAAATTGGAAATGGCGGATGGCCAAATGAAGCGCTAACAGCTCCCTGTCAAACGTGCTGTATTTACGCTCGGTTTCGTTCAAGGACTTGCTGAAAAATGCCAGCGGCTGCCAAACCCCGGCAGCATGCTGTTCCACGACCGCCCCTATGGCCAAATCTGATGCGTCGGTAGTGAGCGCTATTCGGGCCGATGGATCAGGATGAGCCAGGAGCGTGGCGTCAGCCAGGGCTTTCTTTACCTCCGCGAATGCGCGCTCCCGCTCCGGGGACCACTCGATAGGGTTGGAGGGTTTTTGTTTTTTGAGCGCGGCGTATAATGGTTGCATGAACTGCGCTGCGTGGGGTAGGAAACGGTTATAAAAATGTACCATTCCTAAAAACTCCTGCAATGATTTGACCGTTTGTGGTCGGGGAAAATCTGCCACTGCGCGCACCTTATCTGGTTGCGGGATTGCCCCTTCTGGGGAGACGCGATGCCCCAAAAAATCGATCTGCGCCACGCCAAACTGGCACTTGGCTGGATTAATTATTAACCCGTGCTCTCCCAACCTCCGAAAAATGGCAGTGAGGTGTTTTTCGTGTTCCTCTTCTGAAGTACTGGCGACTAAAATGTCGTCGAGGTAGACGAACACAAAAGGGAGATCACGTAACACAGCATCCATCATACGTTGGAATGTTTGTGCGGTGCCTTTAAGACCAAACGGCATACGCAAAAACTCAAAAAGTCCAAAAGGGGTTATTACTCGCCGTCACAGGTCCGTGGCTCTGAGAGAGATCCGTCGCTACCAGAAATCCACGGAGCTGCTCATCCGTAAGCTGCCCGTCCAGCGCCTGGTGAGGGAGATCGCTCAGGACTTCAAGACCGTCCTGCGTTTCCTGAGTTTCGCCGTCATGGCTCTGCAGGAGACCAGCGAGACCCACCTGGTGGTCTCTTCTTCGCTAAGGGGGTCACCATCATGCCCAAAGACTTCCAGCTGGCCCGCTGCATCCGCGGAGAGAGAACTTAGACTTTCTGCTGCACATTCACCAGCCATAATGCTCTGCACTGTGTGTCTATATATATACATTTATAGTAATATGGACATATGTTTACTAGATGTTGTTTTTTCTTGCCTTCTGATTGTTGCTCTGAGTGTTGCTATCCCTGTGCTGTTGCAATCCTGGAATTTCCCCATTGTGGGACTGATAAAGGCTTATCTTATCTTATCTTATCTTATCTTACCGCTGTTTTAGGAATGTCCTCAGGACGGACTGGAACCTGATGGTAGCCGCGAACCAGGTCTATTTTAGAAAAAAATGCGCGCCCCCGCCAAATGCACTGAGAAATCCTGGATGTGTGGGATTGGGTAGCGGTCATGCGCTGTGGCGTTGTTTAGTCTGCGGTAATCGCCGCAAGGTCTCCAAGAGCCGTCGGCTTTAGGGACCATATGCAGCGGCGAAGCCCAGGGGCTCTTCGAACGGCGAATAATGCCCAGCCTTTCCAGGCTGGCGAACTCCTCGCGCGCAATGGAGAGCTTAGCGGCATCCAAACGCCGAGCTTTCGCGAAGACGGGGGGGCCCGCTGTAGTGATGAAATGCTCCACCCCGTGTTTTGCAACTGTTGCCGAGAAAGTAGGAACTGTGAGTGCTGGAAACTGGGTGAGGAGTGTGTTAAACTTACCGCCTGCTGTGGCAACGTTGGTCTGCACCGGTGGCGGGGACACTCGAGCTGCACAAGGAATAGAATAAAAAGATGTTGGCAAGATCAACTAACAAACCATGTGAGCACAGAAAATCGGCACCTAACATGTTGAAGCTCACCGCCGCTATGATAAAAGTCCATTCATAAGTGCGGCCGTGCAAGGACAGGAACAAAGTCCTTTCTCCATAGGTGTTGATGCTCGAGCCGTTCGCCGCCGTTGCCCCGTCACCACGGGGGCCAGCCAAACGGTCAGCATAGGTCGGGGTGATGAAACTCACTTGAGCTCCGGTGTCTACGAGGAAATGTCGCCCGGAGCTCGCATCTGTGATGTACAGCAGCTTATTTTTTTCACTGAGAGCCGAAGCTGCCAACAAATCCCCCGTCCTGGAGTTTCCCGAGCTCTTGTAGCTGCACGGGGGCACACACCTGTGTGCCTTCTCTGCGAAACGCCGGTGATAATAACAGAAGCCATCTCCTCCGCTGCGCCTTGGCTGCGTCGCTGCCAATGTTGGTGGGGCTGGCTCCGCTGTCTCTGGCACTTCGTTGCCTCGGGTCGCCGCACCTAGGTCTGTCGCTGCCGCTGTGGCCGTCTGCTCGCCGCAGGAGTCGAGGAGCCGCTGTGCCTCTCGGGCCAGCGCACGGAAGTCCCGCTGGGTCACACAAGGCATACTGGAGAGAGTCCCTCTCATGTGTGTCGGGAGGTTACTTAGGAAGATGTGCCGAAATAGGAAATTATCGTTGTCCGCTTCCCTCAGCTGCAGCATGTCTTCCATCAGGGTGACAGGTCTGCGCCCTCCCTGGCCGTGCATAGCCAGGAGCCTCCTAGCCCTCTCTTCAGCTGAGGGCGTGAAACACTCGGTGAGGGCAGCTTTCAACTCGCCGTATTTGTTGTCAGCGGGTGGCTGCTGTACCAGGCTCCGCACGCATCGAGCTGTGCGGTTGTCGAGTCTTGCGATGACGTGGTAAAACTTAGTGTCATCCGCCGTTATTCCTGCAAGCGTGTACTGCGCCTCAGCCTGGAGGAACCACGAGTCAGGGTTGTCCTGCCAGAATTCTGGCAGTTTAATGGAGACGGCGCTCGCTTGGGCAGACTCCGAAGAGTCTGCATCATGAGAATCCCTTCTATGCATTCTCACGTCTCTTGGTCACCAATGTGGGAAGCATGAAATAACGAAGCTGAATCATTTCTTAATTCAGGTTTTAATGTCACGATCACATCCCCAGCTATCTCTCGAAAAACAGAAGAGAGAGAGCTGAGTCAAAACCTTCTCTTTTATACAGTCAAGGACAAATGAAGAATCACATATAACCGTCAAAACCCCCTATTGACAATAACTCTCCCCCCGCGCCCTTCAGTCCTCCGCCTGGGCTCCAGGAGGTCAGGAAGTCCTTTCAGCTCCTTATCGCCGTACCTCCGTCTTCTTGTTGTTGTCCCCAGGCGGTCCAGACATATTGTTCCATTTAAGACGTGAGGTCAATCCACACATGCAATCCCAAGCATCCAATAGTGCTTACACATATGTAGGTAAAATTACATGAGCTACAACATGGTACTTAATCCCAGTCACAATGTAACTCCCCCGATCTTTACACTATCCACCTCCTCATCTCCGGTGGTCAGGAAATCTCTCAAGGCCATCTCCTTGAAACAAAAGGCCAGATCTCACACCTTCCCGTTACTTCTGGAAGGCTCAGTGCCTTTGTTCCCCTGAGACGTGAAGTATACAATAAGCATACAGTGATACATCTGTGGAGCATCTGAAACCAACATATGTGCATATATGTGTGCCAGATGACCCCCCCCCCCCCCAAACGTCTAAGATGGAACAAACGTAATACAGTTTGCAAGTCATGGTCACATTATTACACATCAGTCCAAATGTTGCTTGGGCCTCAGTTGCCTTCCATATCTGCTGTAAGCGGGCTTTACCACCCCCGCGGCATCTTCCCGCTGTGGAGCTGCTGTTTGAGGATTAGAACTGTTAGTCAATCTCTGTGGGTGTTCTGGGGAATGCTCTCTAGGGGGTCTGCCGCGGCAAGGAGCCCTCGCCAACTGCAGCACTTCGTCAGCCAGCACAAAAGCGGGTTTGAGCCTGTTTATACCAATAATTTCTTTCCTGCCCCCCAAATCTAGCAAAAAATGCTTGTCCCCCGTTTCCAGCACTCTATATGGTCCGTCATAAGGTGGGCGTAAGGGCGGGCGGTGTGCATCATGTCTGACAAAAACAAACTCCACATTTTTTAAAGCTTTAGGCACAAAAACACGCGGGAAGCTGTGATGAACCGGGCCAGGAAGTGTGCTCGCTCCCGTGTCGCTCTGCAACTGCTGAGCGGGGGGGCACTCTGGCGCAGGATTATCCGGGAGAAACTCCCCGGGCAGCCGGAGTGGCTGCGTAAAAACCAACTCAGCTGGGGAGGCTTTTAAATCCTCTTTAGGTGCAGAACGCAACCCCAATAAAACCCATGGTAGCCTTTCCACCCAATTTGCAACTGTAAGCGACACTCTGAGGGCTGCTTTCAATGACCTATGGAAACGTTCGCATAAACCATTAGCCTGCAGGTTATACGCGGTAGTGCGGTGGACCGTTACCCCCAGGCTGCAGGCCATCGCTGACCAGAGCTCGGAAACAAATTGAGGACCTCTGTCGGACGTAATGTCCGACGGGACTCCAAAACGCGCTACCCATGCTGTTAAAAACGCGCGTGCCACCTCCTCGACTGTGGTTGATGCCAGTGGGACCACTTCCGGCCAACGCGTGGTGCGGTCCACCATTGTCAAAAGGTGTGTGCACCCCTGTGACGGCGGGAGGGGGCCTACAAGGTCGACATGCACATGATCGAACCGCTTAGCCGGGATGTGAAAAGGCTCCAAGGGAGCTCTAGTGTGTTTGTGTATTTTGGCTCTCTGACAAGCCACGCAGGCTGTCGCCCACTCCTTGACTTGCTTGTGCAGGCACGGCCATACAAATTTCTCTCCTACCATTTTGACCGACACGCGCACCCCCGGGTGCGCCAGAGAATGGATCGAGTCAAAAACGCGGCGGCGCCACGCGGCTGGTACAACCGGACGCTGTCGTCCAGTGGAGACATCGCAGATTAGGTGGGACATACCATATTGTAGCACCCTGTTCTCCAGCCTTAACCCTGTTGGTCCAGACTGGAGCACGCACACGTCCGCGCACACGTCTACCCCTGCGCGGGCTGGAGCAGCCACGGCGCGCGAGAGGCAGTCCGCCACTACATTAAGTTTACCCGCTACATGCTGGACAACGGTAGTAAACTCCGAGATGGCGGCCAGCTGTCTCTGCTGCCGGCCCGACCACGGTTCTGTAATCTTGGCCATCGCGAAAGTCAGCGGCTTGTGATCCACGAATGCGGTGAAACTGCGTCCCTCCAGCCAAAACTGGAAATGGTGAATGGCCAAGTGGAGAGCCAACAACTCCCTGTCGAACGCGCTGTAGTTTCATTCACTATCGCGCAAGGTCCTGCTGAAAAAGGCGAGCGGTTGCCAAGCTCCTGCTACATACTGTTCCACGACCGCTCCTATGGCCACGTCTGACGCGTCAGTAGTGAGCGCTATGCGGGCCAATGGGTCTGGATGTGCTAACAACGCAGCGTTTGCCAGGGCTATTTTGACTTCAGCGAATGCGCGCTCCCGCTCCGGAGAGCATTCGATTTTGTTTGTGGGTTTTTGTTTTTTTAGTGCAGCGTACAATGGTTGCATGAGCTGCGCTGCGTGAGGGAGGAAACGGTTATAAAAATTCACCATTCCCAAAAACTCTTGTAACGCTTTGACCGTTTGTGGTTGGGGAAAATTTGTTATTGCGCGCACTTTGTCGGGCAGAGGAACCGCTCCTTCTGGAGAGACGCGATGCCCCCAAAAATAAATCTGCACCACCCTGAACTGACACTTCGCTGGGTTGATTATTAACCTGTGCTCTGCCAACCTCCGGAAAACTGCTGTGAGGTGGTTTTCGTGTTCATCTTCGGACGCGCTGGCTACCAATATGTCGTCCAAGTAGACGAACACAAAGGGGAGGTCGTGCAGAACCGCGTCCATCATGCGTTGGAACGTCTGCGCTGCGCCTTCAAGCCCAAACGGCATGCGCAAAAACTCAAAAAGCCCGAAAGGAGTTATTACCGCTGTTTTGGGTATGTCCTCAGCGCGCACTGGAACCTGATGGTAACCGCGTACCAAATCTATTTTAGAAAAAATGCGTGCCCCCGCCAAATGCACCGAAAAATCTTGGATGTGCGGGATCGGATAGCGGTCGTGTGCTGTAGCGTTATTCAACCTGCGGAAATCACCGCAAGGTCGCCACGAGCTGTCAGCCTTTGGGACCATATGGAGCGGCGAAGCCCATGGGCTCTTCGACCTCCTGATGATGCCCAGCCTTTCCAGGTTGGCGAACTCCTCGCGCGCTATGGTCAGTTTAGCTGAGTCCAAGCGCCGAGCTTTTGCAAAAACGGGTGAGCCGGTGGTAGTAATAAAATGTTCCACCCCAAGTTTAGCCACTGTCGCCGAAAACGTTGGGACCGTGAGTGCTGGGAACTGAGTGAGGAGTGTGTGGAACTTACCACCCGCAGCTGTGATGTTGGCTTGTGCAGTAGGCGGGGCCACTCGAGCTGTGCAGGGAATAGAATAAAAGGAGAGTGCATTAACCAGGCGTCTGTTAGCAAGATCAACCAATAAACCATGTGAGCACAAAAAATCAGCCCCTAACATGTTGAAATTGACTGCCGCTACGACAAAAGTCCACTCAAATGTACGGCCCTGCAAAGACAGAAGCAGAGTCCTCTCACCGAAGGTCTTAATCACTGAGCCGTTCGCTGCTGTCACCCGGGGACCACTGGAAGGCGCCAGCCGGTCTGCGTAGGAAGGCGTGATGAAGCTCAGCTGGGAGCCTGTGTCCACGAGGAATTGCCTCCCTGAGCATGCGTCTTTCAGGTAGAGCAGCTTGTTCTCCTCTCCGAGGGCCACGGCTGCTACCGACCCTTGGTCTTGGCGTTTCCCGAGCGCTTGAAATGGCACGGTGGGATGCACTTGCGTGCCCTCTCTGCGAACCGAAACTGCGCTCCGTTTGTGGGCGTCGACGAGTCGCTGCGTCTCCTGGCTCAGCCCGTGGTAGTCTCGTCGGGCCAACAGCGGTGAACCTGCCAGGGTCACTCTCACCGCTGACGATAGGGTCCTGAGGAAATGGTGGATGAAGATAAAGCTGTCATCATCGGAGTCTCTCAACCTCAGCATCTTCCCCATCAGGTCTGCGGGTCTGTCGTTCTCAAACTCCGTCAACGCCAGGAGCCCCTCTGCTCGCTGTTGCACCGAGGGGGTGAAGTGGCTGATAAGCGCAGCCTTCAATGTGCTGTATTTGTCACTGTCCGGTGGGTGGTTGACCAGATTCTCCACCCTCTGGACTGTGTGGCTGTCCAGCTTCGCCACCACATGGTAGAATTTTGTGTCATCTCTCGAGATTCTCCGGAGGTTGAATTGCGCCTCGACCGCGTTAAACCAGGAGCGCGGACTGTTTTGCCAGAAGTCCGGCAGCTGGAACGCGGCGGCATTCGCCAGGCTGGCTTCTGACGAGCCCGGCTCGGGAGAATTACTTCTGCTCATTCTTCGTCGTAAGGTCACCAGTGTGGAGAATGTGTGGAAGGATGAGACTGAGTTTATTCCTCAGGTTCAGCTTTATTCACAATCACATCTCCAACATTCAAAAGCAGAAAAAGAGGATGAATCTTCTCACATCTGTCCTTTTATACCAGGACATCAAACATAGAATCACATGGTGCTTAATCAAACATACAGTCACATGGTACTTAATCCCAGTCACAATGTAACTCCCCCGATCTTTACACCATCCACCTCCTCGTCTCCGGTGGTCAGGAAATCTCTCAAGGCCATCTCCTTGAAACAAAAGGCCAGATCTCACACCTTCCCGTTACTTCTGGAAGGCTCAGTGCCTTTGTTCCCCTGAGACGTGAAGTATACAATAAGCATACAGTGATACATCTGTGGAGCATCTGAAACCAACATATATGCATATATGTGTGCCACACAGTGACCTATGAAAACGTTCGCATAACCCATTGGCCTGTGGGTTGTACGCGGTTGTGCGATGAATTGCAACACCCAGGCTACGGGCCATCGCGGACCAGAGGTCGGAAACAAACTGTGGGCCCCTATCGGACGTTATGTCCGACGGGATGCCAAAATGTGCCACCCATGTCGTCAAAAAAGCACGCACCACGTCCGCGGACGTGGTTGCCGTCAGCAGGACTGCTTCTGGCCAGCGTGTGGTGCGGTCCACCACTGTCAGAAGGTGCGTGCACCCCTGTGATGGCGGGAGGGGGCCCACGAGGTCCACGTGAACATGGTTGAACCTCTTAGCCGGTATACGAAACGGCTCCAAAGGAGCCTTTGTGTGTCTGTGTACTTTGGCTCGTTGGCACGCTACGCAGACTGCCGCCCACTCTTTCACTTGTTTGCGCAGGCCTGGCCATACAAACTTTGCTCCCACCATTTTGACTGACGCGCGCACTCCTGGGTGCGCCAGAGCGTGAACTGACTCAAATACTTGGCAGTGCCAAGCAACTGGGACCACCGGGTGTGGGCGTCCCGTGGAGATGTCACAGATTGGGGGGAGCTGCCGTCTTGCAGTACTCTGCTCTCCAGCCTTGACCCTGTTGGTCCAGACTGGAGCGCACACGTCCGCATCGCCAATCTGCTCTGCGGCCATGGCTGTATAATCTGTCCCCACGCAGACCAGGGCCACTACTGCGCGGGAGAGGCAGTCCGCCACCACATTCAGTTTACCTGACACATGCTGAATATTGGTCGTAAACTCTGAGATCGCGGCCAGCTGTCTCTGCTACCGGCCCGACCTTGGTTCCGAAACCTTGGCCATCGTGAACGTTAGCGGCTTGTGGTCCACGAACGCGGTGAAGCTGCGCCCTTCCAGCCAGAACTGGAAGTGGCGTATGGCCAGGTGGAGAGCCAGCAACTCTCTGTCGAACGCGCTGTATTTACACTCACTGTCGCGCAAAGCCCTGCTGAAAAAAGTGAGTGGCTGCCAAGAACCAGCGACGCGTTGCTCCACGACGGCCCCTATGGCCACGTCCGAGGCATTGGTAGTGAGCACTATCCGGGCCGCCGGGTCCGGGTGTGCCAACAGTGCGGCGTTTGCCAGGGCTGTTTTAACCTCAGAGAATGCCTGCTCCCACTCCAGAGTCCATTCGACTCTATCTGCCGGTTTCCGTTTCTTGAGCGCGGCGTGCAATGACTGCATGAGCTGAACTGTGTGGGGGAGGAACCGGTTATAAAAGTTAACCATCCCCAAAAACTCTTGCAGCGCCCTGACCGTCTGAGGCCGGGGAAAATTCGCCACGGCGCGCACCTTGTCGGGCAATGGTATCGCTCCCTCCGGTGAGACGCGGTGCCCCAAAAAGTCAATCCTGGTCACTCTGAGCTGGCATTTCGCCGGGTTGACTATTAACCCCTTGCACTCCGGTCAATTTCCCTAAAAATGCCAAAAAATAACGTGCCCAAAGTAAATCAAAAGCTGTTCTTCAACCCTTCGCAGCATTTTCATGGGGTTGGTCTCATTTAAAAGAAAACACTTTGAATTTTTTGGCAAAACAGTCATAATCTCTCTAAGTGCTCCGGCCACTGAGTAACAGTCATCTAAACATACTGAACTTGAAGAAAATAAATTTGGCCTGGGTGTTTTTTTGGATACAAATGCTTGCAAATAACACACAGCTTCAGATCCGGGCTGGAAAATGCAACAGAAATGTAGAACCAAGTGTTATCCAGCTGAGCTCAAAATTTTGTAACAATACCACAAAAAATGAATATATTACACAGCTTTGTTCTCAGGTAGTTCCCAGGCGTTTTTGAACTGTGCCAAATTGTGCCAAATGGCACAGTTTGGAAAAACGTCTGTAACTTTTGAATGATTCAATATAGAAGCTTCATCTTGGGCTCTAATGAAAGGTGACACTCAGGGCTGTGTGTGTGTGTGTGTGGGGGGGGGGGGGGTTGTCCCCCCCCCTCACTACAGAGGACGGACATCGACCATTGCTACATGACGGAATAGTCATGTGGCCATGTGGCAACCGCGGCGCAGTCACCGCGGCTTCCCCCCCCTCGCTACAGAAGAGTAGCGGGGGGGGGGGGCGTTCACGGTCCGGAAGCGGCGCACGGACTTCGGACTTTGTGCGCCACATAGTTGTAATTTACCGATCGGTCAAAAGTCATTTTTGATTACAATTTTCAGGGATAAAGAATAATTTAGCTTATAACACTTACCTCTTCACAGCAGCAGCGGAGCTGGCGAACTTCTCTTGCTCATTGTCAGACGAACGCGACGCTGGTCCCTTGTTACGGATTCCTGGTTCTGGTCTCGCGACCCGGTCAAAACATAATTCCATTATTGCGGTTTTGCGCTTCCATGATTGCGGTTTTGGCGAACGATTTACGACCTTCGTCGTCGGCCTCCGTCGGTCTATGATGACCATGGAAGAGAATCCTAAATGTCTATTCAGCTGGAATAAATAACAAAAAAGCACCGCCTGTGGCTGAACAGGCCGATGCGCGAGTGGCAGTCCCTGTCGCACAGGTCGCACTTGTGGGTTGTCTCCGTGCTGCTGGGTCTGTGACGGTTCTTCCTGCGGGTCCTTTTTTCATCTGCAGCAGTCAGTCTCTCTTCACCCAGCCTTACACAAAACAGCTTTCGAACTTCTGTGCTTCAATTGGCTCGCTGCATTTGCAGCGTTGGTAGGCGGGTCCTTCTTGCTAGGTTTTCAGTCATTGGTTCTTCAAGGTTTCAGAAACCCAATTCATGGCTCTTATTAGTCGAATGAGAGGTCAATCATATCTGATCTGTTCGCGGCTGTGTCTGTAGTGGAAGAACGGAAATGCAGCTTTTTTTTTCAGTGCACTCTAGAACACCCTCGTGCGCTTTAGGATGCACGAGGGCGCTCTCGTGTGCCCTCGTGCGCTCTACGATGCAGAGACGTGCCCGTCCGCGGTACACAGGAGTGCAACAGGTTAACCCATGCTCCTCCAACCTCCGGAAAACCGTCCTGAGGTGGGTTACGTGTTTGTCCTCGGACGCACTGGCTACCAGGATATCATCCAGGTAGACAAACAGAAATGGCAGATCGCGCAACACCGCATCCATCATGAGTTGGAATGTCTGTGCCGCGGCTTTTAATCTGAAGGGCATGCGTAAAAACTCAAACAAGCCAAACGGAGTTATTACCGCTGTTTTGGGTATGTCCTCCACGCGCACTGGGACCTGGTGGTAACCACGGACCAGGTCTATTTTAGAAAAAATGCGTGCTCCGGCGAGGTGAACGGAAAAATCCTGAATATGGGGAATCGGGTAGCGGTCGTGCGCTGTGGCGTTATTCAACCTGCGGAAATCTCCGCACGGTCGCCACGATCCCTTGGCCTTAGGGACCATGTGTAGTGGGGATGCCCATGGGCTGTTTGAGCGCCTGATGATGCCCAACTTTTCCAAGTTGGCAAACTCCTCGCGCACTATGGCCAGTTTAGCTGCGTCCAGGTGCCGAGGTTGTGCGAAAACGGGCGGCCCAGTGGTGGCGATAAAGTGTTCCACCCCGTGTTTAGTGATGGCCGCCGAAAACGTTGGGACCGTGAGTGTTGGGAAATGAGTGAGCAGTGTGTGGAACATACCTCCTGGAGCTGTGACGTTGGCTTGTGTTATTGGCTCGGCCCCTCGAGCTGTACAGGGGAGAGAATCAAAAGACATTGCATTAACCAGGCGCCTGTTAGCAACATCGACTAGCAACCCGTGTGCGCACAGAAAATCAGCTCCCAGGATTGGGAAACTCAATGCCGCTATGACAAAAGTCCACTCGGACATACGGCCGTGTAGGGATAAAGTCAGTGTTCTCTCACCAACAGTCTTAATGTCCGAGGTGTTTACGGCTACCAGCTGGGGGCTGCTAGCTCCTGCTAGCCGGTCAGTGTAGGACGGCAGGATGAGGCTCTTTTGGGAGCCGGTGTCGACAAGGAACTGTCTCCCCGAATGCGAGTCCATCACGTAGAGCAGCTTGTTCTCTTCACCAGCGGCCGCAGCTGCTATTAACTGCCGGCCTTGGCGTTTCCCGAACGCATGAATTGGCATGGTGGCACGCATCTGCGTGCGTTCTCTCCAAAGCGGCGGCGGTAGAAGCAGAGTGTGTCTCTCTGGCAGTTCCTGGCCCCCGCTGCTGCTACCGTCGCCGGCTCCTCGCCTCCGCTGGTCGTCTCTCTGGGTTCCGATGCCGCCGCGTTCACTGTGAGGGCTCTGGTGGTGAGGATGATCCGATCTGCCTCCTGGGCTAGCGCCCGGTAGTCACACGTGGCCAGCAACGGCGAATTGGCAAGAACTGCTCTTGTCTCTGTTGGGAGGTTCCGGAGGAAAAGGTGGGCAAACAGAAAATGCCCGTCGTCCATGCCCATCAACGCCAACATCTTCTCCATCAGTTCGACCGCCGACCCATGTCCTAACTCGGAGCGCCTCAGGAGCCCGTCTGCTCTCTCACAGTCCGAGACCGTGTAGCGCCGGGTCAGCACAGCCTTGAGAGCCCCGTATTTGTCGTGGGCTGGAGGCTTTTGGAGCAGGCTCGCTACTTGCTGAGACGTGCGAGCGTCCAGCGCTGCGACCACATAGTAATATCTGGTGTCGTCTGCCGTTATTCCCCGGAGGGCGAACTGAGCCTCGGTGTGGTGGAACCAAGACCGCGGGTTGTGCAGCCAAAAGTCCGGTAGTTTGATTGAAACAGTGCACGCGTTGCTGGGGGTTCCCGTCCGGACCGTCTCTGGGATGCTTGCCGCGTTGCTGGGGCTTCCCGTCCGGGCCGACTCCGGGGTTCTTGCCTCGTGTTCCATAATTCGTCAAGGGGTCACCAGTGTGGAGAGTGCAAATAACAGAGGCAGACTTATGCAGCAGACGACTTTATTCACTCTCACATCAGTCATACACAGAAAAAGCATACAGTATATCAATACACCAGGGTCTCTCCTTTTATATCAACCGCCCATCTCACATCTGCATGACATCTCGCATCACAATACATTCAACCCTTCTCCCCCCACTACTTCTTCCCGCTACCTCACCATAATCTCTCTCATCTCAATACCTATTGTCCTTCTCTGTTTACCCTCTGCATCCAGTCTGAGATGATTAACCCAGCTTCTACAATATATAAATAAAACATGTGTGCAGCGTTAACTTTTAAACATGGCAAGCCCCTAAAAAATACACTGTCCTATTTCATGTCTTGCACCTGTGTTATCAATTAAATGTCAATCACGTGAGAATTCTCATTCTGTCAGGATGGGTAGGGAGGTCATTTTTCTGTGCTTGTGTGTCCACACATTAACTTGACCTAAAAATGAAGGCAGGGGCACCCCATACTTTGCACCCAGGTTGGCTTTGGGCAGGGGTCAGCAACCTGTACCACCTAAAGAGCCACTGTGATTGATTTTTGGAGCCCAGTCTCAGCAAAAAAAAACGTTCAATTGCACGTTTTGTCACTCAGAGAAAACGTACACAGGCATGTAAGCAAGATTTTTGACGTGCAGTGGGTACGTGGCGTTTACAGCTTTAAGAAAGGTTTCTAATGGCAGTGTGGTCTATATTAATCATATATCCCATAACCTACATATGTATAAGCATGTGAGAATGTTTGGTGATTACATATGTAAAGCGACTTCACACCTCAGAACAGGACAAGAGGTCTCAACCGTCAGCGGAGATCAAAGAGCATCCGAGGCGCTGCGGTGGAGACCAGATCGATCGCCCTGACCTCCCAGGGCCAGGTGGAGGGATACGAAGACAAAGGAGGGGGATTAAGATAATGCGGGATGTCAGCTTTGATATGCATGTCTTTTGTTATGTGTAGGTATAAGTATGTAGAGCTGAATGTGTTCTTCCTCTATTCTACTTCTGCTTCTGCACTGAGATGAGACTTGTTAGAGGAGCGAAGCTGATAATAAACTTTGGTTTATAAATCACATCGCCTCGTTATTCCAAGCTCTTCTACACTGGTGACCCCGACGCGAGGATGGACCAGAGGCGTTCCCCCGCGATTGACTCATCTGAGGCGACCCAGGCAGACGCCGGCGCCCATGCAGACAGGGGAACGGATGGAAGACGTTCCCCCACGGCAGAAGAGAGGGCTCAACCGAGCACCAGCCCCGCCGTGAGAGCAGAAGAAAGGCGCTCTCACCCGGCGGACACATCAAGGACGGCCCACACAAGCGCCGTCACCGTCAAGCTGCCAGAATTCTGGCAAGAAGACCCGAGCTCATGGTTCCAGCAAGCTGAGGCTCAGTTTGCACTGGCGGGCATAATGGCGGGCGAGACGAAGTTTTATCACATCGTCGCCAAACTCGACGTGGCCACGTCAAGATGCGCGCGGAGCATAATCCGACAGCCGCCTGCCTATGACAAATACAGAGAGCTGAAGGCGACCATCGTCGAGAACTTCGTCCCCTCAGCCGAGGAGAGAGCAGAGAAGATCCTGGCGATCTACGGCCACAGAGGATGCAGACCCAAGGCCCTCATGGAGGACATGCTGCAGCTCAAGGAGGAGGACAACGACAACTTCCTCTTCCAACACATCTTCCTCAGCACTCTGCCGCCACACATGAGAGGGACGCTGATCAACATGCGGTGCAGCACCCAGCAGGACTTCCGTGCGCTGGCCCGAGAAGCGCAGCGACTCACCAACGCCTGCAGGGGACAGGTGGCCACAGCAGCATCCGCAGATGCCCAGAGCAACGGAGAACCACAGACAACCGAGCAGAGCCCGCCCACCATGGCGGCAACACGACCAAGACGCAGCAGGCGGAACGACATCTGCTATTACCACCACCGTTTCACCGAGGGGGCGTACAAATGCATTCCCCCCCTGCAAGTTCAAAAGTTCGGGAAAACGCCCAAACCGAGAACCGTTAACGGCTGCGGTTCTCGGTGAAAAAAATAAACTTCTTTATGTGACTGACGGACACACCGGCCTGCGCAAAAACGTAAAAGAATGGGCAAAAACTTGCATGTCTTGTCAGCGCGCCAAAATACACAAACACACAAAAGCCCCTCTAGAGCCTTTTCGAATCCCAGCTAGAAGGTTCGACCACGTTCATGTCGACCTCGTGGGACCACTACCTTCCTCCCAAGGTTTCACCCATCTGTTAACAATGATAGACCGTACTACGCGCTGGCCTGAGGCGATCCCTCTGGCGTCAACCACAGCGGAGGAAGTCGCTCGCGTTTTTT
This sequence comes from Pholidichthys leucotaenia, assembly GCA_020510985.1. NCBI lineage: Eukaryota > Metazoa > Chordata > Actinopteri > Cichliformes > Pholidichthyidae > Pholidichthys > Pholidichthys leucotaenia. Next base: position 261,833,434 of record CM035841.1, on the reverse strand, counting down.
TGACAAACTGGGTGGCACGTTTTGGCGTCCCATCGGACATCATGTCCGATAGGGGGCCTCAATTTGTCTCGGAGCTTTGGTCAGCCATGGCCAGCAGCTTAGGGGCGACAATTCACCGCACCACCGCTTATCACCCTCAGGCTAATGGGTTATGCAAGCGTTTTCACAGATCTTTAAAGGCCGCCCTCAGAGCCTCACTAACGGATACAAATTGGGTAAATAAACTTCCCTGGGTTTTATTGGGGTTGCGTGCTGCGCCTAAAGAGGATCTAGACGCCTCCCCAGCAGAATTAGTTTTTGCACAACCTCTCAGGCTCCCAGGTGAATTTTTACCAGAGAACCCAGAGCCAGGGCATCTTCCAGCCTCGAGGCTTTTAGGCAGCAACGGTCCTGACACTCTCCCCGGACCGGCACATCACTCTTTTCCACGGGTTTTTGTCCCCCAAGCTTTAAAAAATGCTGAATTCGTTTTTGTTAGGCATGAAGCTTTAAAACCAACCCTCCGTCCACCATACGATGGACCATTCAGAGTGCTGGAACCTGGTGATAAGCATTTTGTGCTTGATTTAGGGGACAGAAAAGAAACAGTCAGCATTGACAGACTTAAACCTGCCTTCTTGTTGAGAGACGAACCTGCACGGTTGGCGAGAGCACCTCGGCGGGGTAGACCCCCCAAGAGAAAAGACTCAGCCCCCCTGCAGAGAACAAATAATCACTCTCCTCCCCAAGCTGCAGATTCCTTACAGGAAGGTCCCACCAGGACGCCCAAGCGGACCCACAGCAGATTCGGGAGAAGATTAAAACCCAGACGGCACAGGGACTGATGCAAACTACTCAAAAGTTGTTCACTAATTGTGCTGTAACAGTTTAAGACTGACTTGTGATATTACTATGCTGTTATGATTCCCACTGAATTCTCTACAGGAGCATGGCTGCTGGAAAGTTTCTTCCTTGTCAAGAGGTGTAGCAGTTAGTATGTCATAATAATTATCTTAAACTGTGAATTTTTCTATTGTCCTTTTCTTAGTCGTTTGGGGGGGGGCTGTGGTCTATATTAATCATATATCCCATAACCTACATATGTATAAGCATGTGAGAATGTTTGGTGATTACATATGTAAAGCGACTTCACACCTCAGAACAGGACAAGAGGTCTCAACCGTCAGCGGAGATCAAAGAGCATCCGAGGCGCTGCGGTGGAGACCAGATCGATCGCCCTGACCTCCCAGGGCCAGGTGGAAGGATACGAAGACAAAGGAGGGGGATTAAGATAATGCGGGATGTCAGCTTTGATATGCATGTCTTTTGTTATGTGTAGGTATAAGTATGTAGAGCTGAATGTGTTCTTCCTCTATTCTACTTCTGCTTCTGCACTGAGATGAGACTTGTTAGAGGAGTGAAGCTGATAATAAACTTTGGTTTATAAATCACATCGCCTCGTTATTCCAAGCTCTTCTACAGGCAGGTTTTTTTTTTCACTTTTATAGTCTTTCAGCATCGACCAACTACCCCATACTTTAATCCCTAACCCTCATGTCACAGGAACCTTTCAATAGTGGAGTAAAAAACAAAGTAAGGAAAAAAAAAAACGAAGAAAAAGGTCAGTCACAGAGGAGAGTGGGAGTCAAACTCATGTGTTTTTTGTCTCTGTTGCCTGAATGGCTGTGTAGTTAACTGTCCACCATCCCCCTACCACCAACCGAATGATCGTTGGGAAACCAAAGTAAAAGATGCGTTGTTCTGCGCATGCACGGTGAGGACTGTATGCACAGTGAGTGAGCTTGTAAAAACTGCAGAGGCACCTTTTTTTTCTGATTTAACATGCAAATGTATGTTTTTAGAGGGATGGGAAAACGTTTATTAGATATGTTTTTTACTGAGACCAGGTTGGATTTTTGTATAGAAGAAAATCAGCATGGAGCCACAAAAATATGTGAGCCTAAAATCTGCAATAAAACAGCAGAATTACAACTACAATCTTATAAAAGTCCAACTTTTCCAAGTAAATTTGAGATTTCTTTTCCAGAAATTTTGTGACTTTTTTCTTTACAATTTGTGAGTATGTTTTACTCAGACAACTGAAAAAAAATCCCTAAATTTGTGAGATATTTTTTTTTCCATAATTTTTCAGATTTTCTCATTTTCTGCCTTTTAAGATACAGTGCATCCGGAAAGTATTCACAGCGCTTCACTTTTTCCACATTTTGTTATGTTACAGCCTTATTCCAAAATGGATTAAATTCTTTTTTTCCCCTCAAAATTCTACACACAATACCTCATAATGCCAATGTGAAAAAAGTTTTTTTTTTTAATTTTTGCAAATTTATTAAAAATAAAAAACTAAGTATCACATGTACATAAGTATTCACAGCCTTTGCTCAATACTTTGTTGATGCACCTTTGGCAGCAATTACAGCCTCAAGTCTTTTTGAATATAATGCCACAAGCTTGGCACACCTATCTTTGGGCAGTTTTGCCTATTCCTCTTTGCAGCACCTCTCAAGCGCCAAGAGGTGCAAGGTTGGATGGGAAGCGTTGGTGCACAGCCATTTTCAGATCTCTCCAGAGATGTTCAGGTGGATTCAAGTCTGGGCTCTGGCTGGACCACTCAAGGACATTCACAGAGTTGTCTTGAAGCCACTCCTTTGATATCTTGGCTGTGTGCTTAGGGTCGTTGTCCTGCTGAAAGGTGAACCGTAGCCCCAGTCTGAGGTCAAGAGTGCTCTGGAGCAGGTTTCCATCCAGGATGTCTCTGTACATTGCTGCATTCATCTTTCCCTCTATCCTGACTAGTCTCCCAGTTCCTGCCGCTGAAAAACATCCCCATAGCATGATGCTGCCACCAACATTGGCGTGGTTATGAACAGTGCCTGGTTTCTTGCAAACATGACGCCTGGCATTCACGCCAAAGAGTTCAACCTTTGTCTCATCAGACCAGAGAATTTTGTTTCTCATGGTCTGTGAGTCCTTCAGATGCCTTTTGGCAAACTCCAGGCAGGCTGCCATGTGCCTTTTACTAAGGAGTGGCTTCCATCCCCGATCACTCAGTTTAGACGGCCGGCCAGCTCTAGGAAGAGTCCTGGTGGTTCTGAACTTCTTCCATTTACAGATGATGGAGGCCACTGTGCTCATTGGGACCTTCAAAGCTGCAGAAAGTTTTTTGTACCCTTCCCCAGATTTGTGCCTCAAGACAATCCTGTCTCAGAGGTCTACAGACAATTCCTTTGACTTCATGCTTGGTTTGTGTCACGACCCTCCTCGTGCGCTTTTACACAGCGCACCGAGGAGTGAGGAGGAAGGACAGATTTAAGCGCAGGGTTACACCACAACCATTTATTATCAAAAAGGCAGACAGTTCCAAAATACAGACTTACGAAAATGCTGCAGGGTACACTAAATAGCTCACCCGATGGGCGTGCAGCGGGCAGACCACGGTGTACCGTGGCCACAAGACCAATAGTACAAAAACTGAGCAGACTTACAAAAAGGAGACAATGTTCACTTTCAGCTCACACAGTGGGACGTGCAGCGGGCAAACCACAGTGAACTGTGGCAACAACATACCTCAAAGACAATACAATAATCCAGCAATGCTTGACTGGCAAAGAGCTGCTTAAGTACAAGCATTGCTGGTAACACAGACTGGGAACACCTGGGCGAAGTGCGGGAAGGGCAATTACCGGAGGAGACCCAGCTGGCTGTCATGAGAGAGGGGGCGTGGTCGGACCGGCAAGTGTCAGACAGCGTCCACATGAATGTAGGCCGAAGGAGGCTGCCTCACAGCTAGGCAGAAACAAGAACTCAAAAGATAACACAATACACAAATACACAGATAAACCTGAGCCACAGAGAACTGTCAGAACTGAGCCTATAAGACAAAACCGGCTCGGTTCGTGACAGGTTTGTGCTCTGACATGCACTGTCAACTGTGGGACCTTATATAGACAGGTGTGTGCCTTTCCAAATCATGTCCATTCAACTGATTTTACCACAGGTGGACTCCAATTAAGGTGTAGAAACATCTCAAGGATGACTAGTGGAAACAGGACGCACTTGAGCTCAATTCTGAGCTTCATGGCAAAGGCTGTGAATACTTATGTACAAGGGATTTCTTAGTTTTTTATTTTTAATAAATTTGCAAAAATCATTATGGAGTATTGTGTGTAGAATTTTGAGGGAAAAAATTAATTCAATCCCTTTTGGAATAAGGCTGTAACATAACAAAATGTGGAAAAAGTGAAGCACTGTGAATACTTTCCGGATGCACTGTATTTTTCTCATGAGTGAACAACCTTTTTTCTTGTAAATTTATTGCTTCTTGAAAATGCATCCCTGCTCTCTGCAACTCCAGTTTCTGTTAATAATCTTTCATTCTGCACCGGCAACACCCTTCTTAAAGTCTCCTGAATAGAGTCATCACATTACGAATTGGCTGGATGGGTTGGGTAGTGAGTGACTCATGCTGCCTTGATTGGAATGTGTTTTGGTAAGGAGAATATCTTCAAGATATTTTAAATCACTTGCAACAGGATGCAGTTAATGCAGTGATGTAATGGTGTAAAAACAGTCACCAACACCAAAAAATAAACCACGGGAAGAAAATGACCAGTAAATGATGAGTTCTAAGAAAGTCGGGGCATTTGGATTGAAACTGGGCATGGATTCTGGGTGGAACTTTTGTCCAACTTGCTTTGGCACCACTTCAGTGCTGTCACATGGCCCTGTCACAACAGCTCAACAGGTGTGTCTTAGGTCAGACTCTGCAGCAGGTCTGAGCCACACCTTTTTCCCTGAATGGCTCAAAAAATAATGTCAAAACATGCTGTCCCTGTTCCACCATTTTAAAATGTGCTTATTGACGAAAGAGTAACCGACCACTTGGGCATCAGCTAACCACAAGTGTGTCTGTAGGAGGTTTAAAGACCATTTTTACCATCAGTTATTCTGACATCTGTGAAAAATGCTTATCTTTGTCTCTTGACAGATATAGGACCTATAGGTGATTTGAGGGGGATCCCCATAGGTGTAAATCAAGGGGGGACAGAGGGGGGACATTTCCCCTCCAACCTGGAAAAAAGAGAGAACTGTCTAATAAATTTTCAACTTTGTTATAAATTTTCAACAGTTTTTCCTGTAAATTTCCAAATTATTTTCTCATAAATTTGCAACTTTTTCCTATAAATTTGCAGCTTTTTCCTATAAATGTGCAGCTTTTTCCCCAATACATTTACAACTTTTTTCTCAAAAATTTGCAACTTTTCTTGTAAATTTGCAACTTTTTTCTCAAAATTTGCAACTTTTACTGTGAATTTGAATCTTTTTTCTTATAGATTTAAAACTTTTTCCCCTCACAAATTTGTGATTTTATTCAGGTAAATGTTCAACATTTTACTGTAAACTTTTCCCTGTAAATTTGAATTTTTTTGTCATAAATTTGCAAGTTTTTTTTTTCAAAAATATGTAATTTTTTTCTGATAAATTAGCAACTTTTTTCCAAGTAAATTTGCAACATTTTTCCTCAAAATTTGCAACGTTTTTCTCAAAAATATGTAACTTTTTCTGATAAATTGGCAACTTTTTTCCAGTAAATTTTCAACTTTATTTTAGTAAATTTGCAACTTTTTTGCAACGCCCATGTGGGCATGGGGGCCCAGCATGCCCGTGTAGGTCCCTCTGTAGGTTTAATCTGGGCTGCTTTAGGTGCGTTTGCCCACGGGTTCCATGTTGGCCCCATCTGTGTTTGCCCACATGGATTTTACCTGTGGTACAGGTAAGCAGGTAATCTGCTTTAAACCCACTGAGCCCCACATAGGTTTAATGTGGGTGAGCAGTTTTCAGTAACACTTGTGCCATATGCAAAATTACATGAAAAAAGTCACAAATTTATGAGAAAAATGTGAAAAATTATAAGAAAAAAAGTGACAAATTTACCAAAACAATAGTAGCAAATTTATGAGAAAAAAAGTCAAAAATTTACAAGAAAAAAGGTTACAGATTCATGAGGAAAAAATGTGAAAATGTATAAAAGTGAAAAATTTACAAAAGAAATTAGCAATAAATTTACTAGAAGAAAGTTACAAATTTAGGGGAAAAAAAAGTGAAAATTTAGTAGAAAAAAGTTACAAATTTACAAGAAAAAATACTTGAAAGAGTTACAAACTTACATGAAATTAGCAGATTTACAAGAAAAATTTATGAGGAAAAATTTTGAAAAATTTGCAAATTAACAAAAAAGTAGCAAATATGAGTAAACAAATACCTGGGTGTCATGATCAGCAGAAATCTAACACTGCTGCGTACAAGAAGGGGATGAGCAGACTACTTTCTGAGGAAGCTGAGATCCTTCAATGTGTGCAACAGGATGCTGGAGCTTTTCTACCAGGCCGTTGTTGCCAGCACCATCTTTTTTGCTGCAGTCTATTGGGGTAGCAGTATCAGAGCCAGCGACACCAACAGACTTGATAAGATTATCAAGAAGGCTGGCTCTGTGATTGGTCTCAAGCTTGAGACCTTTGGATCTGTGGTGGAGATGAGGACACTGAACAAACTGCGATCCATCATGGACAATCCTGCTCACCCCCCTCCACCACACACTGGACAGACAGCGGAGCACTTTCTCCATCAGACTGCTGCAGCTTCACTGGCAAACGGTCAGATACAGGAAATCTTTTCTGCCACATGCCATTTCACTGTACAATAACTCACTCTGATGTTAAATTTTGGTCCTAACTATGCTACCATTCTGCACCTTACAGTCTAATCGGTACCTCACATTTCATTCTGCACCTGATAGTCTTTCTTTGTACAGTTGGTACTAGCCATAGATTCATAAGGGTCATCATCTATTTAACCTAGTAGTGTGGAGCAGATATTGAGTTCATATCTCCCCACAAATGCATGACTGTGTGTGTATTGGTGACTCCATGTCTGGTGGGACAAAGGAGGTCTGGACCTACAGGGATCCACAGGAGATGACGAGTAGGTGTGAGTCTTGACCTTTGTCTCCGAGAGGATGTCCCAGGGAGATTCCTGGAACACTATAGAACAAGAGACAATAGTGAAACATGAAGGAGTGCATTGTGACTGAGACTATGTGCCATGTAATTATATGTTTGCTTATGTAACATGTGACTGTGGGTTGTGGCCCCAGCAGAGTATAAGAATGTGGTATTCGATTGCTCAGCCTCTTTTCCTGCATAGAGATTGATAGAGCATGTGTTCACTCAATAAAGTTGACTCTGAGAAATAAACTCAGCCTCATCCTTGAACGCATTCTCTACAGTAGTAGCCTATGTAGTATATAAAGTTATCTTGTGGAGTGTGTGAAATAAGAGGCAGATTCATGGACAGACGGTTTATTACACACTTCACATCTCACAAGCACAGAACAGAATGACTCATTGCAGCAAGCTCTCCTCTTTTACCCAAATCACTCTTCACACATTTCATGGCATTTCTCATCACACAGCATGACATTTACATTACACTGCATTCAACCCCCTATGTCCTTGACTCCTTCCTGCTATCTCGCCAGGAACCCCCTGGGCATTGTTCTCCCATGCTTATTCACTGTCTCTGTCTGAGATGTTAAATAATCTGACTTCCCCAAGGTCCTACAATCTAAGCATTTTTTAACTTCTCTGAGTAACTCCTTTTTTATTATGCTGTGTATATTTCCATTGGTTTGGATCATCTACTGTATCATGCTGCTGTTACACTGTAATTTCCCAGTTTGGGATCAATAAAGTCCGTCCGTCCGTCCGTCCATCCATCCATCCATCCATCTGTCTAAATTGAAAATTCATGAGAGAAAAAAAATCCCAACTTTATAAGAAAAAAATTTAAGTTTACAGTTAAAAAAAGTTGAAAATTTTTGAGAACGTTCCAAACTTACAAGAAAAATGGTGTAGGGAACCCACGCTGGGATATTCATCTCAGACTGGAAGCAGAGGGGAGGGGAATATTCCCTCTGCCGGTAGAGTGTGGGGGATTAAATGGAGGACAGTACGTATTGTAATGTGTAAATGTATTGTCATGCAAGATTTCAGGCAACAGGGGGAAGGAATGGAGTGATATAAAAGGAGAGACCCTGGGGTATTGAAAAAGGTGTTTTTCTGTGTGTGAATGCAGTGAGAGAGAGAAATAAAGTCGTCTGTTGTGCAGATCTGGTTCCTTTATTTGCACTCTCCACACTGGCGACCCTTGACGTATTATGGAACACGAGGCAAAAACCCCAGAGTTGGCCCGGAGGGGAAGTCCCAGCAATGCGGCAAGCAACCCATAGACAACCCGGATGGAAAGCCCCAGCAACGCGTGCACTGTTTCGATCAAACTACCGGACTTTTGGCTGCACAACCCGCGGTCTTGGTTTCACCACACCGAGGATCAGTTCGCCCTCCGGGGATTAACGGCAGATGACGCCAGATATTACTATGTGGTCGCAGCGCTGGACGCTCGCACGTCTCAGCAAGTAGTGAGCCTGCTTCAACAGCCTCCAGCCCATGATAAATATGGGGCTCTCAAGGCCGCGCTGACCCGGCGCTACACACTCTCAGACTGTGAGAGAGCAGAGAGGCTCCTGAGGCGCTCCGAGTTAGGAGATGGGTTGGCAGTCGAACTGATGGAGAAGATGTTGGCGTTGATGGGCACGGACGACGGGCATTTTCTGTTTGCCCACCTTTTCCTCCGGAACCTCCCAACAGAGGCAAGAGCGGTCCTGGCCAACTCGCCGTTGCTGGCCGCACGCGACTACCGTGCACTAGCCCAGGAAGCAGATCGGATCATCCTCACCATCAGAGCCCTCACAGTGAACGCGGCGGCATCGGAACCCAGCGAGACGACCAGTGGAGGCGAGGAGCCGGCAACGGTAGCGGCAGCGGGGGCCAGAAGGCACCAGAGAGACACGCTCTGCTTCTACCACCGCCGCTTTGGAGAGAACGCACACAGATGTGTTTCACCGTGCCAATTCAAGCGTTCGGGAAATGCCAAGGCCGGCTGTCAGTAGCAGCTGCGACCGCCGGTGAAGGTAACAAGCTGCTCTACATGATGGACTCGCGCTCTTGGAGACGGTTCCTCGTAGACACCAGCTCCCAAAAGAGCCTCATCCTGCCGTCCTACGCTGACCGGCTAGCGAGAGCTAGAGGCCCCGAGCTGATAGCCGCAAACGGCTCGGACATTAGGACTTTCGGTGAGAGGACACTGACTGTATCCATACACGGCCGTATGTACGAGTGGACATTCGTCATAGTGGCATGCAGTTTCCCAATCTTGGGAGCTGATTTTCTGTGTGCACATGGGTTGCTAGTCGATGTTGCTAACAGACGCCTGGTTAATGCAATGTCTTTTGATTCTCTCCTCTGTACAGCTCGAGGGGCCGGGCCAACGACACTAGCCAACGTCACAGCTCCAGGCGGTAAGTTCCACACACTGCTCACTCAGTTCCCAGCACTCACAGTCCCAACGTTTTCGGCGGCCATCACTAAACATGGGGTGGAACACTTTATCACCACCACCGGGCCGCCCGTTTATAATCCCTCTGCCGGTAGAGCGTGGGGGATTAAATGGAGGACAGTACGTATTGTAATGTGTAAATGTATTGTGATGCAAGATTTCAGGCAACAGGGGCAAGGAATGGAGTGATGTAAAAGGAGAGACCCTGGGGTATTGAAAAAGGTGTTTTTCTGTGTATGAACGCAGTGTGAGAGAGAAATAAAGTCGTCTGTTGTGCAGATCTGGTTCCTTTATTTGCACTCTCCACAATGTCACAAATTTATGGGAAAAAGCCACAAATTTACAAGGAAAAAAGTAACACATTTATGAGAAAAAGTTGCAAGATTACAGTAAAAAAAAGCAGTAAATTTTTGAGAACGTTCCCAAATTACAAGAAAAAGTTTGCAAATTTACAAGAAAAAAATGATCACAAATTCATGAGAAAAGGTTGCAAATTTATTAAAAAAAAAGTCACAAATTTATTAAAAAAGTTGCAAATTTTGAGAAAGTTTCATATTTTCAAGAAAAAAATGTATCAAATTAGGGGAAAAAAGTCACAAATTTAGAAGAAAATAAATTTATGAGAAAATAAATTGAAAATAGGTTAATAGGTAAAGTCCATGTGGGCAAACACAGATGGGGCCAACATGGAACCTGCAGACAAACCCACATGGGACTCAGCAGACAGCCCAGATTTAACCTTTGGTGGGGCCCACATGGACATGCTGGCTGGGTCAGCTTACCAAACTGAACAGAAATGTGTGCCACTTGTACAGCTCTGAGAATGTAGAGGATACATAGGGAGATAATGAAAAAAGTTTCAAATCAATACATCATGGTCTATCACGTCTACAACAACAAAGAGACTGAATGTTTGATGTGAAATGTGGAAGCAAAATGAGTGTGATCAGCATGTGAAACTGTTTCTTTGGAAACCTGGTTGGTCCTGTTGGTGGGTGTGATGTGCTGCATATGTTACATAGCTGTCTGCTTTCTAGCTCGGTTTCGGCTGCCACAAGTCAGTGTGTGTGTGTGCGCATGACAGAGAGAATTGGTGCTTGATAGGCGGTCCTGATGCTGCCTAACCTGTTCTCCTGGATTACAGGCTTCATCTAGCAGTATCCCCATCCCTTCTGACACAGCAGCAGTTTAACCCAGACCAGGAGACACCACTCTCGCGCTCTCGCTCTCTGCAGCTGGATGCAACTCTGGCACCAGTTCAGGTGAGTCCTTTCATTATTAACTATACTCCAACAGCTATGGGGTGTGTGTGTGTGTGTGTGTGTGTGTGTGTGTATGTATAAAGTGCTGTCTTTGATTTTACTCTACATCCTCATCATGTTGAGATGTTTGAGGGAAATCGTTTGTTTTTATTTCAACAATTTGAATTAATTCAGGCTATGGATAACAGCTAAAATGGTTGAGGATAACAATAATCATCACCTGAATTTGTAGTCAGCTGCTGTAACGTCATGTACAGAGATGTTTTGGAGTCAGCCTTACAGACAGCCTATTAGACCATTGACTATTTGATTAAGTGAACTTCTGACCTTAGAGTCACTGGGGGAAATCCAAACCTGGACATCAACAAGAAGGACTAAACAAACTTAATAAAAACATAATTTTTTTTTTAGTCTGGAAATATGAAAGATTCCTGATTGCATCTTAAATATAATAATAACACAGGGTTACAAAATAAATTTTTTCCAAGTTGTCTGTGTTTTTTCAACTGATTTAAGACAATTTTGCACCGCTGAATCCGAAAATGACATCAGTTTCTCGCAATCAGGTGCTAAGTAAAAACCAGTACTTACTTAGTACTGTGCATGTACTTACCTTTATATAAAGTTAAGTACATGTAAATTGAATGAATGTTACGTCATCATTGTTCAAAATTCAGAGAATTTCAAGACATAAAAAAGAATTTTGCATCATATAAAGCGAAAATGCCTGTACATGTAAACAAAAACGTATAAAACAACATGTGGCCATAATTCAAAAAGTTGACCTGTTTGAGCAAAACCAATGTGATTTTTGGATTCAGCACATCAAAATTGTCCTAAATCAGCTAAAAAAGCCTTAGACAATAAATTTGGTGGTGACCAGTGTAATAATATGAGATCTTTGAAATTCTGTTGTCAAGATTTCAAAAAGAAACAATTATTTTGTCCCACCTCCCAAACACTGCAGTGATCTGACTCATACCTGTTACCACCCTGTTTAGCAGATCCACCTAACACCACAGCCCAGTTTGTGTCTTGTGACTTTCCTGTTTACTGCCAATCTCAAGTTTGAGGAAATGCTCTCAGAATGTGAAGATGTTGTGCAACTTTGCCTCATTAATTTTTTTAGACAAAGATGACTTGTGTAAAACAGTGCCTGCTGCCGTTCTGTAAAGTAGTAATCATGATCACTATACTTCTCTACTGTGTATTTGCAGCTTTTACTTTATTTTTGCAGGGCACTAGAGAAGGTTTATGTGGTTTCATGCTTCGTAGCACCCTCACTTGTGTTGGTTCACTCTGTTATTTGCAGTAAAATATTACTTCGTGAAGTAAGTTGTTATGTTGCACAACAACACCAGGGGATGATGTGAATGTTTCTGGCAGAACTTTGAGGTATGGTGTATCGTGGAAAAATGATGACACGTGAGAGATACGAAATAAGATGATCAACAGCAGTGGGACAGCGCTCCCATCTCTGCAGGACATCTACCAGCAGAGGGCACACAGCATCATCAAGGACCCTTTATACCCACATCACCACCTTTTCACACTCCTGCCATCAGGCGGAGTGTGAAATCCAGGGTCTCAAGGTTCATGCTCTGTGCTGTGTGCACACACATATCAACGTCACACAAACTGTGGTGTGTTTAGGTGTGGAAAACTGCTGTTGGAACTCTGCTGGGCCAGTAGGTGTCGTATGATGGCCCTACAATTTTTACATTCTTCGTAAGGGTGCCTTGGGATCTTCTTACAGCATACTTACGACCATCTTATGAAATTTTTTGTGCAACTCACGGCACTCTCAAGTTGTTGGTAGTAAGATTTTACAGCTTTTGTCACATTTTGTCAGCACAAATGTTGCACGATTGATGTACTTCCACCTTATGAGCTACCATCTTACAAACACTGTACAAATCTCCATACGAACAGGAATTCTACGGCATTTCCTACATCCACTGTAAGGGGTCATAGGTCGTAAGTATGCCCTCAAGAACATCTTAAGGTGTTCTTGAGGGGATACTTATGGCCAACATCTTGTGTTGTTCTTACATTGTTCCCATGGCAGTCATACGGCCACCCTATGATGAGGTTTTTGGGGGCATTGTCTTGGACAAAACCATCAACCTGGCCATGAACTTGTGAACAGTCTACGAACGCTGGATTCTCCTATGGTTGCCTAAGGAAGGCCGTACGAAATGGTCCAAAAATCATTCGTATGGTGTTCGCAGCCATTCATAAGGGTATTTGTGACCTTAGCTTTAGCTAGGATTTAGGCATTTTCATGCAAATTTGCCTACTTGTCTTTGTATAATCCCTCTAGAAAACAGACAGGTGGAAAAATGGAGCTGATCTCATAACCAACCTCCTTAATGGAGGTAATTAATGCTACTAAAAATAACCGACTATGCTTTTTACCTGACTGATATTAGCATCATCTTTTCCATTTAGTCAACTACAAGTGTGTTAATTCATTATGGAGTGAAAGCTTTAGCTAAGCTGTAGCAGTGACATTATTCTCCACATCTACGAGCCACACCAATCCTGGTAATGAAGTAATCAGTTTCTTTTGTTTGGAAAGCCAGATGCATTACATTACTTATTATTGCAAAAAGGTCATGTAAAATATTCTGACTTGATCTTTCGTACCATATTACACCAAACACTGATGACCAGTGATGATTGTTGATATGCTTTGCAGCCTGGGAACAATGCAAATCTGAACAGAGGAAGCCATAGAAACCCTCAAACTGGCTGCAACTTTACTCATGTGAATATGTACCACATGAATAACACTGGCATCTGCATGTGAATCTGTTGGGGTGTGGTTGAAGGGAATGTGTGTCAATCAGAATGCATCTGAACTGACTGGTTTAGACGCACACGTTCTCTGAACAGGCTTTGGATTCCTGACGTGTGAGGCGATTTGGTGTGTAGGGTGTTGTTGTCCTGGAACATCGAGACTTGCCAAGGAATCTGTGTGTTATATTCATGGTATATTGTAGTTCTCGTTAAACACAAAGAGGGGGTATAACATATCAAATGGTAGCAACAAGCATCCAAAAGGTGATGGGGGAAACACTGTTAAGCTACGGTCACAAATACCCTTACGAATGGCTATGAACACCGTACGAATGATTTTTGGGCCACTTCGTATGGCTTTAAGGTGGCCATAGGAGAATCTAGCATTCATAGATCATAAGTAAGTTCGTGGCCAGGTCACTGGTCTTGTCAAAGATTTTTACGAACACCCTGCGAAAACCCCTCATCATAGGGAGGCCGTACGAATGCCATAGAAACAACATAAGAACTACGCAAGATGTTGGCCATAAGTATGCCTCAAGAATACCTTAAGTTGTTCTTGAGGGCCCCTTACAGTGGTTGTAGGAAATGCTGTACGAATCCCGTTCATACAGAGATTTGTACAGCGTGCACAAGGTGGTAGTGAGGCACTCATAAGGTGGAAGTACATCATTTGTGCGACATTTGTGCCAACAAAATGTGCCGAAAGCCATGAGATCTTACTACAAACTACTTGAGAGTGCCATGAGTTGCACAAAATTTTTCATAAGATGGCAGTAAGTATGCCGTAGGAAGATCCCAAGGCACCCTTATGAAGAACATCAGAACTGTAGGGCCATCGTACAACAGAAAAGCACCTCATTTCTCAAGAATGCCTCAAGTTACTCTTGCGAATTGAACAGTAGCTGTAAGAAACTATGCCCCCCTCCATGAATGTCTGTGAACTCCAAAATTCGTAGGAACTGGGAGATTCTTGCAAACCCATTGTTCATAAGAATCTTTTTGACCATAGCTTTACTGACACTACACAAAGAAAAATAAAGGTTCTTCAGAGTAATGTCATAAAAGAACCATTTTGAATTCCATAAAGAATCTTTTAGCAAGAGGTTCTTCAAAAAACCTTTCTCAGAAATACTCAATATTCTACCTTCATACAACTTCAGAAGAAATCAGCAACTTGGTTCTTTAAAGAGACATCCTCCAAATCAAGAGGTTTTTCAGTATCTGATGGATTTCTGAAGAACAATAGAAGCTAGTGAAGTACCAGAACCTTTATTTTTCTGTGTGTATAGTGCATTTACCTTGATGGGACTCATCCCTTATTAATACTGATGCCATGATGCTTACTGTCATCCTCCTTACAAGAGATCCAATGCAGTATCATGGAAATGCATATAACCAGCAAGCAACGTTTAAGGAAATTTTACATGCAATTTCACTTGATAACTGTCCTTTTTAAAACACTGTTGTGTACATTAATGTTAGAGAGTTCAACCATTTTAGAAGCACTCAAAACCTCATATGAAGAAGCAGAGGCGATTCTAGAGTCTTTTGGGGCCCTAGGCAAAAATTCACAAGCAGGGGGCCCCACCAACAAGCGTTTGTCACCTTTATATAATAAATAATCTGACACTAACAACAAATGTTAAATGTAAACTTTTTTTATTTCAAAAGTGCATATTAGTTGTCATGGATGGCCCTCACGAGCCATCAATAAGATGCCATATATCAGCCGCTGAGTTTGCACAGTTTATTAAAGGAAAGGAAAACGACAAAATAACGAGCCACTTTGGGCTAAAACACACTACAACTATTACTCAGTCTATGACAAGGAGGAACAGAATCATAATGAAACACACTTACGATAATAGATGAAAGGTTGTAAACGTCTGACCAGAGGAACGCTCGACGATGTCAGATGAGGGGTTGTCCGACGAGACTGCAGCAACGCTCAGCCCTCAGCTGATCCCTTAAATAGGGCTCAGGATGGGACAGCTGATGGCAATCGCTAATGCAGCTCAGCTGTCAGAGAGGTCCGTTCTGACAGCCGGAAGCCCCTCCGAGTGCTGTCACAATAAGAGCTCGGAGAGCCATCGGGGAAACACACACACACCAGCTGGGCGGAAAATACTGCATGGCCCGAGCGCGGACGAAATCGTCACTCGAACCATGACAGTACTCCCCCCCCGAGGCGGCGAACTCCGGGCGCCATATGACCGCTGAGGACTGTCTCACCCCGACTAGGTTGCGGCTGCACCCACGATGCACCCTGACTGGGTCAGAACAGCTCCATGGACGACCTCCAACCCCAAACCCGGAACCTCCAGCACAGCGATCTGGGTTGACTCCGCACCGGTGACCCTGGGAGAAGGCTCAGGAGAAGAAGAAGAACCGGGATCAGGATCACTGGTAGCGACAGAGCCCAGCGAGATGAGCTCGGATGCAGCGGGCGGCTGCCCCTGGCTCGTCTCCCCGAGAGACAGGCAAAAATGCTCTAGAACAGATAGTAGGAAGGAAAAATAGAGCACTTGCCTGCACTCGAGTCCTGTCGCCATCCAGGACTTCGATGATCCGGGTTCAGCAGGCAGAAGGACGTCTTCTGGCTCCCACTCGGCTACGGTGGGCCCCGCAGCCGGCATGGTGTTCAACACAGTCTGAGGACCCTCCAACGCTGACGTCCACGCCGGCGACCCGCACGGCGTGGTGGCAGGGGATCCTTGACCTGCTGGATCGAACCACTCATCGATGGAGACCCGGGGACGTTTCGTCATTGGCACAGGCACCACACTGCAGTCCGCTCTCCTCCTCTGCCCATGACATGGCTGCGGGGCTGGAACCAGGCTCTCCAGGACTGCAGGCCCCCTCCCCATCCGGTGACATAGGCCTGGCGTCACGGAACGCTCAACGGAGGGAGACACAGAGGCAGCAGGTTCAATGTTAGATGCTACAGCAGGTGGTGGGAGCTCGGGGGACTGCGAACCCCGAACTCCACCCCCAGGAGTCAGACAAGGCAAATCACAACAACGAGGAGAAGAATGAAATTGCACTTGCCTGTTCCCCAGAGGGCTGATGGTGCCTGCTGTAGCGGGCGGAGTTCTTCCCTTTCCCCTCCGGATGGTGATGGCAGGCCCCTCGGGAAGGCGAGGAGGAGCCGCTCGCGATGGATTGCAGACGGGCCTCGCCGAAGCAGGACTCATGGCACTCACAGCAGCCAGGGATGACGTCAAGGAGGAGGGGATGACAGCCGAGGTGATCCGGGCACGAGGTGCTGACGGGACAGCAGGGACAGATGACCCGGGGGGAGCGGCTGCGGGAATTCCCTCCTGACGTGACGCAGACGAAGCAGCTGAATGGGAGGCTGAGTTCCTCCAACGACCCGGAGCTGGATCCGGACAGGATTCTCACTGAGGTTTATTTGTGGCATGGCGACGACGTTTACTGGCAGATGGTGGAACGGAGATGGGACCAGGAACACATGGCACCTGGGCTGGACAGGTGACGGGAGCTGAATCCCGAGGCGAGGAGCGGGGATGCCTCTCCGTCGGCCTCCTGCCGGGGTTCCTCTCCAGTCCGCGGATCTCCACCCTCGTCGGGGACGCCGTACTCGGGGGAGAAGGAGAAGGTTCCTTGGCCGCCTTTTCAATCAACTCACGCTGTGCCACAATCCATGTCACCCTCTCCTTTCCTTCTGGAAAAGAGGTAAGGTGATATTTTAATAAGGACCTCTGGGTGAGAAACAGGTAGTTATGTGCCGCATAGGTGGGCATGAGGAGATGGGCCTTGGCCAGGTAGCCATCGACCTCCTGCAACCACTCAGGGCAAAATCCACGCTCGAGGGCGGACATACTGATACCAACAAGCCCTAGCGAAGGGAAAAAACTCCAGCCCACGGCAAACTCACAGCGACAGGCGTCTCAGTCTGGCTGCAGTCTACTGTCATGGATGGCCCTCACGAGCCATCAATAAGACGCCACATATCAGCCGGTGAGTTTGCACAGTTTATTAAAGGAAAGGAAAACGACAAAATAACGAGCCATGGGGGGCTAAAACACACTATAACTATTACTCAGTCTATGACAAGGAGGAACAGAATCATAATGAAACACACTTATAATAATAGATGAAAGGTTGTAAACGTCTGACCAGAGGAATGCTCGACGATGTCAGACGAGGGATTGACCGACGAAACTGCAGTGACACTCAGCCCTCAGCTGATCCCTTAAATAGGGCTCAGTATGGGACAGCTGATGGCAATCACTAATGCAGCTCAGCTGTCAGAGAGGTCCGCTCTGACAGCCGGAAGCCCCTCTGAGCGCTGTCACAATAAGAGCTCGGAGAGCCATCGGGGACACACACACACCAGCTGGGCGGAAAATACTGCATGGCCCGAGCGCGGACGAAATCGGCGCTCAAATCACGACATTAGTATCTTTTTAAAATAAAAATATAAACATTAAATTCAAAAACAGAATTCTGAAGAGCAATAAAAAGCAGATGCAGGACACATTAAGCTGCTATGAGTTAAATTAATTGCTATATTATTTGTGCTACTTATCACTGTTGTGCTTTCTTCTGTCCTCTTCCTCTTTTTTCCTTTCTTTTGATCTCTGCCAGACAGACCACTTCATTTTGATACAGCTGCTCTCACCTGTTTGTTTACATAAGATGTGCATGGTACTTGTGAGCGTGAGAGGTGGGGGTGGGGCCCCTTTTGAGAGTTCTACCCTGGCCTGTCACTGCAAACTCTTCACATTGTCACTGCTGTAGTAATTCAAATTTGGTCAGCCCTCGAGGGGCTCCTTTCTTGTCAGGGGCCCCCAAGCATTTACCTTTCTTGCCTGCCTGCACGCAGCGCCTCTGATAATAGGGTTCATAGTGTATTGAAACTGCATTTCTCTCTTATCCACGATGCAAAAAAAAAGGTACTGTTTGAAAATAAGCAGCGCAATATGCATGTGTAATGTATCTTGCAGTCTTGAGTCATGAGTAGAACAGAATGGTGGACCTGAATAGAATAAATAATAAGTAAAGTGCCCGGCACTTGTTAAATAGTCTTGTGCAATTCACCTTACTCCTCAGCCTCCTCCCACATGGAAGGAGACAGAAGAAGCATTGTGAGCAATCATGGGATCAATAACTGCTTGCTCTGCTTCTCTTGTGTTTACAGATAACTGCTGTATTTTGAAGATCTAAGCTGTTTATGAACGTTGGCAAAGTCTATGACATGTTGATTTCCACACAATAGGAGCAATGGTAAGAATAGGAAATAGCCACAGAAAGAACATAAGTATATAAAGAACTGTGATTTATTCTTATTGTCAGCAGGAGTGACACCAAATGGCTTTGCATGAAAACTGTCTCCATTTTTTGTTTCACTTTCTTTCATTTTTCAAATGAAGACTGATGACCAGAGCAGACTGAGCTTTTCAGACAGTCTGGTGCTAGATGACTGTGACAGTGGAGTCGTCATTGCTGGAATCAAAAATGACACAGTTGCTGCAAAAAGTGGCCTGAAAACAGGTTAGAGTAAAACCTGTAGATGGTAAACATTCTGTCTTATTCCTGCCTTAACCAGTATGCATAAAGGAAAGTGTTTTTTTCCCTCTACTTGCTCCAGGTGATGAAATAGTTGCAGCCACCATAAGACTGAAAGATTACCCAAAAGAAGATGTGCTGAACATCCTGAAGGCCCTGGAGCCATACCAGAGCAACACAAATATTGTGACAAAGAACAGGGCTAGCTTGGATTCTCTTGGATTCGGACTGGATTCTGCAGAGGTAAGTAATCACACCAACAGTTTATCTTGAATTAGGGCTGGGTAATATAGCCAAAAAAAAAGTATCACAATATAATCTATCTATCAGTCCCTCCAGGATTTCAGATGTTTTTATGATTGTTGCGGGCCAAAAAGCCTGAATTCGCAGGAGCTTTTTAAAAAAGTTGCAATAAAAGTTGCAATGTTTTTAGAGTGTTTTTTGCACTAAAAGTTGTGGGAAGAATTCCAAATTTTAAAGCAGATGCTTTTTTCCAGTTTACTGCAGTGATATTCTATATAACAATACAAGAAAAGCACAGGATTGTCAAAAATTTCCTATTATAGTGATTTGTAAATTAAACAGAAACTTCTATACAGAAAAACTCTTCTGTGCAACAGCAAATACAAACATTAACACAATATCCATTACAACAGCTAAATTGCAATGAATGCATGTTAAAGAGTAGAGATTTGGAAATTATTGGCAGCACCTTCATTTGAAAACTCCCTACAGTTCCCAACCACTCGGTACTGAGTGAAGAGGAAAAAATAAATAATTCATTCTGTTGCTCTGTATTGGCTATTGGAGTCTGTGTTTTTCTGAAAAAAAAAATAAAATAGAAAAATACAGAGAATATTCTCTCTCTTTCCATGCCTACCTGTCTGTCTGCTGCAGGTCAGTCGTCTCACACACACACGCGCGCGCGCGCGCACACACACACACACACACACACACACACATATCTTTCATTTACAGCGGGACGGCGGCGGGGGGTTGGGTGGGTGCGTTTGTCTGTCCACACCGGAGATTCAGTTTTAAAGCTCATTGACCAAATATAGTAATGATTTTACCTCTAAAGATGTATAAATGTTCAAACACTGGCTGTAGTGTAGTGTGCTCTCTTCACGCGCGCTCCCGCGACAGGGTGCTTTTGGACAGGCACATGTTTTTCAACACAAACCCAGCGCTTCGTACACGCGGTCAGGATGGAGACGTGGCGAGGCATTCACGGGCAGGCTGGGGGAGACGGAGGAAGGGACGTTGTTGAAAACCTCGCGGGTGAGTGTTTTTTTTAAATCACACACTCTGTTTGCTGATGTGTTCTGTTACTCACTGTAAACTATAAACTCACTACTCACTGTAAACATGGAAGTGAATGCGGTGCAGCGATGCATTTAATTGGTTAGACTGACCGTTTCAGTGCCAGTTAGAGACAAATTTGATTGGTGAAGTTGACGAGGATTGGCCAAAATTGTGGGAAAGTTACCAGTGATTGGACAAAGTTGCGATTGGCTGATTTCGTGTGAATCGGTATGATCGCAACATCGCGAAATCCTGGAAGGACTGATCTATATCGCAATACACCACATACAGCGGGGACAACAAGTACATATTTCTGATGGAGCCACTGACCTAAGATTTTCACCAGATGTCAGTAACAACCCAAGTAATCCATACATACAAAGAAATCAAGGCAACCGTGTTCACAAAACAGGTTATATTTAACCACTTGCACTCCGGGCAATTTTCCTAAAAATGCCAAAAAAAAACGTGCCCAAAGTAAATCGAAAGCTGTTATTCAACCCTTTGCAGCATCTTCATGGGGTTGGTCTCATTTAAAAGAAAACACTTTGAATTTTTTGGCAAAAAAACCATAATCTCTCTACGTGCTCCGGCCACTGAGTTACAGTCATCTAAACATACTGAACTTGAAGAAAAAAAATTTGGACACGGTGTTTTTTTGGATACAAATGCTTGCAAATAACACACAGCTGTCCGATCCGGCTGGAAAATGCAACAGAAATGTAGAACCAAGTGTTATCCAGCTGAGATCCAAATTTGGTAACAATACCACAAAAAATGAATATTTTACACAGCTTTGTTCTCAGGCTGTTCCCAGGCGTTTTGGAACTGTGCTAAATTGTGCCAAATGGCAGAGTTTGGAAAAACGTCTGTAACTTTTGAATAATTCAATGTAGAATCTTCATTTTAGGCTCTAATGAAAGGTCACACTCAGGGCTGTGTCTGTGTGTGTGTGTGTGGGCGGGGGGTCGTTCCCCCCCCCCCGCTACCAAGGACCGACTTCGGCCCTCGCTACAGACGGATTACACTCCTTGCATGTTTTCACAGCGGCTCCCCCCCCCCCGCTACTGTCTGTGTGTGTGTGGGGGGGGAACCGTGAACGGACCGTGAACGCCCCCCCCCCCTCACTACAGAAGAGGGCCATCGCGACATGATGGAATAGACTGATATGCTTCCCCCCCGCGGACCGGCGGGCGTTCGGACCGTGAACATCCCCCCCGCTCCTCTTCTGCAGCGGGGGGGGGGGGGCGTTCACGGTCCGAACACGGCAAATGAACCGTTTATCGCGGCGCACGCACTTCGTAATTCGTGCGCAGTACAGTTGTAATTTACCGATCGGTCAAAAGTCATTTTTGGATTACAGTTTTCAGGGATAAATAATAATTTAGCTTATAACACCTTACCTCTTCAAAGCAGCAGAGTCGTGGCGAACATCTCTTCCCACGCGTCAGACGAACGCGACGCTGCTCCGCTCGTGGATCCCGATCAACATAATTCCATTATTGCCGTTTTGGCGAATGATTTACGACTTTTGTCGTCAGCCTCCGTCTATTCTGCTGGAATGAGTGCAGGTCCCACTTGTGGGTGTTCTCCATGCTGCTGGGTCTGTGTCCAGCATCCTTTGTTTTCATCTGTTGCAACAGTAAATATCGCTTCACCCTGCCTGAATTCCTGTGCTTCAATTGGCTCCTGTGTTCACAGTAGGCGGGTCCTCCTTCCTAGATTTTCATTCATTGGCTCCTCAAGGTTTCAGAAACCCAATTCAAGGCTCTTATTAGTCGAATGAGAGGTCAATCAGATGAACTAATCTGTTCGCGGCTGTCTCTGCAGTTTTTTTTTGAGTGGCGCTTGGACGCTACTACATCACCATCACCACCATCATGCGTCATGCGTCCACGCGCGCACGAGGGCACTCTCGCGCGCCCTCGTGCGTCATAGGACGCAGAGACTTGCCCGCCCGCGGAACAACGGAGCGCAAGTGGTTAATAAAGTGGAATGACACGGAATAAGTATTGAACACGCTTAGTGAAATTCATTTAATATTTAGTAGAAAAGCCTGTGTTTGTAATAAAAGCTTCCAGATGCATCCTGTATGGAGAAACTAGGTGCAGGCATTGCTCAGGAGTGATTTTAGCCTTTTCTACCACATAAACTGTCAAATTTTGAAGGTTCTGTGGGTGTCTTCTATGAACTCTGATCTCCAGTTTGTTCCATAGATTTTCCGTTGGTTTCAGGTCAGGTGACTGATTGGGCCATTCTAGCAGCTTTATTTCCCTTCTCTGGAGCCAGTAAAGTTTCCTTGGCTGTGTGTTTGGAATCATTGTCTTGCTGAAAAGTCCACCCTTGTTTCATCTTCAGCATCTTGGCAGATGGCAACAGGTTCTTATCACAGATGTCTGTACATTTCTACATTCACCTTTCCTTCCATTATATGAAGTCTGCCTGTACCATGTGCTGAAAAACACCCACCCACCATGATGCAATGTGCAGTGCCATTTCTCCTCCAAACGTGTGTGTTGTGACCAGTGTTGGGCAAGTTACTAAAAAATAGTAACTAGTTACAGTTACTTCTTTTCAAAAGTAACTGAGTTACTTTTGAGTTACTGCATGATTAAAGTAACTAGTTACTTGGAAAAGAAACTTTCACATTACTTTTAAATGCATACTTAAATCATCTTGCACACACAGCAAGATCAAGGGTCCCTTGTTCTCAGAAAAAAGAAGAAAAAGAAAACTGATGAGGAAAAAAGTCTCATCTTACAGAGGAAAAATGTCTCAGATTTACACAAACTATTGTAATCAGCAGAAAGTCAGAAATTTACTAGCAATAAAGCTATGAATTCACAGAGAAAATTTTGGACCCCCTGATGGGCCGTTTTTAGCCCACAAGCCATATGTTTGACACCCCTCGACCAGCCTATTAAAAATGCATATTTAGAGGATTTACTTCCATGAAATAGTTACATATCACAGCAGCATGTAAATGAATGAGATAAAATAAAATAGAAAGCACAGATAAATGAAAGTTCACCACTTACAAGAGGCTGTTCTTTACTGCAACAAATCAGTCACTTTTTCTCTGTGTGTAAGAAAACTTTAAGTGCATTTAATGCAGACATTAAATGCGAGCTTCTTGCTCAAAAAATCCTCATGTTTAACCACAGAGGTAGGAGCTGTTACTTACCACTCAGACAACAAGCGATTCGGGCTCAATATGAGAAGTTGCCACCGCCACGGCATTTCTTCACCGGGTTGTGATGTGAACTGGGGCAGGACAGGAAATGGACCTGCGGAGGAGACTGTGAGACGGCTGCATTAGTTACGGTAGGGTCAATTTATATTTATTTGCTTGCCTTTGCCTTTGGCATGACAACCTCCAGTGGCTTGAGTCTGGTGGTGGCACTGGGGATGGCAGTCCTGCCAATAGCCACCGAAACTGTTTATTCATCCCCAGTTGGCAGCTGATGAGGAGAGTGTCTAGCAACTGCAAGTTGTATGATCGTCTGTTTGCGCTAAAATATCTATCCATATTAATAAAACGAGTAATGCATCTGATCAAATTTCAGGAACTGTAACGCATTACTGAATTTTTAAACAGTAATTTCGTTACACGGCACGTTACTGCAAAAGTAGTGGTGTTACAGTAACACGTTACTCCCAACACTGGTTGTGACATCCAAAAAGTTCAATTTTGGTTTCATCTGACCAGACTGTATTCTTGCAGTATTTTACTGGCTTGCCCAAATATTGTGTAGCGAACATTAAACGAGCTTCAACATGCTTTTTCTTCAGCAATGGAGTCTTGCAAGGTGAGCAGGTACAGATCCCATGTTGGTTGAGTGCATTACTTATTGTTTTCTTTGAAACAGAAGTACCTGCTAACTCCAGGTCTTTCTGGAGCTCTCCACGAGTGGTCTTTGGCTCTAGAGAGAGCTCTTTGCTTCTACCCATCATGAGTTCTTTGTGGTGTGACAATCTGATATTCACAAACCTTTTTAAAGGCTATCAGTCAGGACTTAACCAGATGAAATGAATTTGCACTGATGGGGGAGGGGGGCTTCCTAAATTCTGATGGATTTCAGCTGGTTTCTTGACTTTCTATAACTTTTTGCACTTCTTCCATACTTATTCTCTGTGTCATTCTACTTTATTAAATATAACTTGTTTTGTGAGCACAGTTACCTTGATTTCTTTGTATGTATGGATTACTTGGGTTGTTACTGATATCTGGTGAAAATCTTAGGTCAATGGCTCCATCAGAAGTAGGCTTAATGAGAAAAATGTTTGACATGTTCAGTATTTTCCTTGCTGTTTATCGTGATATGTGGTTCTTGCACTGAATATCATTTATGGTTTTACTTACATTTTTATTAGAAAAAAAGAAAAAGTTATATTTAATGCATAAATTTCCTCATCATGGGAAAAATAAGGGCCAATGTTGGTAAGTTTACATCGGGAATCTTAGAAGTCATTTAAAAATAATTTATCAAATATAAAAATTATTTAGCAAATGGAAATAATTTTGGTAGTCCTAACTGACCTAAAACAGGAAAAGTTTAGTCTGATTTAATGTCAGACAGTGAGGGAAAAAAGGCTATGCCTTTTTATAGTGTATCTAAATATCTAGTTTCAACTGTACATATATTAGAACTTGGAATTGATTAAAATATTTAAACTAATTAATCGCACATATTTTCAAAAATTAATCTCAATTATCATGATTAGATATTTTAACTAATTAACTAGTTAACTGCGATTAATCACAGGAAAGCTGGTAGGTAAGGGGTGGAGTAAGCATGCATTGGCTCAGTAGCTACACATATACAGTTATTTTTTTAGAATAGAATTGTCATAAACTGCCGAGTGTGGCGAATCAAGGACACTAAATGGAGGCAGTGAGGTTTTGCAAGTTTTAATCAGTCACACAAAAACACAAAATACAGAACTACTACGAAGCCAGTGCTGGCTGGACTTACGTTTACAAGAGCCAACGGGAACAGAGTGACAGGAAACGAGGAATGGTAGAAAATAACCCAGCGATTATCAAATGGCGAAACAAGGCTTAAATAAGGCAGTGAAAATGATTACAATCAGAATCAGCTGTGAGTCACATGGGTGGAGAGGAATCAGGCCTGACAGCTCACAGGTGCACCTCCCCGAACAGAGCAAACTCCGGAAGTGCACACTGACAGCCGTAGCCCTGACAGAGAGAGAGAAAGAGCACGGGATCAAAAAGTACAACTATGACGCTGGAACAAGAAGGCTGAGCATGGTGGACCCCTTGATGCTCAGTTCATGACAAGAATGGAATATTTATTGTTCATAGTGGTGGAAATTTGTCTTTGGCTCACCTTATGCAACGTACAACTTTAAAAAAGCACATAAATAAAACAAAAGCACGTAACATTCAAGTTAGGTTAATTGGCAACAAAACTGGGGATTCTAAATTGTCCTTAGGTATGACTGTGAGAGTGAATGGTTGTCTGTCTCTCTGTGTTGGCCCTGTGATGGACTGGCGATCTGTCCAGGGTGTACCCTGCCTCTTGCCCAAAGATGCTGGAATAGGCTCCAGCCCCCCCGCGACCCGAAAAGGATTAAGCGGAAGAAGATGGATGGATAACATAAAATCACTTTCAGTTTCATTGTCCAGTGTGCGTTTATATTCCAGATGTATTCAGGATATCAACTTCACATGGAATAAACTACTTTTTTGAAAACGGCCTTGGTCGCCAGTGGAACTCTGTAGCGCCTACCAGAGTGCAAGAGCTCAAACTGACTGTGGAGAGGATGGGAGCTGTCTGCCACAATATTCTTGGCTTTGTTCAGTGTCCTCTGTCTGTACAGTTGGCTAAGTCGTTTTGGAGTTTTGCCAATCATCTTAGTAGCCAATGATACAATTCTGTTTAATTTGTTTTTTAGTCGGCATGTCAAATGGTTGTACCATGCAGAGAGATGGAAGGTTGAAACTCTCTCCACACTAGATCTTTTCAACACACACCTCTTTACCTCAGAATAAGTTTTAGAACATGTTGTCTGGTTGCCATGGCAATCAGCCTTGACCACAACTTGACAGCGCTGCCTTGAGAGCACTGTCAAAATCCAAAGGGAGCTGACATGATATTGGAACTATGATTGTACTTGTATATATGAGCTCTGTGTTGTTTTCAGAGAGCTATAATCTGGTACAAGGCATATTTTCCTCTGAATAATGCTGTTGTACATTGTTCCTGTTCAATAAACTACATTTTCCTTATTTTGGAGTGACAAAAAAAGAGTGAGACTTGGCAACACCAATGTAGTGTTGCTAACTATACACAGTATCCTAAGCCTAATATTTTATTTATTAATGTTGCCTAACTTCATTAATCCAGTGGGAAATATTCAAAAAACATACTGTGTCCATACTCATTCCCATTAGATTTTGATGTCCTGATAATATCATTCATTCATTCATCATTCATCTTCTTCCACTTAATCCTTTTCGGGTCGCGGGGGGGCTGGAGCCTATCCCACCGTCTTTGGGCGAGAGGCAGGGTACACCCTGGACAGATCGCCAGTCCATTGCAGGGCCTGATAATAAATAAGAATAAAAGAATGACAATATCAGTAGTAAGGAAACTGAATAAATTGTGTGGGAAATAGGAGAGTAATAGTGTCAACCACGGTAAAATCCGCAGAGGATGAGATGCTGCTGAGGAGAGACTCCTCACTCAGCAGCAGCTGGAGAGAGAGAGAGAGAGAGAGAGAGACAGTGCATGGAGTTAAAGCTACGGTCACAAAGATTCTTATGAACGATGGGTTTGCAAGAGTCTGGAGTTCACAGACATTTGGGGAGGGGGCATAGTTTCTTACGGCTGCTGTTCAATTCGCAAGAGCAACTTGAAGCATGCTTGAGAAATAAGGTGCTTTTCTGTCGTACAATGACCCTAGAGTTCTTACATTCTTCATAAGGGTGCCTAGGGATCTTCCTACGGCATACTTACTGCAATCTTACAAAAATTTTTGTGCAACTCACTGCATTCTCAAGTCATTGGTAGGAAGATCTTATGGCTGTCAGCATAAATGTCGCATGAAAGACATTCTTCCGCCTTATGAGTGTCTCACTAGCAGCTTACACATGCTGTACGATTCTCCATACAAAAGGGGATTGTATGGCTTTTCCTTCGATTGCTGCAAGGAGCCCTCAAGAACAACTTAAGGTGTTCTTGAGGCATATAGAGGCTATAATATAGAGGCTTATCTTATCTTATCTTATCTTATCTTATCTTATACTTCTGGCCAACATCTTGCAGAGTTCTTACTTTGTTACTATGGCATTCGTACAGCTGCCCTACAATGAGGGGTTCTCATGGAACGTTCGTAGAAATCTTGGACAAGACCATTGACCTGGCCAACAACGGTCTTCAAATTCCAGATTCTCCTACGGCCGCCTTAAGAAGGCTGTGCGAAATGGTCAAAAATCATTTGTATGGTGCTTGCAGCGGTTCGTGAGTGTACGTGTGACGGTAGCTTATGTCCTGGCTCATGTTAACGTGACAAATTGTACTCGATATGTGCAATATAGGCATTTTATACATTGTGTGCCCAATGTATCAGTACATCCAGCATATTCGGTATATCGTCCAGCCCTATCTTGAATTAAGATTAAAAAAAAAAACTTTGGGATTGTTGTACTTTAAAAACATGTATGCCAAGTTTCTTTGTTTTTACTATTTTGACCTTGACTGGTTTAGAGGTAAGGGTGAATAACAATAAACATAATCCCTTTATTTTAACTTGATCATGGAATAATGAAAGCACCAAGGTGCTGTGCCTTGGTGCCTATGGCATGGTAGCTTTTTTCGCTGTGGGATTGAAAGAAATGGTGAGTTAAATTGTGTTTATTTCAAAACAGAATAGAATAGGCTTTATTGTCATTGTACAGTTGTACAGCACAACGAAATTGTGGGTGCTCCACCAGGCTACTGCACAATAAGTTAAGTGAGAAGAATTTGAAATAAAACACACTATTAACCATACGACCGAAATAAAAATAAAAGTAAAAATAATAAATAGCCCCTAGGTATATATACAGGTACGGTAGTGACTTCGCGGGTGGAACTATGTATATAAGAGTGCAGAACACATAATTGAGTAAAATGACCCAAGGATTATGGAAAATATGTACAGTATTGATTTCATGGATGGGTCAATATACATGAAAGTGAGGAGTGTAAAGATAGGTGAGTTATAGTGATAATTAAAACAAAGTGTTATTTCAAAATTCTGGCAAATTAAAAGTCCAGAAAATACGGTGATACAAAGATGCAAGCCTTTAGTTCCACTTAATTTTGACCGGGCGAGCTGAAACAGCGAGGCGGACAGACAGACAGACATACACACAGCCACAAACAGACGCACTAACCGATTACTGCTTGCCTCCCTTTCACTGAGGCATAAAAATGTATTCCATGTTCTGTGTCATGAGATAACAAAAGCACCAAGGTGCTGTGCCTCGGTGCCTGTGGCATGGTAGCATGGGCGGCTGTAAAAAAAGTGGCACTCCGACCTCTACTGGCCCAGGATAGTTATTATAATACATTTTTTTGCTGCGGCATTGACAGAAATGGTGAGATAAATTTGTGTTTATTTCAAAAACAAAGTGCTATTTTGAAATTATGGCAAATTAAAACTTGAGAAAATATGGTGATACAATGATACAAGCCTTTAGTTCCACTTAATTTTGACCAGCAAGCTGAAACAGAGAGGCGGACAGACAGACAGACAGACATACAGCCACAAACAGATGCACTAACCGATTACTGTATGCTTCTGTTTCACTGAGGCATAACTAGCATGCTAACCAGGCACTAGCAGGATGGCATAGCTAGATTGGCTAGTTAATGTTTTGGAAGATGAGATGGATGCTTGTGTTGTGATTTTGCCTTTGGTTTTATAATAATTACACTCTTAAGAAGATATCCTCATTCCACTAGAGGAAAGAAAGTCCCCAAATACATATATACATATAATTGATTATTCTCGTGGGTATTTTCCTCTTGTTTCTTTAGTTGATCTTCATGCAACCTAGCCTATAATTACTGAAATTGTTAATTTGCGATTTGTTCGAAGTTTACTAAGGAAATTTTAATTTGATTTCCATTTGAATGTTTACTTGTTTTTGTGGTTTTATATGAAGCAAAGAAAGACCATTATCCAACATATATATTTAATGGTAGTTTTCTCCAATTTACCTCCCCCAGATATCAAAATATAAGTTAGATTTTGATTTCTATTCAGGTTGAAGTGGTCCTTTATGCTGTTTAGTTTCTGTTAATTCTAGCAAAATTCTCATGAAATTAATTCTTTATTCATGTTAACTTTTTTCTTTTAATCCTGTTACAAACAGATGCTTCGAAGCAAGGATCTATCATTGGATGCATCAGCTAAGGCTCCAGAAGTTTCCCTGAATGGCATGAATGGAGAGCTAAATGCTGGACATGATTTAGGGAGTAAAATGGATGGTCCCACTGTAAACGGAGAGCTGCCTAGTCTCAGCCTGAACAAGACCTCTCCTGATGGCAGTACCACATTCAAATTGCCCTCAGCAGGCTTGAAAGGATCAGATCTAAGTGGCGGCCTCAAGTCACCTGATGTCAGTGTCTCAGCTCCCAAGGGCAACACTCCCAATGCCTCATTAGACATTAAGAAACCAGACATGAAAACAAAAAAATACGCAGCACCCAAATTCACAATGCCTTCCTTTGGCAACACACCAGCAGTGTCTGGTGATCTAGCGCTTCCTACAGTTAACTCAACAGATCTAAATCTGTCAGCTCCAGATTTTAATTTCAATGGGCCAGGTGTGGATTTAGATGGTCCTGATATAAAAACCTCAAAGGCTGATCTGGAGGCACCCTCAGGCAAATTCAAGTTAGCCGACCTAAAAATCAAAAGCCCCAACGTTAAAGGAAGTGATGCAAACATAAATGTGGACCTTCCTGATGGCAGCCTCAACGCACCAAAGATTAATGCCGATTTAAGTGCCCCAGATGCAGAGGTTCGCATGCCTACAGCTGATTTAAAACGCCCTAATATAGATGCCCAGAAACCAGATGTGGATATCAGTGGCTCAAAAATCAAGTGGCCTCATCTGAAATGGAAGAAACCCAAGCTCCACAGCCCAAATGGTGATCTGGACATAGATGCACCTGATGTTAATGTTAAAGGCCCTGACATGAAAGTGGATGCCCCATCTAATAAACTGAACCTGCCTCACCTGCAATGGAGGAAGGGAAAAGTTAAAGGCCCAAATGTAGATTGTGATATAGATGCAGATATAAATAAACCCGATTTAAGCCTCTCACCTCTAAAGATTGAAGGTGACTTTGATGCACCAACGGCTGACCTTAAGGGTCCTGATGCAGACCTCGACATTGATCGTCCTACTGGAAAATTTAACTGGTTTAATAGGAAGTTGAAAAAAAACAAAGATCTAAAAGCTGATATTGATGCAGATGTGAGTACACCAAATGTAGATGTCTCATGTCCAAAGATTGAAGGCGACATTGATGTACCAACAGCTGACCTTAAGGGTCCTGATGCAGACCTCAATGTTGAACCCTCTTCTGGAAAATTTAACTGGTTTAATTGGAAGTTGAAAAAAAACAAAGGTCCAAAAGATGAAATTGATGCAGATGTGAGTACGCCAGATGTAGATGTCTCATGTCCAAAGATTGAGGCTGACATTGCTGGACCTGATGTTGATATTGAACCCCATTCTCGCAAAATGAAGGTCCCAACTCTAAGAAAGCCCAAGGTCAAGCAAAATGTCAGTGCTGATGTGTCAGGTCCAGATGCTAAGTTAGATCTCAATTCTCCAGATTTTGACATTGACCGTACCAATGGAAAATCCAAATGGTTTAACTTCAAGAAACCCACGTTTGGCACACTGAAAGGTCCAAAGGCTGATGGCAGTCTTGACCTACCTACAGTTGATGGTGACCTCAAAAGTTCAAACATTGAGCTGCCGCTTCCTGATGCTAATGCAGAGCTGTTCAAAGCAGATCTCACGGCACCTGATGTTAACGTAAAGGCTTCAGATCTAAAACTGTCTGCCCCCCAAATTGAGGGTGATCTTAATTCCTTAGATCTTGACCTGAGCTTACCAGACACTGGTCTAAAAGGCCCTGATGCAAACTTTAAACGTCCAGACACAAAATTCAAGCTACCAGCAATAAACATGCCAAAGATAAAAGGCCCTGATCTGTCACTTTCTGATATTGATACAGACCTTCCCAGTGCAGATCTCACCAGACCCAGTGTTAATGTAAAAACCCCAGATCTAAATCTTCCTACCACCAAAGTTGAGGGTGATCTTAATTCTTTAGATCTTGACACGATCTCACCAGACATTGGTCTAAAAGGCCCTGATGCGGACTTTAAACATCCAGGTACAAAATTCAAGCTACCAACAATAAACATGCCAAAGATAAAAGGCCCTGATCTGTCACTTTCTGATATTGATGCAGACCTTCCCAGTGCAGATCTCAAAAGACCCGATGTTAAAGTAAAAACTCCAAATCTAAGTCTGCCTGCCGCCAAAGTTGAGGGTGATCTTGATGCAGATTTTGGCCTCAGCACACCTAATGCTGATCTCAAAGGCCTTGATTTAGAAATTCCAGAAGCAGATAAAAAATTAAAGCTAAAAGGATTTAAACTGCCAAAGTTAAACCGACCTAATATTGATACTGATCTCAAAAACCCAACCCTTGATCTACCTCTTTCCAGTGCAGATCTCACCAGACCCGATGTTAACGTAAAAACTCCAGATCTAAGTCTGCCTGCCACCAAAGTTGAGGGTGAGCTTGATGCAGATTTTGGCCTCAGTACACCTAATGCTGATCTCAAAGGCCTTGATTTAGAAATTCCAGAAGCAGATAAAAAATTAAAGCTAAAAGGATTTAAACTTCCAAAGTTAAACCGACCTAATATTGATACTGATCTCAAAAACCCAACCCTTGATCTACCTCTTTCCAGTGCAGATCTCACCAGACCCGATATTAAAGTAAAAACTCCAGATCTAAGTCTGCCTGCCACCAAAGTTGAGGGTGATCTTGATACAGATTTTGGTCTCAGCACACCTAATGCTGATCTCAAAGGCCCTGGTTTAGAAATTTCAGAACCTGGAAAATTCAAGATGCCAAAATTAAAACTACCAAAGCTAAAAGGGCCTAAGGCTGATGCTGCTGGCCTTGATGTGTCACTTCCTGATTCTAATCTCAACTTAAAATCACAAAGTCTCAGTGTGTCCACACCCAAACTTGAAGGTGATCTCTCTGGACCAAACATAGATACCAAACTGTCTGCAGCTGAGCTGGAAACCCCTGATATCAATCTGCCTAAAATAGGTAATGCACAGTTAAAAACACCACAGATAGAATCCCACTCTGGTGGCATTACAATACCTGATTTGTCAGGCTCTGACGTACAAATTCCCAATATCAATACATCAGCAGAGGTAAACCTGACAGAACCTGGAGTAGATGTAAAAGCCCCAAATGTAGATGCCAGTCTCGAAAAGCCTAAAACACATTTAAAATTTCCAAAGTTTAACATTTTTAAATCAAAGACTGCTGAAGCCAATCTTGAAGAGGAAAGTCGTGTCGACACTGACATAGAGGTGGCAAATGCTGAGATTCCTGCATTCAAGGTCCACAATCTGCCCCGCTCAAACATTAATGGCATTGGAGATATCGATGATTTGCTTGGCTCATCAAGACTTGAGGAGGAAGTCAAGGATTATGTTATCAGCAAAGGCATCAAGTTACCAATATTAAATTCAACACCAAATGCACAAGGAAAGATTGACATTATGGAGAGATTGAAACTGGCAAAGGAAAAAGCACCCTCAGTGAATGCCACATCAACCAATATGAACCTGCAACTTGCCCCACCAAGTCTTGACATGAATGCATCTGCAGAGGCGGGCGATTCTGCTTTGGTTAGAGGATCTACTTTCATCGTAGAAAAGCCAGCGTCTGGGCTGAATCTGGTTGCCCCTGATATTTCTACATCTGATGAAAATGACAAACTTTCACTTGGGCTCAATAATATGCTTGGCCTTATCAAAGACTAAAGCTGGATTTACACTGACTCCAAATGCAGTCCGTTACAGATGCAGTGTGGATGGAGCCTTGCATCCATCCCTACCAGCTCCGTTTGTGTTTTGAAGCAGCATGCATAAGAACAGGGTTCAAAATACAAGATCGTGCGAGAATTATATAATATAACGTGAGATCTTGAGAAAAACTGGAGAAGGACCAATTGCGATTACATGATAACAAGGACACATGATGTACCGGCTCTCCACCTGGATTTTAGTACTCTAATAACACATAAGTAGCCTGTTAGTTTTAATTGTGTGAAGTGTTTGTATGTTTTGTCAAAGTTTTTATTTTCTCTGATACACTGGTGGAAGAGTAAACCTCAGAACATAATGGGCGATCCTTAAATAGTTTTTAATGAACAAACAGGGCTTTTTCTTTCGGCTTGGATCTGACATCTGTCAAAAATAAACTTGTTTTGTTTCTTTAATGATCCAAATCCGACAAGCTGGATTTGTTCCACAGTGGTCCGGACCAGGTGGGGATTAGAACATTGATTAGAATGGAGGTTATTTGCAGCGGAGACCAGATCGCAACCATAAAGGACCAGATCTGGAGTCGGTGGAAATCCTGGGTAAGACACTGACTGATTCATGACAGATGAAGCAGCAGTCCAGAAGTAATGTAAATAATACACTAATTTTATATCTGCATTTGAGAGCATGAAGAGGTGGTCAGCTGCGGTCAGTCTTGGAAACAATCAAGATGAATGATCAATATTACTCGGACCACAATCAGGAAAACAAAAAAATCCTCTAGCATCAAAAATCTTGTTCTTTTCCTGCATGTGTATTAACTGTTTATACCTTAGTATAAAAAGGATTGTTATATAGACTATGTTTATATTCCTGTTATTCATACATCTTTTTCAAAATATTGTTGGTTTGGAACTATCGTAATCAATCAAGTGACGCGGTATTGACTGTGATGTTCTCAGTCAACTGTCTAAGTGTGTACAGAGTTTTCTCTCCATAAGTAAAATGTGACTTGTGTGA
Source organism: Pholidichthys leucotaenia (assembly GCA_020510985.1). Lineage (NCBI taxonomy): Eukaryota > Metazoa > Chordata > Actinopteri > Cichliformes > Pholidichthyidae > Pholidichthys > Pholidichthys leucotaenia. The sequence continues at coordinate 261,798,940 of CM035841.1, read as the reverse complement.
GTGATTTATTTTTTGCTTGTTTGTTTGTTACTTTTGTTCACCCAGTCACTTGCAATATATTGTGATTTTTACTTACAGAAAGAAGACAAGATATTTAAAGCAGCACCATGCAACTTTGCTGTTACTAGTAAGAACAGTGAAAAGACTACAACTGGCATGTTTTATGAGTCCCAATAGGGTGAAAGTCACATAGCGCTGTTCCAGTGGTTTGAAAACATCATTTTAAGGCAAATCTTACATAGTGTTGCTTTAAAAACAAATAGTTTCTGTGGAGAGATGCATATGAATGTAATACTTTCTTGAAATTTTCTTGAATAAACACCCATGTTAAAATCCAAAATTGTTATTCATACTCGGAATTTTTTTTTAACCACATGTAAAGTATTACCTCTGTTTTTAGTTTGGCTTGATTCCTTGTCAAAGAATTTTTACAGCAACTTGGTTTGACCTAAGTTAAAAGTGGTTTCATATTTAAAGAGGTCACTGACTGAAAAATGGTATGATTGTAGGTTTTAACTGTCTGAAATATGTCTATTAGCAGTGTTGGGTAAGTTACTAAAAAATAGTAACTAGTTACAGTTACTAGTTACTTCTTTTTAAAAGTAACTGAGTTACCTTTGAGTTACTGCATGATTAAAGTAACTAGTTACTTGGAAAAGTAACTTTCACGTTACTTTTAAATGCATACTTAAATTCTTGCACACACAGCAAGATCAAGGGCCCCTTGTTCTCATCAGAAAAAAGAAGAAAAAAAAAAAACTGATGAGAAAAAAGTCTCATCTTACCGAGAAAAAATGTCTCAGATTTCCACAAACTACTGCAATCAGTAGAAAGTCAGAAATTTAGTAAAAATAAAGCTGTGAATTCACAGAGAAAATTTTGGACCCCCTGGTGGGCCGTTTTTAGCCCACGAGCCATATGGTTGACACCCCTAGTCCAGCCCATTAAAAACACATATTTAGAGGATTTACTTCCATGAAATAGTTGCAGATCACTACAGCATGTAACTGAATGATATAAAATAAAACAGAAAGCACAGATAAATGAACGCTCACTGTTTACAAGAAGCTGTTCTTTACCGCAACAAACCGAGTCACTTTTTCTCTGTGCGTAAGAAAACTTACAATTACTTACACAATTTACACATTTACACAACTGCGGACAAATGCGAGCTTCTTCTCAAAAAAATACTCATGTTTAACCACAGAGAGAGGAGCTGTTGGGGGGCTACTCACCGATGGGACTACAGGTGATCAGGGCTCCATATGAGAAGTCGCCATCATCGCATTTCTTGCGAGCTTGGAACAAGAAACCAGCCCGCGGGAGAGGACTGACGCCTGCGCCAGCTATGGTAGGGTCAGTTTATTTGCGCTAAAATATCTATCCATATTAATAAAACGAGTAACGCAAGTAACGCATCTGATCAAATTTCAGTAACTGTAACGCATTACTGAATTTTTAAACGGTTATTTCGTTACAGAGCATGTTACTGCAAAAGTAGTGGTGTCTGACATAACGCACGGCTCAGGAGACACACGCAGGCTCAGAGTGAATTCAGTAGCTTTATTCAACAACAAGGATGAATGGATGCGTGTCTGTGGAATGTGGATGTAGTGGTGGCGGACGTCAGCGTCAGGCACGGAGGCAGGAAACCGTACAGCCAGACAACCTTGGCAGAGCAGGTGGCAGGCGCGCTCAAGGGAGAGTCCGGGAGACAGAGACCTGACGATGCACCTGACAGCAACCGCAAGGTGGTGATGCGGGGGCGGGGTCCGCCGCCGGGAGAGGTCCACCTGTGCACAGGGGAAAGACTGGAACACAAGTAGAGGTTTGCTTACGTGAGCGATCTTGCTGTTTGGCGAGGGGGTTCCTCTGAAGCAAGTAGCTGAAGGGAACAGACGGCTTCAGGCCGAAGCTCAGGGCAGAGCGGCTTATATGCCCTGCCGCTGATGAGGTGCAGGTGTGCGCTCAGCTGGCGCCGCTAATGAGCGGCGAGTTGTAACAGTGTCACAGTAACGGATTGCTTTGTAACGCGTTACTCCCAACATGTGGTGATCAGAGCGCTGATTTCGGCCGCGCTCAGGTTGCTCAGTATTTCTCCTTTGCCGCCGTTGATTCCAGGGTTTGCCATTACGACCGTTCAAGGGCTTTTGTTGTGACAGCGTCTCGGCCACACTTCCGGCTGTCAAAGCCGAGCCGGCGCCGTGACAGCTGTTTGTCATTTTGTTAATCACTTTACCTCTTTTCTCATTTGTTTGTGCCCTGTACTTAAGGGAACGGCTGAGGGTCACTCCTTGCTGCGACCTACACAATCTTACACTTTTGTGACGATGGACTGGAGCTCCTATTCCTGACTCCGGTCTTCAAATTCAAATTCAAATTCAAACGTTTATTTCAAACTCAGAGTTCATATTAAATGCAGAACTGAAACGAGTAGAAAATAAATAAATAAAAGTATATACAGATCAGCAGACACTCAGCGCTCTTGTAACAACAATAACATACAATATTGGACTCAGTATAAAATGGAACGCCACCACTTCCAAATGCTGGAGTGAAGTGTGAGTGACGAGTTGACAATTGCTGATATAAGATGATTGTTACATGCCAGCAACCTTCTCATAAAACTGTAAACATTCTTACGTATGAACTCGCCAAAAGACGGAATGTTCACGGACACAAACATCTTGCTTGCACTCGACCTTCGTGGTATATCTAACAACCTTCTTAGGGAGTTATTATATGCAATGCGGATTTTGTTCCTAACAGCAACATTGCTATTAAACCATAAAGGCGACCAGTACATTGAGGTACAGAAGGTCTTGAACAACATACATTTGACATCAGGAGAACATCTATGGAAATTTTGCAAAAGTAAATTTGTTTGAGCATATAGTTTCCTGAGTTGCCTGTTACAATCAGCATTGGTCTTATCAGATTCAATCCACACACCTAGGTATTTGACTTTTTCAACAAAGTTCAAGCTATTACCACAAAGTGGCATAACAGGATTCGACGTATTGACACCCTTCGGTTTGAAAGCCATACACACAGATTTAGTACAGTTGAACAAGATGTCATTTTTTTCACCAAATTTTTCACATACCGAAAGGAGATGTTGCATCGCTGCAGTAGACAAACTTAACAAACAGAGGTCATCAGCATAGAAAATGTGATTTAACAGTGCACTGTTAAAGGAGCCGCCCACATTAGTATTGTTCAACAGTACACTGAGATCATCAACATAGACATTAAACAACAAGGGTGACAGTATACCACCTTGTTTAACACCGTTGGTCACATGAAATTTGGATGAGGTGACATTGCCCCACCTAACAACCATAGACTGCCTTCTGTACCAGTATAACAGGATGCTAACAATGTAAATAGGAATACCTCGATCGATCAGTTTTCTAAACAAACACCAGTGGTTAATCCTGTCAAAAGCTTTGCTAGTGTCTAGGAATGTAGCATAGACACTAGTGAATTGGCTTCTGAAGTAGCCAACAAATTCATGGAGTAGGTAAACAGCCTTGTCAGTTGAAAGAGCTGACTTGAAACCAAACTGATTGTCGTTTGTCCACAGATAATCCTCAATTCTGTTCAGGATTAAACCCTCTAACAATTTAGATATAACATTTGCAATAGCTATAGGTCTGTAGTTGTTCATATCAGACAGACTGGCGCACTTGTTTTTCACCAAAGGAATAATAACAGAGTCCATCAACATATCTGGCATGTAACCATGAACAAACATACAGTTAAAACACAATGACAACAGAATACACAAATTGAAATCAGCATTGATGAGGCATTCACTGGTGAGACAGTCATGGCCAGCTGATTTGCCTTTCTTGAGAACTTTGATCAGTGAAGCAACTTCAACAGGAGTAACAGCAGAAATATCGGAGGCATCAAACATGTCGTTATACAGGCGACTATCGTGCATAACAGAATCCTTCATTGAAACATTCTTGACTGAGTTGAAAATAGCTTCATATTGACATTTCTACTTTTCAGCAATATTAACATCACCAGTCACACCATCAATAGTGTTTGATCTAACAGACCGGTGGGAGCTCATAGCCTTCATTTTTTTTCCAGAATTCTACCATGTTCAGTTCACTCATGTGACTAGCTAACTGGTCACATTTGATACTTTCATTGCGCCTACATGCTCGTAGAGCATATTTGAACCTAGCCCTACAACTTTTCATGTTATCAAATATTGGACCTGAACGTGGTTTGCTATTACTCCTCCACCACAAAAAAGCATCCCGAGCAGCTGTGTGAGCCTCGCTAACAACATCATTCCAGCCTGGGACGTTATATTGGGTGGCCACACTGTGACTAGGAATGCATTCACTCACACAATAATTTAAAGCATCAACAATATCACTGTAAAACCTGTCAATATCATCCCTGTGTGCCGCACAATTATGGTCGTGACACCTGATGGCGTCCGTAGGAGCACGGATGTTACAGAGTTTCCTACGAGTAAGTTTCTTATATCTGGACAGGTCTGACGCTGTGGCATCACGCCATTTGTATGTCCTATTGCCCGTTGTGGCTGAGGGAGCTCCCCGGGGGCCACTTACAGCACTAGATACCTCAATATCCATAGATAAAGGTACATGATCGGAACTCACATAATCTTACAGAACTTTGATATTGGACACGTTATCATGGCCTGAGGATGTAGTCACACAGTGATCAAGCCATGATGTAGAGCCATGAGCCATGCTAACATGAGTAAAGGTATCACCTGGTAAGATAATCCTGTCCGAGATGTGTAAAGAGTAACTCTCACAAAAAGACACCAGTTCATTTCCAACACAACTTGAACGTGCTGTATTAGCGTTGAAGTCACCAACTGTATACACATATGGAGTTGGAAAATCCTCAGTGATACGTTTAACAAGACTCAGGCAGTGCAAGTATTCATCCAAGTTTTCAACACTGTCACAGGGGAAATATACACACAATATAAGACAGTGAAAGTCACCCAGGTTGACTTCAATGCCTGTAACTCTTACGCACTCGTAAGTTTTCACAACACAACTGTTCGCAAGTGACTTCCGCCATAGGATACCAACGCCGCCATAGGGGCGACCTAAGATAACACGTTCTTCCGTATCCATAAAAGAGACACCTTGTCCTATAAAGTCACCATGTAATCTGCTCAGAATAGACAATTCGTGTTCGAACAACCAGTGTTCCTGCAACAACACAGTGTCATGGTTATCACATAAACTGGAGATCTCATTAGATGAAGTTTTTACATTCTGGCAGTTGAATGAACATATTCTAAGGTTGGTCCTACTACTGAATGAATATGATGACAAACACAATAATGACAATCACATGTAGATCATTTCCTCTCAAAAAACTGTCGAAGGTATAAACCAGATGGCCACACCTTTTTTCAAGCAACTTCTTGCTGCAACTGGCAGGACATGTAATCTTAAAAGAGGCATAACCATCATACTTGGTTTCTAGTTGCTCAATCTTGAGATTGTCATTTAATTTAACATGAGTTTTGATATAGGAGTGTACATGATGGGGTCTGGTGGTGGGGTCGAGTCGACTGATGAAGACTTGGTGCTTCTTATGACCTTGACCTTGACCCTGATGTCCGCCAGACCTCCTACCAGACTTCGGTACAACGTGTAACTGTGAGTGGGGGCGTGTCTTGTTGACAACCTGTAGCTGGTTCGTGGTCTGCTTGGCAGTCGGTTGGTTGCCAGACGATTGGAGTGCATTGGCGTAGGACCTCTTCTTCTTCTTGGAACGGCGACTCTCAACTTCCTCGAATTCGAACTCGCGTTCTTCGGCAATTACAGCAACTTTGGCAACTTTGGCAACCCCAGAAGGGCTGCTGTCGACAGCGTCATCAGTACAGGCCTCTGTAGAGTTGGTGGCCACGTCCGCATTCTCACAGTCGGCCGTGGCAGTAGGTGGAGGACCACGGGCTGCATTGGAGACCGAGGCGTGGTTGACAGCTGCTACCACGATCTCCTCATCGCTGGTGATGTTGACAACACTCTGAGTACTGCCAGCCTCATCCTCACCTTCCTCGACCAGGACGTCAGCTGGAGGGGGTGTGTCGCCGAGTTTGGACTTTATTGCCGCCACGTCGTCCTGGATAGCAGATATCGTTTTGAACACAGTAGCAATGCTCTCTCCAAGGGTCATCACACGGCACACATCATTAGACAGCCTGGCAAGGTCAAATGACTCCACCGAAGCTGGTGGCAAATTCCTGAGGTTCTGGGCAACGTATTGTGATGCCTGCTGACCAACCTCATTCAGCTTGTGATATACTGTATGTCGGTGATGTTGTCTCTCTTCCGGTTGTGGCCGATCCTCTTCTTCGTCCGCGATGTTCCCTCTGGACACTGCTCGAACAGCAACTTCTTTGCTCCTTCAACCTGGTTCTCATCGTAGAAGTCGCCAACCCATTTCACAAGATAGTCCATCGAGACATTACCCATCTTGTTCTACATAAAGCACAGCAACTCACAGACGGACATCTGACGTGGGAATGCTGTAGTTGGCCCATGCAGGGGAGGGTCGTCACCATGGTTGTCACCAGCCATATCTGGCGTTAGTCCATTTAATCCAGAAGACATTTCTGACAGTTATCTAACAAGATGCTGACATGTAGTTAGCACACCAACATAAGTTTAGCAAGATATCTTTGAAGCCCAACAGGAATAACGTTCAGCGAGGTTGACCATTAGATTGGCGGGGCTAATGTTAGCTTAGCATTAGCTTAGCATTAGCGTGATAGAGTCTATAATTACGCTCTTGTGTGTATTAATATACACACACTCTTGGTTCCACCTCACTTCGGCTCAGTTCGCCCTCCGGGGAATAACGGTAGACGACACCAGTAACTATTTCATCTCACGCAAATGTCCATTCGCCCATCTTAGTGGTTACCTTCTCACTGCAGCTGTTTATCTGGGATAGCAGCGGAGATGAAGAGCAGTCTTTAGAAAGCAGAAACGGGGCCAGTGCCGCCAGAACCTTCACTGGGTCAGCGCTGTTGTCGTACGAATATTCCCCACATTTGTTGGTGGCCAACAAAAGTCCTTATTTTTAACAGTTTTACTTAAATTCTCAGCTCGTTTCAGGCATCACAGCTGCACTGGAAGTATTCGGCTGCATGTCTTAGCATGTGTTTTTGTACAGTGCAGGCTCTGTCCTCGCTGTCTCTCCTAGTTTATCTTCAAAGTTTATTATGTTGTATCTTAGTATATGTTCGCGTTTTGCCCCACATGGCTGTTTATTTTGTCATTTGTCTTCTTGTAAATAAACAAGCAAATTTACTGTTTGGCATCTGGCGTCTCATTAATGCCCTGCAAGGGGCATTCATAACAGTAGGTCGCAGCCAAACGAGATGCCAGCCACAGTAAGTTTATTTTTGGCTTGAGTTTTTTCCCCTTTTTTTTTTCCTGTGCCAGTGTGTTTTCGGGAGATGGCACCATCTAAGACTGGTTACTCCTTGGACTTGGGCTACGAGCTGATCATGGCTCTCATAGAGGTAGATGACCTCCTCACCAGCGCTTGTAGGCTTGCCACTCCTGACGATGCACGCTGGTACCTGGACCTTGCAGAGGCAGCAATTAAACGCAATCCTCGCCTCGCTGATCACGCTGAGGGCAGGGAGAGGATGGCCAAAATCGCTACGCTTCGGAGAAGGATCCGTGGGAACTGAGAAGACTCCCAGCACGAAGCTGAAGCCAGAGCCGATGGTGAGGCATCCCTGCTCCTCGCCTCGGGAACAGGTTCCTGCCACCCATCCATGCCCAGGGTTCTGCATCACCGAAGGGCCTTCCCCATCCGCAGCAGTGGAAGAGGACAGCCAGGACCCCCTGTGAAGAGACACAGTAGGCAGTTGAGCTCATCAGGGGCCACGTGGCTGCAGCATGCTCTTCCTCCCATCCCAACGAGATCCTACGGAATGTGGAGGTGGCAGTTAGACTGGTGGAGGTCAATCCAGAGCTCAGCGATTATCCTGAGTACGCCAAGTCGCTGGCCTCCGTCTCTGCGCAGCAGCAGCGCTTTCCAGACTTGAACTTAGCCTCGCCCTCTGCCAGAAGACGCCGTTACTCAGTCCGTAATCCCCCTCTGAGGGATCATCCGAGGGTACTCCGCCTCCCAGCCAGCTGTGGTCCCTGCGTCACGTCGGAAGGGAAAGACAGCAACCCCAGTCTCTGGGTCATCAGTCCCCACTGTTCAGTCAGCTCCTCGCCCCTGGACTGCCTTGGCTGCTCCTCCTCCCTCCTTGGCACCCTCTTCAGCTGTGGTGAGTCCAGCGAGTCCTGCTCTGGCTGCACCCATCGCCGATCCCAAAAGAGCGGCTCCTCCTCGCCTTCCCGGGGGGCCCTCAGTCACCATCTTCAGGGGAAAGGGGAGAACCAAGCCCGCTGCAGCAGCCGCCATTGTCCCTTGGGAGGACAGACAAGTGTTGTTTCATTCTCACTCTCAGTATAATGAATTACCTTGTCTAACTCCTGGGGGTGGAGCTCGGGGTTCACAGTCCTCTGAGCTCTCACCACCTGCTGCAGCCACTAACTTTGAACCTGCTACCTCTGTGTCTCCTTCCCCTCTCTCTCAGCATCCCCCGGTGCCTGCAGTTGACTGTCAGGTGAGGGAGGAGCCTGCGGCCCTGGAGAGCCTGCTTCCAGCTCCGCAGCCACATCATGGGCAGAGAAGACTGAACTGCCGTTTGGAGCCTGAGCCGACGAGTAAGCATCCCCAGGTCTCCGTGGAGGAGCAGTCGGCCCAGCAGGTCACAGATCCCCTGCCTCCATGCCATGTGGGCCTTCGGCGTGGGTTTCAGCCCCGGGGGGGTCCCCAGACTGTGATGACCATCATGCCGGCTGTAGAGCCCGCCGCAGTTTAGCTGAAACCCGGAATGGACCTCCGGATCATTAAGCCTGGATCGTCGGAATCCTGGATGGCGGTGGAGCCCAAGATCAGGCAAGTGCTCTATTTTGTCTTCTCACTTTCCATTCTGGAGCATTTTTGCCTGTCTCTTGGGGAGGTGAGCCAGGTGCAGCCGACCGCTGCCCCTAAGCTCATTTCGCCGGACTCTGCTGCTGCCAGTGATCCTGATCAGGGTTCTCTTTGTCTTTTTGAGCCTCCTCCCAGGGTCACCGGAGACGAATCAGCTCCGGTTATCATCATCGAGGTTCCAGGGTCGTGTTCGGAGGTCATCCCGGGTGCTGCGCCGGCCCTATCGGGGTCCATCAAGGGTGCGGCGCCGGTCCAATCAGGGTCCATTGAGGGTGCTGCGCCGGCCCAATCTGGGCCCATCAAGGATGCAGCGCCGGTCCGATCGGGGCCCATTGAGGGTGCAGCGCTGGTCCGATCGGGGCCCATCGAGGGTGCAGCGCCGGCCCATTCAGGGTCCATCATGGGTGCTGCGCCGGCCCAATCGGGGAAAATTGAAGGAGCAGCACCGGTTCAGTTCGAGGGCACTGAAGGAGCTGCGGATTCCCTTCCGCCGGATGCCAGACTGGTTCCTCCTCTTCCCTCCTATTTGTCTCCTTTGGGTGCCGCTGGGGTTCCCTTTATTCGGGTCGGCTCTCCCCCGCTGTCCCTCTCGGTAGGGAGGCCACCTCTGAGCTTCCCCCTCCGGTCCTGGTTGTCTAAAGACGTGGGTCGGCCACCTGGGAGACTGTTTCGCTGGTTCTGTGTTCTGGGTTGGCCGCCCGAAGGAGTGTCTTGGAGAGACTGTGTCGCCTGTTCTGTGTTAGGGGTCGGCTGTCCGAAGGACTGCCTTGTTGGTTCGGCGACCTGGTCCGGCCGCCTGAGGTACTGTTTCCCCTGGTCTGGGACTTTGGTAGACCGCCCAAACTGTTCTTTTTCCTTGTGGTAGGTGGATTTGAGATGCCTGTCGACCCCCCTGAACTGTTTTTTCTTCCCTGTTCTCTGCTTTCTACGTGCTGGCGTCCTTGAAATTGTGTGTGTGTGTGTGTGGAGGGGGGGGGGGCTTGGGGGTTGTTTGTTTGGTTCCATGTATATTGAAGGACTCAGTTCTTTGCCCAAATTAGTGGTGTTTCTTTTTGTTTCTTCTACATTGTAGGATTCTTTGTTTGTTGCCCTAATTAGTTGTGTGTGTGTGTGTGGTTTTTTTTTTCTTCATGTAATCTGATGGAGTCCCTGTTCTTTGCCTGAGTTGTCATGTGTATCATGCTGGTTTTCTTTTTGCCGGGAGCATACACATGTAAGACTGGTGTTAACTTTTGATGCTTCTTACTCAAGTACACACAAGAGTAGACCCCAAAACTTGTTTGAATAAGAGGGAATACTGGTCTAGTAAGAAAGTCACCTGAATATTAGTTAACAACTTTACTCTTGTTTATATATTTTTTCTCCTTAGGTCGTTTTTTTTTTTTTTTTTTTCTGTCTAGTTACACCGTTTCATCAGTAAATTTCTGTCCTTACTCTTGTCAGTTTGGGAGTTCTGTGTTTTGTTCTTTCTTTTTCTTTAAGCCTGTGATTCTTCTAAATCTGCAGGTGTATTTCCCACATTTTTTGCAGAACTTCGTAACCTTTTTTTTTGTACTTTGCAACTACTTCAACATAAAATTATATATTCACTAAAATAACTATAAATGCCTTACTTATTATGACACAGATGAGAACATTTCTGACCAGTTTTCAAATTGGCAAAATCAAGAGAAATGCTTGATTGGAAGCACATTGTTTTTATAAGTAAGTAGAAGTGCTGCGTGATAAAACTTTTCAAGGTGCAAGTTTGAGAAGTTGAGTGAAGTAAGGGTAACTAGTTACTGCCTTCCTCGGCCCATGGGATTTGGCACCTACTGTACCGTTGATGCTACTGGACCACACAGTTACAATTACGTCTCCAAAGTTTTGTGTAAGAGCCCCACTGGTTTTCTGTAATCCACAACTTCTCTCAGGCAGATTTTTTTTGTACAGACTCAGTTACCACATTTCTTGTTTTGCTTATTCTGTAATACTTGAAGGGGTTTTGCTGAGTTAATGTGTTATTGGGTACTTGGGGATTTTTGAAATGTAGCTGTATTTTGGTTTCCTTTCGTTTGTTTTATCGGGCTGTACCTTATTTATTTTGTCCCTTCTGCTATACGTTATTTTTGCTAGTGTTTATGTTATATGGTACTTATGTTTGTTGGTATTTTGTTTAGTCATCCGGTTGCTCTTGATTTAGTTTTGATCATTTCTGCGTTAAGCCACGCTATTTTATGTTATCCATGTTATCCGTTCGTTGTAGATTTTTTTTCTTTCTGTCTCCTCCCTCTGGGTGTCATTGTTGCCCTTTATTTTTTCTGGTCCTCTCCCTCCTGGCCTGTTTCTCGCCACCCCCCTCCCTGGGTTGGTCCTGTTAGCTTTCTGGCTGGGGGGCCTTGGATGTTAGGTCTGATGCCTAGAATGTGCCCTTTAAATGGAGGGTACTGTGGTGATCTGAGCACTGATTCCGTCCGTGCTCAGGTTGCTCAGTATTTCTCCTTTTCCACCATTGATTCCGGGGTTTGCCATTAGGACCGCTGAGGGGCTTTTGTTGTGACAGCATCACAGCCGCACTTCCGGCTGTCAAAGCCGAGCCGGCGCTGTGACAGCTGTTTGTCATTTTGTTTATCACTTTACCTCTTTTCTGATTTGTTTATACCCTGTACTTAAGGGAGCAGCTGAGGGTCACTCCTCGCTGCGACCTACACAATCTTACACCTTTGTGATGACGGACTGGAGCTCCTATTCTTGACTCCGGTCTTCCCCTGTGCCTTGGACTTTCGGCTGCATGTCTTAGTAAGTGTTTTTGTACAGTGCAGACTCCGTCCTGGCTGCCTCTCCCAGTTTATCTTCAGAGTTTATTATTTTGTATCTTAGTATATGTTCGTGTTTTGCCCCACATGGCTGTTTATTTTGTCATTTGTCTTCTTGTAAATAAACTAGCAAACTTACTGTTTGGCATCTGGCGTCTCATTAATGCCCTGCAAGGGGCATTCATAACACAACACTGTCTATTGGTCACGTAGTTATCCAAAAAATATCAAAGCAGTCAATTCTCTTAAAAAAACAACAAGCACCCTTTATATCATTTTTCTCTCCTGGAAACACCAGAAATGTTTTTGACTCTTCTGGGTAAATCATATATGTCATGATTTGGCAAAGCCAACCCATCGCTGCCCTTGAGACCCACCCACTGCTCTATTATTGGCCTGCCTAGCTGTCTGTCATGCAGAAGGAAGGGCTGCTAAAGGTAGCCTATTAGCTCCTGAGCTATTAGCCAACCAGCTAACACAGGTACCAGGAGGCTCGCGCCAAGCGCGGCTTATATTTTCCTCAGATCTTAGTCACCCTAATAGTCATCCCTGTTACCACCTGGTTCACCAGTTCACAGTTCACAATATACCTCGCATCACTCTAGCCCATCTCCCAATAATTTCACCATGATTTCACAACAAATGACCAGCACCGGCCCACTGGTTGTGGCAACTGACCTGGGAACCCAAGGCTGCTGGCTGGATGCTGCTGGCTGTCACGAGCAGCTCCCCCACCATCCTGTGGCGCTCCGCGTGACTCCAGTCTGCTCTCACAGGCAGCGTAGGGGAGTTGCTGGCCCTGGGAGTTGAGTGGCGACCTGCAGAGCGAGACACTCCCCTCTGAGATCCCGTGGCTCGGTTCAGCCAGCAGCCTCGGATCCTAGGCCAGGTCAGTTGCGACAGACGGGGGGCCACCCAGTGCATGGTGCTAGCAATTTGTTGTGGAATCACGTCAAAATTATTGAAAGATGGGCCGGGGTGATGCAAGATACACCATCAATTGTGGATCAGTGAACCAGCGCCGCTCATCTGAGCTAGGAGGCTAAAGGCTAGAAGCTAGTCAGCTAATGGCTAACTGACGTAAGAGGGCAAAGTTTAATAGGTGAAGGATGTTTCTTAAAATGATAGGCTTTAAATCAGAGCGTTTCAAGAAAGCCAGGAAAAATACATAACAAAAAAATTTAAGAAAATGTGAGCAAAATATGTCACAAACACTTCATTAAGACATGCGTGAGCTGTTAAAATGTGGAAAAAGTGCAGTCAATGACCCCTTTAAAGTGATAGTTCAAAGAAAAATTATTAAGGGCACGCTTACACTGTAGTGCCTGTTCCTAGCTGACTCCTGAAGTCTGGAACACTTGATACAGTGGGGCAAAAAAGTATTTAGTCAGCCACCAATTGTGCAAGTTCTCCCACTTAAAAGATGAGAGAGGTCTCCAATTTTCATCATAGGTATACCTCAACTATGAGAGACACAGTGAGAAAAAAAAAATCCAGAAAATCACATTGAAGGATTTTTAATGAATTAATTGGTAAATTCCTCAGTAAAATAAGTATTTGGTCACCTACAAACAAGCAAGATTTCTGGCTCTCACAGACCTGTAACTTCTTCTTTAAGAGGCTCCTCTGTCTTCCACTCATTACCTGTATTAATGGCACCTGTTTGAACTCGTTATCAGAATAAAAGACACCTGTCCACAACCTCAAACAGTCAGACTCCAAACTCCACTATGGCCAAGACCAAAGAGCTGTCAAAGGACACCAGAAACAAAATTGTAGACCTGCACCAGGCTGGGAAGACTGAATCTGCAATAGGTAAGCAGCTTGGTGTGAAGAAATCAACTGTGGGAGCAATTATTAGAAAATGGAAGACATACAAGACCACTGATAATCTCCCTCGATCTGGGGCTCCACGCAAGATCTCACCCCGTGGGGTCAAAATTATCATGAGAACGGTGAGCAAAAATCCCAGAACCACATGGGGGGACCTAGTGAATGACCTGCAGAGAGCTGGGACCAAAGTAACAAAGGCTACATCAGAAACACACTACGCCGCCAGGGACTCAAATCCTGCAGTGCCAGACATGTCCCTCTGCTTAAGCCAGTACATGTCCAGGCCCGTCTGAAGTTTGCTAGAGAGCATTTGGATGATCCAGAAGAGGATTGGGAGAACGTCATATGGTCAGATGAAACCAAAATAGAACTTTTTGGTAAAAACTCAACTTGTTGTGTTTGGAGGAGAAAGAACACCATACCTACTGTGAAGCATGGGGGTGGAAACATCATACTTTGGGGCTGTTTTTCTGCAAAGGGACCAGGACGACTGATCCATGTAAAGGAAAGAATGAATGGGGCCATGTATCGTGAAATTTTGAGTGAAAACCTCCTTCCACCAGCAAGGGCATTGAAGATGAAACGTGGCTGGGTCTTTCAGCATGACAACGATCCCAAACACACCGCCCAGGCAACAAAGGAGTGGCTTCGTAAGAAGCATTTCAAGGTCCTGGAGTGGCCTAGCCAGTCTCCAGATCTCAACCCCATAGAAAATCTTTGGAGGGAGTTGAAAGTCCATGTTGCCCAGCGACAGCCCCAAAACATCACTGCTCTAGAGGAGATCTGCATGGAGGAATGGGCCAAAATACCAGCAACAGTGTGTGAAAACCTTGTGAAGACTTACAGAAAACGTTTGACCTCTGTCATTGCCAACAAAGGGTATATAACAAAGTACTGAGATGAACTTTTGTTATTGACCAAATACTTATTTTACTGAGGAATTTACCAATTAATTCATTAAAAATCCTTCAGTGTGATTTTCTGGATTTTTTTTTTCTCATTTTGTCTCTCATAGTTGAGGTATACCTATGATGAAAATTGGAGACCTCTCTCATCTTTTAAGTGGGAGAACTTGCACAATTGGTGGTTGACTAAATATTTTTTACCCCACTGTAAGTGTGAACATTCCCCACATTTCCCTAGCTCTGGAATAGTTGATAGAGGTAGTCTCAGGAATGGAACGAAAGCAAATATTGTTGGGGTAAGGTGAAGATGCTGCATTTCTATTGTCAAGGACTCCTTATGGAAGTCTGCGAACCATGTTAAACAAAAAATATGTGAGTGCAGCTGGTGCAGGCCCCCCACTGACAGAGGAGGAGGGCCATTTCACTTTTCACGGAACAAGTCACCTGGCACCAGTGAGAGTGTGCCCTTAATCCCCCTGTTTCAACTAGAGGATAAAAATTCAAATCATATTTGGATGACTACTCACATCTGTGAGCGTCTGTAAGACTCCATTTTGATTGGGAGTCCGGGTAGGGTCATCCAGGATGGCGGTGATTATTACTGGTCATTAAACAAAACCAGTGGCACAGTTGATCAGACCATTCATTTCACAAAAACAAAGCATTATCATAACATGAAATCAGTAATAAAAACTTCAGTTTCATTCCTTTTAAAACAGTTACTGTGTGATGCACAGAGACACTGGGGGTCAGTTTTATGACCTGGAGATAACAGCTTTGGCTAAGGAGGGTTTCTTTGAAGATCAAAGTTGGTATAGTCAGGGGTCTTCTTTGAGTTTAGTCAGGCAAATTCTGCAAATCAAGTTTTGGCATAGAGAAGGTCAGTGTGGGTCAATGTGCCCATATAAAATATGAAGGAAAGAAAAGTGTTTATTCAAAAAAAGTTTCAAGATCCATTCGTATCAGAATTGTTTATAACAGTGTAACCTGATACACAGGAGAAATGCACTGTTGTCTGCAGGAGATCAGAACTGTGTCTCTATAGGCCTGGTGCACATGACAGTGTCTTCATTTAGACCTGAAGAGAAACATCTGCGTGCTCACGACACATCACAGAAGCAACCATGTGTGCCCACGGATCCACCAAAGGTGCGAAAACTGCTGTTGTAGCTAACGGATGACAAGTCGAAGTTTTACCAGGGACTTTGGATTATAACTATAAATGCCAGATTCCATCTGCAAGAAATATATTTGTTTTTGTTTTTGAATGAGGGCATCAATTAAATAAGCCAAATAAATAAATAAATAACCTGTACAATATCAGGCAATTAAAAAAATCTGATTTTCTGACCCCTGGTTTGAATATTTGGTAAGGAGTCTTAGGTCATAACTTTTACAAATAGATTACAAGTAAGAAAAAATAGTGATAAGATGTGATGTCGGCTGGCTGAGCAGCTGCACAAAACTGGATCTGAAACACTGGCTGCTCCACAGTGATTTTTTTCCTTATTCAGCAAAGGTAAGCAACATTTTAGGGATGTATTTCAGTCTGTAAATCCTCCTTGGTTATAAATTTGATGATTATTTTTGTCTATAAGGCTGCATCTATTGTAAGGGGGGACATTATACATATAGAGTAGAATAGAATAGAATAGGTTTTATTGTCAGTGTACAGTTGTACAGTACAACAAAATTGTGGGTGCTCCACCAGGCTACTGCACAATAAAATAAAAGAGAAGGATTAGATAAAACACAGTTACAGAACACACGACTAAACACACAAATGGCCCAGGATTATGGAAATATACACAGGTATGGTAGTAGCTTCACGGATGGAACTATGTACATAAGAGTGTGGAGTGCTTAACACACAATTGAGTAAAATGGCCCAAGGATTATGGAAAATATACAGTACATAGTAGTGGTTTCACGGATGGGTCAATATACATGAAAGAGCGGAGTGCAAAAACAGGTGTGATTACTATGATAATTAAAAAGATCCTCAGTTCTGAGCATGTGAGTGTTCGGAGGGAGGGGGGTGGGGTCTCTGACTGTTTGCAGTTCGGATGGCCCAGGGGAAGAAACTGTTTGTCAGTCTGGAGGTGTGGGACCTGATCGATTTGAACCGTCGTCCAGAGGGAAGCAGGTCAAACAGGTGGTGGGTGGGAAGTGAGGAGTCTTTTGTGATGACCTCAATCCTTCTGAGGCAGGAGGCCCTGGAGATGTCCTCCAGGGAGGGCAAAGTGCAGCCGATGATTTTTTGGGGGGTGTTGATGACCCTCTGCACAGCCTTCCTGTTCTCGGCCGTGAAGCTGGCGTACCACACACCCAGACAGTAGGTGAGCATGCTCTCCACTGAGCAGTATGAGTTCTTTGGTTTTTTGGACATTCAGTTTCAGGTTGTTTGCTTAGCACCACAGCAGCAGGTTCTCTAACTCCGCCCTGTATGCCTTCTCATCGTCGCCAGTGATGAGCCCAACCAAGGTGATGTCATCCATGTACTTCAGGATGACGTGGTTGGGTGGGTTGGAATACAGTCAAAGGTGTACAGGAAGTACAGTTGAGGGCTTAGCATGCAGCCCTGGGGGGAGCCAGTGCTGAGAGACAGTGTGGAGGAGTGGTGGGGCCCGAGTCTGACTGTGGGTGGTTGGTGAGAAAGTTTTTTATCCAGGAGCAGGTAGGTGGGGGGGATCTGGAGGAGGTGGAGCTTATTGATCAGGATGTCTGGGATGATGGTGTTGAAAGCTGAGCTGTATAGTCCACAAAGAGCATCCTCACGTAGCTTCTTGGGTTGTCCAGGTGGCTCAGCCCTTTTTTCAACCTAATCCTAGCTATAAACACATCTGGTGAAGAAAGCCCAGCAGCGGCTGCACTTCCTCCATGTCCTGAGGAAGAACAATCTGGACCAGAAGCAGCTGCTGGCCTTCTACCGCTGCTCAGTGGAGAGTGTGCTCACTTGAAATAAAGTAAATAAACACCATTGAATACCACTCCAATCTTACAGCTGAATTTATAGTTCCAAACCAAATCTGTGTCAGAATCTAAATTACACACAACACTCTCCCAGGAGAGATGGATCTGTGCACATTGCCTCGTGAGTCAACTGTATAATCTCCGGTAAATTATATTATCTCTATGTCACATTTACAGAGATGGGATCCAGTTTCCAGTGGTGTTGGTTTTGGTCCATAAATGAGGTAGGATATATTTGAGGAAAATTAGTTATTATTCATCAGGGTTTCACTGCACTCAATAAGCCGAGTTGTGGAGATAAATCTTGTAATAATAATAATCATGTTTTTACAACCACTAATTCATAGACAAATCATTTTAACTGAAGTAGAAACATTATTTTAACACATTCTGTGAGTTTCAGCTGTTTTGTAGTTTAACAGACCCACCTGATAGAGTCAAACAGAATTTTGCTGAAAGCTCACAACTTCTCACGGCAGGTGAAAACTTTGCGGCTCAGCCCACAGATTCTCACATCACATTTGTTTTTATACATCCCACTGTGTGCTTGAAAATCAGCGTACACTGTGTTTTTGTGCATGCGCACCGTTTATACGTGAGGCCCCAGGTTTCTACCCACTGTACCTGGCAGGCTTTGCCCCAAATGACCCACATGGGTCCACCCACCACCGGGCACACCACCTGCAGGAGGGATCATGGAGATCAAGGTGCTACGTATGTGAACCGGGCGGCTGTCTTACAGACGTGGACAAAATTGTTGGTACCCCTCTGTTAATGAAAGAAAAACCCACAGTGGTCACAGAAATAACTTGAATCCGACAAAAGTGGTAATAAATAAAAATTCTATGAAAATTTACCAATGAAAATCAGACAATGCTTTTGAATTGTGGTTCAACAGAATTATTTTAAAAAACAAACTCATGAAACAGGCCTGAACAAAAATGATGGTACCCCTAGAAAAGATTGAAAATAATGTGACCATAGGGACATGTTCAACCAAGATGTGTCCTCTAATTAACATCACAGGTGTCTACAAACTTGTAATCAGTCAGTCGGCCTATTTAAAGGGTGACAAGTAGTCACTGTGCTGTTTGGTGACATGGTGTTTACCACACTAAACATGGACCAGAGGAAGCAAAGGAGAGAGTTGTCTCAGGAGATTAGAAAGAAAATTATAAACAAGCATGTTAAAGGTAAAGGCTATAAGACCATCTCCAAACAGCTTGATGTTCCTGTGACTACAGTTGCACATATTATTCAGAAATTTAAGATCCATGGGACTGTAGCCAACCTCCCTGGACGTGGCCGCAGGAGGTGACGGATAATACGAATGGTAACAAAAGAGCCCAGAACAACCTCTAAACACATTCAAGGTGAACTCCAAGGTCAAGGTACATCAGTGTCAGATCGTACCATCCGTTGTTGTTTGAGCCAAAGTGGACTTCATGGGAGACGACCAAGGAGGACACCACTGTTGAAAACAAATCATAAAAAAGCCAGACTGGAATTTGCCAAACTGCATGTTGACAAGCCACAAAGCTTCTGGGAGAATGTCCTATGGACAGACGAGACAAAACTGGAGCTTTTTGGCAAGGCACATCAGCTCTATGTTCACAGACACAAAAATGAAGCATACCAAGAAAAGAACACTGTCCCTACTGTGAAACATGAAGGAGGTTCTGTTATGTTGTGGGGCTGCTTTGCTGCATCTGGCACAGGGTGTCTTGAATCTGTGCAGGGTACAATGAAACCTCAAGACTATCAAGGTATTCTAGAGAGAAATGTGCTGCCCAGTGTCAGACAGCTTGGTCTCAGTCGCAGGTCATGGATCTTGCAACAGGATAATGACCCAAAACACACAGCTAAAAACACCCAAGAATGGCTAAGAGTGAAACATTGGACTATTCTAAAGTGGCCTTCTATGAGCCTTGATCTAAATCCTATTGAACATCTGTGGAAGGAGCTGAAACATGCCGTCTGGAGAAGGCACCCTTCAAACCTGAGACAACTGGAGCAGTTTGCTCATGAGGAGTGGGCCAAAATACCTGCTGAGAGGTGCAGAAGTCTCATTGACAGTTACAGAAACCGTTTGATTGCAGTGATTGCCTCAAAAGGCTGTGCAACAAAATATTAAGATAAGGGTACCAACAATTTTGTCCACGTCCGTAGCTTTTCTGCTTGGACTGCTGCCGCTGTGACCTGGATGCCCCGGATAAGCAGTAGAAGATCGATGGATGGATGGATGCTGTGTGTCAAGATGTTCAGGAAACTTTTAGCTGTTTTGTCTGATAAAAGTCCACAGTAAAAGTGAAAGTTGACTTTACCCAGTAGAAATAAACCACTGGCAGTGTCTCTGCAGCTGTGGGCTGAGACTGGCTCCTGGTGCTGACGGTCCCCCCATGATGGTGTGTCCTCACTCTGGTCCTCAGTCCTCAGCCATGCTTTAACTATGCCCATTATTAATCATGGGTGGGGTGAAACAGGTGGGAGGAGATGGGCTCTGGGGTGGGTTGGGGGTCAGGTGGATGTGTGCCTTGGATGAGAGTGGGGGTGCTCTTTTTGTCTTTTTTTTTGTTTTGTTTGTGTTTTATCTGGAATCGTTTTTAACTGTAAAGCACTTTGAGCTGCACTTTGTTGTATGAAAGGTGCTATATAAATAACGTTTAAACATGGCTTATCGTGAACAGAGAAAACTGGTTACAAACGTGCTTATTTCTGCTCTAATAACTGGTGCTCAGGGCAACATCTGTAGTCATTTAGTCAATTTATGATTTTAACTGAAATCAGTGGGTAAATCCTTCTATTCTGGCTTAGTCAATGTGTCATTTATCACTCTCTAATATTATTATTTATTATATGATTTGGATCACATTACAGCAGGAGTGTCCAGTCATGTGCCATGGAGGACCAAGACCCCGTGAGGTTTTCAATCCAGCCAGTGCCGTCAGCAGCTGATTTGACTGAATTTGGTGACACTTTATAACACAGTCCGTGAAGTATGAAATTACAGCGTACCTTCCATGAACGTACTGGTGTAAAACAATGTTAGTTCAGTGAAATATCAGCCAAGAACCCTGTAAGTACTGGGTTATTTTGAGGTAGATACTGTATGAAGTTAGAATCCAAGAAGCACTGGGTAATTCTGGAGCACTTATACTAAGATTAGTTTGAACAATACACTTGTCTCAATCATGGAAACTGCAAAGTTCTGATATCATTACTACAGAGTCATCCACCAAGCATGGTGGTCTATGAACAAAAGTTGTCCAGTATATATCCAGGAGGTTGCCTCAGCTTTGAAGCTAGAGCTGCCTTTCATCTATTGCATCTCTCATCCACAGCTTTCTGAAGGTCTTAATTCCATTATTGACCGACCATATTTCTGTATTCTGTCATTTGGTGCCAAGGCCCAATCCTCAATCTTGCACACTTTGAAAGCTCTCTTAAGGGTATCCTTGTACCTTTTCTTGGGAGTGCCAATGCTTCTTGTTCCTGTAAAGAGCTGGCCAAAGAGGAGCGCTTTAGGATGATCATTTTCATCCATTCTAATCAAGTGACCATACCGTCTAATCCTATTTTGGTAAGGTATAGCCTCTATGCTTGTTAGGGAGCCTCTATCAAGAATTTCAGTGTTGGTGACATGATCATACCACTTGACCTTCATGATCAAACACAAATGTCTCTGATGGAATTTCTCAAATACCTTTATTTAGTATCGGTACAAACTCCACGTTTCTGCTCCATACAAAACTGCAGGTGTGATGATCGTTTGAGAGACCTGTATTTTGTTTTTCCAGCTCAAGGTCATGATTGTCAAGGACATGTTTACATCATTTTACAGTTTTCCTGTTGTTTATTTTGTGATGAAGAGAGACATCATTGGAGACATAGGTGCCGAGGTATTTAAAATGTAGACAGGAACAGGAACAAGACTGACCTCCTCCCAATAAATTCAGATAAGCATCCTTTTGGTTGCTCTAAAGCTGTCAATAACAGTGATGACAGATCTCAGAGAAACAGTGCCCATCCTTATGACTCCTCCACCTCCAGACGAGGACTCACAACTTTTGTTGAACCACATTGCCCCCTTATGGACAACAGTGGAACTTTCACTCTGATTACTGGAATAATTACACAGGGTTACAAAAATAATTTTTTTGTAAGTTGTCTGTTTTTTCAACTGATTTAAGACAATTTTGCACCGCTGAATCCGAAAATGACATCCATTTCTCTCGATCAGGTGCTAAGTAAAAACCTGTACTTACTTAGTACTGTGCATGTACTTACCTTTATATAAAGGTAAGTACATGTAAATTGAATGTTACATCATCATTGTTCAAAATTCAGAGAACTTCAAGACTTAAAAAATAATTTTGCATCATATAACGCGAAAATACCCGTACATGTAAACAAAAACTCATTAAAACAACATGAGGCTATAATTCAAAAAGTTGACCTGATTGAGAAAAACCAACGTGATTTTTGGATTCAGCACATCAAAATTGTCCTAAATCAGCTACAAAAAACTTAGACAATAAATTCGGTGTTGACCAGTGTTATTGCATTGTTCCTTCTTCAGATCATACTAACATCCAAACTGCATACTGTGAATTATTCTGTTTGTTCTGCAGGTTGAATCCACCATTCAAAAATCACTGGAGGATTATTCTCAGAATTTGATTGACTTCTATGGGTTTGACATGTTTTTATTAGTCTGCGCACTGAAGTATTACTAGGCATGTCCACACTTCACTTATGACTAAAATTGTGAACTTTTAGCTAGACGCATTAAGAAACCCATTTTAGTACATAAGTTCATGTTTTAGAGTGATTTACCATCTCATGTTAAAGGGGTCCTTGACTGCACTTTTTCCACATTTTAACAGCTCACACGTCTTAATTAAGTGTTTGTGGCATATTTTGTTCACATTTTCTTTAATTTTTTAATTATTGAAGCAAATTTGTTTAGTATTTTTCCTGGCTTTCTTGAAACACTCTGATTTAAAGCCTATCACTTTAAGAAACATCCTTCACCTATTCATCTCTGTCCTCCCTCTTATATCAGTTAGCCATTAGCTAACTAGCTTCTAGTCTTTAGCCTCCTGTGACGTATGCAGGGTTCACACAAAGAAAATGGAGCAAGATGGTTGTGATCAACGGGATTTATTTTACACACACTCTGAGCACAGGCAGGAGGAGAGGTCATTCTCCCAGACCTCCGTTTAAATCACGGTTACACACACATAATAAATCTTGCCTATGAAATACTGTTGGGTAATTATAACGCAGTTATAATTACACAGCAGCAGAATAGCTCAGTAATAACATTTACTACACACACACAGTAACGTTTCAATTGTCAAAGCATGCTGGGAAACCCCTGTCCCCCTTCACATGGCCCCGACGTTACACTGCCCCCCTCCTGGACTGGTTTCTGTCCCCAGAAAAATTAAAGTCCAATTTAGAAGTCCAATACAAACTCATCCAGGTGTCGGGGCGGTCTTCGGCGCCAGCGGCCAACACGTACAGGCCCCCTAGTGTCCGTCTGGGTCTCGGTCGGGGTATCGGGCCGGGATGGAAGCTCCGGTTCGTCCACCAGCGGTGCAGATGGCCGATACGGGGCGAGACGGTCACGATGAAGGACCACAACCCGGTCCCTTTTTCTAAGCCTCACCCTGTACACCATGTCTGGCAGTCTCTCCAGGACCACGCATGGCCCTGACCAATGGCTCGCCAGCTTCGGTGATCGTCCTCTCTTCCTCTCAGGGCAGAAAACCCAGACTCGATCTCCCGGTGCAAAGTCCCTCCCCTGGCAGCGGGAGTCATATGCTCGCTTCTGCCGACCCCCTGCTGCTGCCAGGGCCTCTCGAGCCAGCTCGTGCACCGTGTGGAGATGTTCTTTCAAACAAAAAAAATAATCCAATCCGGGTTTTCCCTCCACCTCCGGCTCAGGGGGGCAACCGAATACCAAATCCACCGGTGTGCGCAGCTCGCGTCCAAACATGAGCGCTGCAGGGGTGCACCGGGTAGATTCCTGAGCTGCGTCCGGTACGCCCACAAAACAAAAGGCAGATGCAGGTCCCAGTCTCGCTGTCGCTGGTCCACTAGGATAGCAAGCTGGGTGGTGAGGGTCCGGTTGAATCGTTCGACCAGGCCGTTGCTCTGTGGATGCAGCTCCTCCGGTGCGCCGAACCGACAGAACATTTCGTCCACCAGCTTTGATGCCGTCGTCGTGGCGCTTTGGTCCGGGACCGCGTACACCTCTGGCCACTTAGTGAAGTAATCCATCGCGACCAGCACGTAGCAGTTCCCCCGGTCCGTGGTCGGGAAAGGGCCCAGGATGTCCACTCCCACTCGCTCCATTGGTGCTCCCACCCGGTACTGCTGCAGGGGAGCGTGGGATCGCTGAGTTGGTCCTTTCTGAGCTGTGCACGTGTCGCAGCGGTGAACGTGGAGCTCCACGTCCTGATGACAACCGGGCCAGTAAAACCGGGCCCGAAGGCGCTGCAGCGTCTTTGTCACCCCGAAGTGGCCCGCTCCTACCGCCCCATGAACCAGCTGGAGTACTTTGGGCCGGAGTCGACGAGGAACCAGCAGCTGCCAGACGTGCCGCTGCCCAGCTGGAGTCTGCCACTGTCTATACACCACGCCCTTGTGGCAGCGGAGGTTGGCCCACTGGGAGTGCAGGGCCTTAGTCTCTGGGTCCAGCGGTGACACAACCTCCCAGGCGGGCCACTGTCCTGCGTCCAGCCACTGCCGAACCCGCAAAATGACCGGGTCTCTGTCCTGTTCGCTCTGCAGCTGCTGCGTGCCAAGGGCCTCTGTGACGTCATCGCTGGGGAGAGCTGCCTGATCATCTGAGGAGGGGCTGTGCGTCGCTGCATGATTCCTGCTCGCAGCGGCTCGGAGAGCGGCAGCCTGTGGGGCGATTTGGTCCCGATCTTCAGCCCGTTGGCAGTGACAACACTCCTCTGTCGCACAGGGGCGCCGAGACAGCGCGTCAGCGTTGGCATGGAGGCGGCCTGCCCGATGCACAATCTGGAAATTATAATCCTGCAGTGCCTCCAGCCATCTCGCCAACTGTCCATCCGGTTCTTTGAAGTTTAACAACCAGGTCAGGGAGGCGTGATCCATCCTGAGCTGGAACCTCCCCCCGTACACATACGGGCGGAAATGACGCAGTCCTTGGATGACAGCCAACAGCTCTCTGCGAGTGACACAGTAATTTCTCTCGGCTCTGCTGAGAGTGCGGCTGAAGAAAGCGACTGCCTGCTCTCCATGTTCTCCCTCCTGGGATAACACTGCCCCGATGCCCTGGTTGCTGGCGTCCGTGTCCACGATGAAAGGGCGGTTCGGGTCAGGATACTGCAGGACGGGGGCTCCGATGAGCGCCGCGTGGAGCTGGGAGAAAGCAGCAGCACAGCTGTCACTCCACTGGAACGTGCGTCCTTTCTGCATCAGCTGATGCAGCGGGCTGGCGATGGTGGCGAAGTCTTTCACAAACCTCCTATAATAGGAGGCCAATACAAGAAAACTTCTCAGTTCTCCAACGTTCCGCGGCAGTGGTCAGTCTCTCACTGTTGCCACTTTTTCTGGGTTGGTGGCGACCACCGCTGCGCTGACGACATGGCCCAAAAAGGTGGTCTCCCGCTGGAACAGGTGGCATTTCTTAGGGTGTAACCGTAGCCTCGCCTGCTGGATGGCTCCCAGCACCTCTCGGAGATTTGACAGGGCGCTGTCAAAATCAGCTGCATGCACCAGCAGGTCATCCAGGTAAACAACGCAGCGACTCCGGGGCACGTGAGCCAGCACTCGCTCCATCAAGCGCTCAAAGGTGGCCGGGGCGTTGCAGAGTCCAAACGGCATCACTTTAAACTGATACAGTCCCTGCCCGATGGAGAAGGCTGTTTTTTGGCGGGCCTCGGGTGACAGCTCTACCTGCCAATAGCCGCTGCGTAGATCCAGCGAGCTGAACCAGCTGGAGCTGGCGATGTGGTCCAGTGCGTCATCAATGCGGGGCAGGGGGTAGGAATCTTTCCTGGTGGCGTCGTTCAGGCGTCGGTAATCCACACAGAACCGCCACGACCTGTCCTTCTTCTTGACCAGCACCACAGGTGCCGCCCAGGGGCTGCTGGAGGGCTCAATAACATCTGCCTCCAGCATTTCTCGCACTTTTTGTTCTGCCGCTGCCCGCCTTGAAAAGGGCAGCTGGCGTGGGTGGAGTCGAATCGGCCTGGCCTCACCGGTGTCGATCTCGTGCTGCACCAACCCGGTCCGGCCGCATTCCTCATCCTTCGCGGCGAAAACACCCACGTAATAGTCCAATAGCTCCCGCAGCTGGCGTCTCTGTTCCGGGTCCAGCCCGCTGCAGCTCCGCTGAAATAATTCCTCCACCGCCTGCTGCATCTCTGCTGACACGTTGACCCCTCCCCTTGCTGTCCCTGTGTGTGCTCGTGCTCCCTCTGTCCGCGCTGGTGACGTCATCGTGTCCGGTCCTCGCGGTGGCCCGCCTGGTCCGATCTGTCTTGGCGATCCCTTGATTGTGCGGGCCCCCGTGTTCCGTCCCTGGGTTCTGCTGTGGAGCGTGATGGTCCGGTTTCCCAGCTGGAGGGAAGGTCCGGCGGTGTCGATCTTGGCACGCCAGGCTGTGAGCAGGTCTAGTCCAATAATACAGGGGTCTTGGATGTCAGCCAGCCAGAACGGGTGTCTTATGTTCTGACCGGCCACCCCCACCACCAGCACTCTCTGCCCCTTCAGTCGGGCGCGCTCACCGGTAGCCGTGGTGACGCAGCGCTCGGTGGGTTCCCACCCCTGCGGAGCCGTCTTGCTTGTGCCCGGCAGCACACCGGGTCGAACCAAGGAGATTGTAGAGCCGGTGTCAATCAGGGCCCGGATCGACGTCTTCCCCAAGCTGCACTGTAGATAGATCCCTGGAGAGTGTCCAACTCGGCCCACGCGCGGTGCCGGCTCCTCGGGGGAAACATCTGCTGGAGGTGGCCTGTCCCCGTTCACGCCACCTCGCTCTAGTTTAACGCTGGCGAGGGGCCAGTTTGTCATGGGGTGGGTGCGGGGCAGTATCGTGCGATGTGTCCCATCTCTCCGCAGCGGAAGCACCCTTCCTCGCGCCGCCGCGGCCATCTTCTCCGTGGACGCGCTGCCGTGGTCTGCCGTAATTCCTCCTCCTCCCCCTCGCTCTCTATCGTAGCCTGGTAGGTTCTTCGGCTGTGTGTTGGTGCTTCAGTTGTGCGATTTATTAGCGGCTCTGCCCGCTCTGCTTCTGCCACTGCAGTCCTCCAGTCGCTCGCGGCGTGGAGCTGTACGTGGCTCTGGAGCTGGGCCGGGCGGAGACCTTGGATGAAACTCTGGAGGGCGAGCTTCTCTACTGCCTCCAGTGCGAAA
This sequence comes from Pholidichthys leucotaenia, assembly GCA_020510985.1. NCBI lineage: Eukaryota > Metazoa > Chordata > Actinopteri > Cichliformes > Pholidichthyidae > Pholidichthys > Pholidichthys leucotaenia. The sequence goes on along the minus strand of CM035841.1, from coordinate 261,772,008 downwards.
TCTGGGTAGCTGCGCCGGGTTAACAGCCATATGTCTGCAGCATAGGCTCCTAGTTTTTCCTGGTGGTTCCGGCGGCGGCGGGTCAGCTGTTTCTGGGCGTGCTCAGCATCCGCTATTCTCCCAAATCATCTCTGGAGCGCCCCTTGTAGTGCTGGCCAACTGTGGTGCTCCTCGGGCAGGAGATCAGAGAGCGTGCAGAGGGCTTTCCCTTCCAAGGCCAGCGCGACCTGTACGGCGGTTTCCTCTGGCGACCAGCCGTTCAGCGCCGCGGTCAGCTCAACCTGTGTTAGGTAGTCGTCCAGTGTGGCTTCGCCGTTGAAACGGGGAATCTTGGCCCGCTGTCGAACAGGTGGGGTGGTCGTCTCCTGATTGATCGCCACTCTTGATCGCCGTGGGGTCACCAGCCCGTCCTGTCCTGAGAAGGGTGGAACGTTTGCTCTGTTCCGCCCGCTCTGTCTTGAAAAAGACAGGAGGCAGGGTGCGCTGGCCCCGTCAGGTCCGCCGCTTCATTCGTCCCGGCTCTGGGCTCCCGGTGGTGGTGCCTCGGTCCCATCGTCCATCATCAGCTGAGCAATGGCCTGCTCCAGCTGCTGGATCTCCATTCTGATCCTGGCTTCCATTTGCTCCATCCCACTCCTGACACCAGTGTGACGTATGCAGGGTTCACACAAAGAAAATGGAGCAAGATGGTTGTGATCAACGGGATTTATTTTACACACACTCTGAGCACAGGCAGGAGGGGAGGTCATTCTCCCAGACCTCCGTTTAAATCACAGTTACACACACATAATAAATCTTGCCTATGAAATACTGCTGGATAATTATAACGCAGTTATAATTACACAGCAGCAGAATAGCTCAGTAATAACATTTACTACACACACACAGTAACGTTTCAATTGTCAAAGCATGCTGGGAAACCCCTGCCCCCCTTCACATGGCCCCGACGTTACACTCCTCCTAGTTCAGATGAGTGATACTGGTTCACTGATCTACAGTCGATGGCGTATCTCATGTCACTCCAGTCCATTTCCCAATAATTTTGCCGTGATTCCACAGCAAATCACTAGCACCATGCACCGGGTGGCCCCCCAATCACCATAGCAAACCTGGCCCGGCACCTGAGGCTGCTGGCTGAGCAAAGCTACTGAACCATAGGATCTCAAAGGGCAGTGTCTCACTCTGTGAGATGCTGGTCCACTCCCACGCCCAGCTGGGGGACGCCCCGTCACGAGGCGGCTCCCCTACACTGCCCACAAGAGTGGAACAGAGTCGCGCTGAGCCCCAGAGGACACTGGGGAAGTTGGCTGTGAGTATTGTCAACTGTGGACTGGTGAACCAGGTGGAAACAGGGATGGCTATTGGGGTGACTATGATCTGAGAAAACTAACAATATAAGCTGCGCTTGGTGCGAGCCTCCTGATATCAGTGCTAGCTGGGGAGCTAATAGCTCAGGGACTCTTTGCAGACGACATCCAGATATACTGCTCGTTCAACAAGTCTGAGCCCCACATACTCAGCTCCTTAACAAACTGCCTGTCCCACATAAAGCAGTGGCTTAATGACAACAGCCTCCAGCTAAACTTTGGCAAAACGGAGACTTTGATCATTGCCCCAGACAGCGACATATCAGGCATAAAACAATACCTTGGTGACTTGGGCAGTACAGTTAAAACAAAGCTGAGAAACTTGGGTGTCATCTTTGATAAGGCCATGTCATTGGAACATTACACCAAACAACTGATAAAAAACTGTCACTTCCAACTGCGAAATATCTCCAAGCTGAGGACCACGGTTTCACACAAAGAGCTGGAGATGATCATTCACGCATTTGTCTCCTCACGTTTGGACTACTGTAACAGCCTTTTTACTTGTTTGAACAAAAAGGAACTGGCTCGTCTGCAGTTTGTTCAAAACTCTGCTGCGAGGCTTCTGACACGTGCAAACAGGAGAGACCACATTACACCTGTCCTTAGATCACTCCATTGGCTCCCTGTTCTGTATCGTGTCCACTTTAAGATCCTGGTGCTCACTTTCCGAGCAATTCACGGTCAGGCCCCCGCATATATGGCTGCTCTGATTCAGCCCTACAACTCGACCCGCAGCCTGAGATCCTCAGGACAGCACTTGCTCATGGTTCCCCGCACCCACTTTGCTACCAGAGGTGACAGGTCTTTTAAAGCAGTAGCACCACGCTTGTGGAATGACCTCCCTCTGCACCTTCGAGCCATGGACAGTGTTGTGAGTTTTAAAACCTACCTGAAAACATTCCTGTTTAAACAGGCATTTTAATTCCAGGATTGACTGAAGGCTGTTACCACCTGACTGCATAAAGTGTATTTTTTGTTTCTTAGTTCTACTTTAATTCGTATTTTAACTGTATCTTAACTGTATTATTGTATTTCAATTGTATTTTATTGCATTTTAATTTGTATTTTAGTTGTATTTTAATTGTTTTGATTGTTGTTGCACTGTAAAGCACTTTGTGACTTTATATGTCTGTGAAAATCTACGTGACAGACAGCTAGGTGGGCCAATAATTGAGCAGTGGGCGGGTCTCAAGGATGGCGGTGGGTTGGCTTTGTCAAATCATGGTGTACTGTATATGATTTACCTGGAAGAGTCAAAAACGTTCCTGGCAATTCTGAGAGAGAAAAAATGAAATAAAAGCTGTGTATTGTTTTGATATTTTTTGGATACTTACGTGACCAATAGACACATTTCAGACAGTTAAAACCTAAAACCCACCATATTTCATGTCAATGACCCCTTTAAATGTGTTGCTGTGTGACCGTACTCAGATATCAGGTCATATGATGTGGACTAACCAATCCCTTTTTAACTGTTTGCTTAAGAAGCGAGCTGTTGTCCCCAATATATACAAGGTTAATTATGTGTGTTAATAAGGATTATTCCTCTTTATCACAAATATCATGCTACACTGGGTGTTGACAATACGAACCAAACTCTTGCAACGGTCATATAGGTACTGGATAGCTCATAACAACAAGCCCGATACCCCATACTCCCACAGCACTCCCCACACGAGACCACAGTAGAGGTGGTTTGGGCATCTGATCAGGATGCCTCCTGGACGTCTCCCACTTGAGGTGTTTCGGGCACGTCCCACTGGGAGGAGACTCCGGGGCAGACCCAGGACACGCTGGAGAAAATATGTCTCCCAGCTGGCCTGGGAACGTCTTGGTATCCTCTCTGAAGGGCTGGAGCAGGTGCTGGTGAGAGGGAAGTCTGGGCTTCTCTGTTTGAACTGTTCCCTCCGCGACCCGGAGAAGTGGTAGAAGATGGATGGATCATTCTACACTGCCGTCCACAGAGATTTCAGCTTGGGAGGTGGCTGAAGTGGAAGGTACTACAGAGTACCAACATAGTAAATACAGGGAGAAGGAAATGTACTTAACTTTACTTACGTTCATTTAAAAAAAACACTTGTTACCCTGATATTTCACCACACTTACACCGTTTTACACCTGTACTTTCACTGAAAGTACAGGTGTAAAACAGTCCAGTCCTTCACCTGCTTTTAAATGAATGTCTGAGAAGAAATTGTACAGGGTACATGATTGGACAAAACTGTATTAGAACACTTCATACAGTTGCTTGTTCATTTTTAAAAGAATAAACATGACCAGTTATTCACTGTTCTCATAACACAACACAACAAAAATCATTTTTTTGTAAGGTGTCTGTGTTTTTTCAACTGATTTAAGACAATTTTGCACCGCTGAATCCGAAAAAGTCATCCATTTCTTTCGATCAGGTCAGGTTTTTATGTTAAGTTATAAGCAGTTGTACAGCAGTTGTACAGTTGTACTGTAAATTGAATAGTAGACATTGATAAAGGTAAGTACATGTAAATTGAATATTACATCATCATTGTTCAAAATTCAGAGAATTTCAAGAAGTAAAAAAGAATTTTGCATCATATAAAGCAAAAATACTAACTAACTAACCGGCATTTATATAGCGCTTTTCTAGTCACAAAGACTACTCAAAGCACTTTCACTAGTACTAACCCTCTATTCTAAGGGCCTATAGGAAACAGATATCTAGGGAAATTTAGAACAGCCAATTAACCTAACATGCATGTCTTTGGATTGTGGGAGGAAACCGGAACCCCCGGAGTAAACCCATGCAGCACAGGGAGAACATACAAACTCCACACAGAAAGGTTCCAACCCCTGCCAACCTGGGGATTCGAACCAGGAACCTTCTACCTGTAAGGCAACAGTGCTAACCACTGCACCACCGTGCTGCCCAAATACCCATACATGTAAACAAAAATGTAAGAAAACATGTGGCCATAGTTCAAAAAGTTGACCTGATGGAGCAAAACCAGTGTGATTTTTGGATTCAGCACATCAAAATTGTCCTAAATCAGCTAAAAAAAACTTAGACAATAAATTTGGTGTTGACCAGTGTAATGTAACATTTTTTAACTTGAAATTACTTTATTATGACTCTTACTTTGCTCAGGAACTATATATATACACTACCGTTCAAAAGTTTGGGGTCACTTAGAAATTTCCTTATTTTTGAAAGAAGCGCACTTTTTTTCAATGAAGATAACTTTAAACTAATCAGAAATACACTCTATACATTGCTAATGTGGTAAATGACTATTCTAGCTGCAAATGTCTGGTTTTTGGTGCAATATCTACATAGGTGTATAGAGGCCCATTTCCAGCAACTATCACTCCAGTGTTCTAATGGTACAATGTGTTTGCTCATTGCGTCAGAAGGCTAATGGATGATTAGAAAACCCTTGTGCAATCATGTTAGGTCTGCAATGCTGTAATTGCTGCAAATGGAGGATTCTTTGACGAAAGCAAAGTTTGAAGGAAAAAATTATTATTTCAAATACAAATCATTATTTCTAACCTTGTCAATGTCTTGACTATATTTTCTATTCATTTTACAACTCATGGCGGTAAATAAGTGTGACTTTTCATGGAAAACACAAAATAATTGTCTGGGTGACCCCAAACTTTTGAACGGTAGTGTATATATATATATAATTTCATCAATAACACCTGTGTCTCCTCACTGTTTTATGTCAAAATGGCTGCTGTGAAATAGGATATTTTAGGACATTTTAGGACACAGCATTCTTTGGCAATGGTAAACAAACATTTTCACTTCGAGTTGATGTTTCATAAAGATTTGGTAACATAAACCCAAGCTTACAAAGAGGAAGAAACCCCAACAACAGCTGTGACAGAAAAAAAAAAACAAGACAAACACATTGCCAAAGTGGTTAATGAGTCTGCTGCCAGCGTGACGGCCAGTCCTTCTCTATCCAGCTCTGGAGCAGCCGTAGCACATCGATGCGTTGATAGATGCGGCACAGTTCCGTGAGCTCTGTGACTGTCTTCTGGTTGTAGCGCAGCAGGAACTCCTGGGTGGGGCTGTGGGACAAGGAGCCCTGGGTTCGGTGCTCCAGCAGGGTCAGTTCGTCGTAGCTCATTCCCCAGCGGCTTGCAAAGTTCTTCCAGTTTTTGACGGTACAGTGGTTTGGATCCAGTTTGAGCCGTAGCAAGTCCAGCAGGTCTTTGTCGTTCATGAGGTCGCTGATCTTGGGAGGGGGCGCTGGGCTGAAGCACTTTTCACAGGGGCTGTGTATGAACTGTAGCTCTTTGGGGTAGTCTGATGGAGGAGAAGGATGGAGTTAGCACAAGAAAAGGGGTGTTATAAATTAAAATGTATGTGAATCATTCATCTTGAGTTCTTGTTACACAGAGCATACAGTATGTCAGTCATGTAAGCAGTAGGCAATTTATTATTTTCTAACAAATTGGGGGTATTCACTAATTTATTGTAAGAAAAATTCTGGAGTCTCCTTTGACGCAGAAGAAAAATACTGAATTTAATGGCGAGGTAAAAATAAACTCAGACCAGAGAACCAGGATGCGAGTGAGAACGCATTTTAATCTTTGATGGCCAGCAAAGATGACACAGAACTTAAATAGCTCAAAAGGTGCCAATCAAGCAGCAAATTTACAAGAAAAATTTGATTTACATAAAAAAATTGGAAATGTTTGTGAAAAAAGTTGCAATTTTATAAGAAAAAAGTTGCAAATTTACTAAAAATAAAGTTGCAAGTTTATGAGAACAAAGATAAAGATTTCCAGGAAAAGTCACAAATTTGAGGAAAAAAAGTGGGCAATCTATGAGAAAAAATATTGAAAATTAATGAGAAAAAAGTTGAAGATGTTTGAGAAAAAAGTTACAAATTTATGAAAAAAGTTGCAGATTTATGTGAAAAAAGGCAAGTTTATAAGAAAAAGGTTGCAAATTTACAAAAAAGTTCAAAATTTATGAGAAAAATAAGAAAATTTATAGGAAAATGCAGCTTTATGAGTAAAAAGTAAAAAAAAAATTAAGAAAAAAGTTTCAAATTTGAGAAAAAAGTAAACTTTTTTTGGAAAAAAGTCACAAATTTATGAGGAAAAAACACAAATTTTTAAGAGAAAAGTTGCAAATCTATGAGAAGAAAAGTTACAAATTTTTGAGAAAGTAGTTGCAAATCTATGGGAAAAATGCTGAAAATTTACAGGAAAAGATGAAAATTTATGAAAAAAATGTGCAAATTTATGAGAAAAAAGTTGCAAATTTTTGAGAAAAACGTTGTAAATTTACAGGAAAAAAAAATGCAAATTTAAGAGAAAAACGTTGTAAATTTACAGGAAAAAAATTGTAAATTTTTGAGAAAAAAGTTGTAAATTTACAGGAAAAAATTGCAAATTTAAGAGAAAAAATGTCAACTTTACAAGAAAAAAAAATGATAATTTATGAGAAAAAGTTAAAGATGTTTCAGAAAAAAGTCACAAATTTCAGAAAAATTTCAGAAAAAAGTCACAAATTTATGATAAAAAGTTGCAGATTTATATGAAAAAAGTTGCATATTTACAGGGGAAAAAAATTGCAATTTTGTGAGGAAAAAAGTCAAATTTTTAAGAAAAAAAGTTGCAAATCTAAAAAAAATTGCAGATTTGAGAAAAAAAAGAAATCTCAATTTCGTTGCATTGTTTATTAGCAATGGAATGGCAATAAAGGCACTTTGACTTTGAAAAAAGTTGCAAATCTACAGGAAAAAATAAATTTATGAGAAAAAAGTCACAAATTTTTAAGAGAAAAGCTACAAATCTATGGGAAAAAAACGTCAAAAATTTACAGGAAAAAGTTGCAAATTTATGAGAAAAAAGCCACAAATTTATGAGAAAAAAGTGGCAAATCTATGAGAAAAAAGTTGTATATTTACAGGAAAGAACTGCAACGTTACAAGAAAAAAACTGATCATTTATGACAAAAAGATGTTTCAGAAAAAAGTCAGATTTATAATAAAAAGTTGCCGATTTATGTGAAAAAAGTTGCAGATTTACAGGAAAAAAACCTGCAATTTTCTGAGGAAAAAAGTCACAAATTTTTTATGAAAAAAAAACTGCAAATCCCCCCAAATTGCAGATTTGAGGAAAAATTTGCAATTTTATAAGAAAAAAGCAAATTTATGAGAAAAAAAAGTCAGAAATTCATGAGAAAAAAAAATAACTAACTGCAAATGCAAACTTTCTGCATTTCTGCTTAGAATTGGTAGTTCAAAGTCATGTTATTCAGTTCTGTAACATGATTGGGATCTGTAACAGGTTGGGAGGGGCCCTGTCCCCCCTTGCCCCCCTTTACACCTATGACTGGAGATGAGGGGGTGGCAGCTTAACAAGGGGGCCAGCACCCCCCCACCCCCCACCCTCAAATCAGCTACTGCATGTAAGTATTAACATGAAAATGTGATGATGAATGACACTTGCTGTCGTCAGGGTTTACCTGGTGAAGCAGATGTTGGGCAGGTGCACTCTTCAACATCTTCAACTGGCTGGAACCACAGAGCAAACCACAGTCAGTCACAGCCAAAACAGCATGGCTCCTACGCCATGGGCGTGCAACGCCGTAGATGGTAAGATGATAAACAACAGACACAGAATGTACGGCACAAATTAATGGCTGTTTGGCTCGTATGTGTCCTACACTCCCAGACCAGCGGTCGGCAACCTGTACCACACAAAGGAGCCACTCTGAGTGATTTTTGTAAAAAAAAAAAAAAAAAATCTGCATGGAGCCACAGAAACTAAAGTAAAACAGAAATGTTTTGACTACAATCTGGTCTGACAACATCACGATCAAGAGTTTTTTCTTAAAAACATTTGCAGGACTTTTGATTGTAAAGTTGCTGCAAAATTGCAACTTTTTCTGGTAACTTTTTGATTATTTACAAAAAATTTGTGACTTTTTTCTTGCAAGTTTGTGAGTGTTTTCCTCATTAACCCTTTATTAGGCAAAGAACCATATTTGGTAACTTCAGGAGACACACTATGTTGTAACACAATAATAATAATAATAAAAATCATTGAAAACAATCTTCTAATGTCTGCCAATAATGGTGTAGGATTTAAATGTTTAATTTTCAAGTATATGAATGAGTGCCCTAGAAAGGCTTAAACTGGAATGTTTTTCTTCTAATTTTGGAATGAATGTTATTTTTAATACCTTGGTTGAATAAAACAACTTTTTCTTGTAAATCTGTAACGTTTTCCCAAATAAAAGTACAACTTTTTTTTTCACAAATTTTAATTTATTTTTTCATAATCTTCTGCTGTTCTCATAAATTTGTTACTTTCTCAGGTAAAAATGCACCCTTTTTTACATAAATTGGTGACAGTTTTCTTATGAAATATGCAGCTTTTTCTGGAAATTTGTGATTTTTTTAGTAATCTTTGTGACACGTACACTTCAACTTTTCCCATAAATTTCTAATATTTTTGGCATAAATTTTCAGCTACTGTCATAAATTTATTATATTTTTCTCTGTAAATTTTTTGGGGTAACACTGCAACATTTTTTTTCATAATTTTGTTACATTTTCATCATAAAAATCCAACTGTTTCCAGTAAATTTATGATTTCTTTTCCGGAAATCTTGTGACTTTTTCTTGCAAATTTGTGGGTGTTTTCCTCAGAGAATTACTTTCTCCCCCAAATTTGCAAGATTTTCTGCAATTTTGATGGTGTTTCTCCTGAATGTGCAACTTTTTCTTTTTTTTTGAAAATTCAATGCTTTTCTTGGAAATTTGTTTTTTTCTTCAAGTCCTCAGGGAGCCAGTGACTTTGAGCAAAAAAAGCCACATGTGGCTCCAGAGCTGCAGGCTGCAGACCCCTGTCCTAGACCACCACTCCTGTTCCTATATCAGGTCAAATAAGCCATTTGTTCCATGATGACATGGAGCGAACAGCTTGATTTACCCTCTAGTCGTCACTGTGGTATTTTGACAGCAGAAGGTGTACATCTCCACCTCAAAGCCCGGCAATGATGCTTTCTCCTCGGCCCCTGCGTGTCCCAACAGAAGCCACATTACAGCACATCAAGGCCAAGCAGAAAATTAAGAGCCTGTCCCCAGAGGGATCGTACATTTCCACCAGCGATGATTGAAGTGACTGGAACACACAGATTCTTCTTCTCCGCACCTCCAGGGACCAACTCCTCCTCACCTTGCTGGCTCACTTTCAAAAATGCCCCATTTCAGAGAGTGACGTGGTGTTCGGCGCTGCTGCCCTGTTATTAGCAGGATCACAGCTGCGTCTTCAAGTTCAGGCCGACAAAACCACATCCTGGCTGTTACAGGTTAAACGAAGAAGTTCTCACAAGCTGCTCATGTGCTCTACCTTAACCCTCACTCTTCATCCACCATATTGTAATATAGGGCATTTACTCAAACCAGTAACAAAAAGTGTCTGCTCCTCCCCAAGCCTGGTTCTGGAGGAGGTTTCTTCTTGTCATTGCCTAATGCTGCTCATACAGAATCGTCTGAATCTTGGAGGTCTATTCTGAAGATTGTGGGTATCTCATAACTGAATGTGCTTCAAGATGACTGGTATTGCGGATGACACGCCGAAACTCCTCATGAATATTTGTAAAGCGATATCTGCACAAATGTTTCCAAATCCCACCCAGCTGCTTGTTCTGCATCACCTCTGGCAGAAGGAGCATTGGCGTTTACTCACATCTCAGACAAGAACACTGGCTGCCATGGAAGTGACCACCGTGAAGACATGCCTTTGGAATATGTGAAGAAGCCGAAGCATATCTGTGTTCTCGGAATGTTGGATGTCCAGAAATGAGATTGGAAAGACGTCACTTCTGCATTAACTGCATTCCAGCAGAACAAATCAGAAGTACCTGACTGTCTTGCTATTTGTTCGTAATGCTGACCTACAACAGAACTGTATGCACTGATCTAAGCATAAAACACCTTAGCAATACATTTTGCTAGAATACAGTTGACACGGAAGTGACTTCCCACTTCTTCTGCAAACCACCAACAATTCCTGGTGTTAAATGGTAAGTGGCGTTCACTTATGCAGCGCATTCTACTCATCTCTGGATGACCAAAGCACTTTACAGATCGTGCTATCCACCCATTCACACACACATTCACACACTGACGGTGGCGGAGTTTATTCACACATCAGTGTGTGGATGTATGCACGTGTGAATGTGTGCTCTAAGGCCACTGGACTGCCCGTGAGAACTGTAATAGACACTTCTGACCAGCAGACACGCAGGCTAGCACACAAAATCATCAAAGACCCTTCACACCCACTTCACCCTGCCTTTGAGTAGCTGCCCTCCAAATGCCCGCCCCTACCCCGACCACATGTACCTCAAATACTCCCATTTCTTCCATCTCCCCATAAACTCAGACCTCTACAGATTTAAGTGTATTTCACTTTTCATTTTTAGAACATTAGGTACTTTACTGCTCTGTTAGTTTGCTAGTGAGTTACTTATTTAGTTTTATTATTTAATATTCAAACCCAACACCCTACCGTGCACATATTTACTGTATTCATTATTTCTTTTTATCGTGTGTTAATTGTATGTCGTTGTGTGGTACTTGTATTATTTGTGTTGTTATTGCGCTCCTCCGCTGTGCCTTTTAAATTGCCCCTTGGGGATAAATAAAGTTTTTTGAATTGAATTGAATATACAGGCACTGGCCTGACCCACCAGGAGCAACTCTTATGTTACACATAAGAAGTCATCACTCAGAGTTCTACATTCATTTCCACTGAAGAAAAAATCTTCAGCTAGCATAACCACTCTGTGCTACCCACCTCTACAATGACAGTATTGTTCTGTCCACAAACCTGGTGATGAATGAAGCGAAGAGAGTGGTAGCGCTGAACACAGCTTTATTGATGACACAGTATGGCAGTACACGGCAAGCACCTAGTGTGGGCATCTAGCATAAGAGGAAGTGCCAACGGTGACCCACCCCGCTATACAGGGCAGTGTGGTGACGCAACAGGAAGTTGGCGTCACCAAACTGCACTTCACAGTAAGTGCGCCAACACAAGTATCAATGTTTTACTGATAAGAGGAAGCAGGCAGTTTATTTTAAACAAGGGAGATGGGGCGTATTCACCAATTTATCATGAGGTACAAAAGTATAAATGTAAATTAGGTACACATTTACAAGAACACAGGTGCAAAAATATGATAAACTTAAAAATTAAAAAAGTTGCACATTAAAAATTTACTTACACATAATTTATCCAGCATGCAGATGAGCATTGCACATTTACAAGAAAAAAAGCAAATTTTTAAGAAAAAAGTTACAAATTTTGATGAAAAAAAATTGCAAATTTATGAGAAAAAAAGAGGAAAATTTACAGGAAAAAAGTCACAGATTTTTGAGGAAGAACTGAAAATTCTTGTGAAAAAAGACACAAATTATTGAGGAAAAAGTTGTAGACCTGAGACAAAGTTGAAAAAATTACAGGGAAAAAAATGCAAATTTACACGAAAAAAATTTTCAAATTATGAGAAAAGAGAAGCAAGATTTTTAGAAAAAAAAGTCAAAAATTTATGAGAAAAAAATCAGCAAATTTCTGAGGAAAAAGTCATAATTTTTTAAGAGAAAAGCTGCAAATTTATGAGAAGAAAAATTACAAATTTTTAAGAAAGTAGCTGCAAATCTATAGGTAAATGTTAAAAATTCACGGGAAAAAGATGAAATAAAAAAAGTTGCCAATTTATGAGAAAAAAAGTCACAAATTTTGTGGTATCAATAATTAAACATTATATATAACCTTTAATTCGGACTGTATGGACACAAGAATGAATAACTCCCTCTATGTCTGGCTGAGTAGTCTGTTGTTGATTTGTCTCATGTTTTCTATCGTTCTTATAACAATCCTCTTCAGGAAATCATAAGTGTAGTGAAGAGAGAAATGTCTGTCTGAATATGAGACAAACACTGATTCAGTGTTCATACACATTTGTGCAAAGCTGTAACACAGCCTGTGAAAGACACCAATAAAAGGCTTCAAACAACTGACCTGTCTTATTCTGTCTTCTGAGGAGGGGCTCAGGTATCTGGAGGGCATGGAGCTCAGGTGGAGTGTGACCGTGTCTGCTGGAAATACATCACTGACGTTAGGATAAAAGTCACAGCCAGAGTACATACTAATCACCTGTTTTAAAGGGCTCATTCACTGCACTTTTCCCACATGTTGACAGCTCCCACAGGCCTGAATCAAATGTCCGTGACATGTTTTGGTCAAATTTTCTTTAATTATATAATTATTGCTTCATCATTATGAAATCATCTTTTGCAGCCTTCCACAGAACAGCTTGTTTCATTGCATATCTGCATTTAAGGCTACAGTCACAAATACTCTTACGAATGGCTGTGAAGGGCTGTGAACACCATACAGACAATTTTTGGACCATTTCGTATGGCCTTCTTAAGGCGGTCATAGGAGAATCCAGCATTCGTAGACCATTTGTCAGTTCATGTCCAGGTCAGTTGTCTTGTCCAAGATTTCTATGAACGTCCCACAAAAACCCCTCATCGTGGGGCAGCCGTATGAATGCCATAGGAACAACGTAAGAACTACGCAAGACGTTGGCTGTAAGTATGCCTCAAGAACACCTTAAGTTGTTCTTGAGGGCCCCTTACAGTGGTCATAGGAAACGCCGTACGAATCCCTGTTTGTACGGAGATTCATACACCGTGCGTAAGGCGATAGTGAGGTGCCCCTTAGGTGGAAGTACGTCATTCGTGCGACATTTGTGCCGACAAAATATGCCAAAAACCATAAGATCTTCCTACCAACAGCTTGAGTGTAGTTTGTCACACAAAAATTTTCATAAGATGGCAGTAGGTATGCCGTAGGAAGGTCCGAACGTAAGAAAAAGAACGTATGAACTCTAGGGTCATCGTACAACAGAAAAGCACCTCTTTTCTCAAGAATGCCTCAAGTTACTCTTGCGAATTGAATGACAGCTGTAAGAAACTACCCCCCCCCTCAACAAATGTCTCTGAACTCCAGAATTCGTAGGAAGTGGGCGATTTTTATGAACCCATCGTTCGTAAGAATCTTTGTGACCGTAGCTTTAATTTGTAAGAGCTGCAGTTAACTTTGCCCTCCTTCTGACATCACTATTGCTAATCTTAGCTGGCTAGCTCCTAGCTCGGGTAGCGAGCCTGAGCCAGCTAACGTAAATTTAAAGAAGAAGAAGAAGCCATCTCTATTGTCATTCAGTCCAAACAACCGATCACGTACAGTAGAACGAAACTATGTTTCTCCTATCTACAATGTTAATCACATCTAGAATCAGAGGGGTCACTGCCATGCAAGGCGCTGCCACAAACAACTTCTTCCCCCATTCTATTACGCTGAGCACCAAGCTAAAAGGCCATTTTTATATGGTCTTTGGTAAAACCCGGCTGGGACTTGAACCCCCAACCTCCCAGTTGTGGGGCAGATGCTCTATCAACTAGGCCACCACTCTGGTGGTTGAATTAAAGAATGAATAAAATATAGCCTCACTGGTGGACAGGAGTGTGTGGTTTCAGTGGTGGGTAGGATATGACCCAAAGCACTTAGCATCAGCTAGCCGCTAAAAATAACATCTAAGAATGACGTATACATCAGGGAAAATAAGTATCGAACACATCAACATTTTTCTCATTAAACATATTTCTGATGGAGCCACTGACCCGGGATTTTCACCAGAAATCAGTAACAAGCCAAGTAATCCACACATATAAAGAAATCAAGGCAACTGTGTTCACAAAACAAGTTATATTTAATAAAGTGGAATGACACAGGGAATAAGTATTGAACATGCTTGGTGAAATTCATTTAATATTTACTAGAAAAGCCTTTGTTGGTAATAGTTTCCAGACACCTGCTGTATGGAGAAACTAGGTGCAGGCATTGCTCAAGAGTGATTTTAGCCCATTCTACACAACCTGTCTTCAAATCTTGAAGGTTCTGTGGGTGTCTTCTCTGAACTCTGATCTTCAGGTTGTTCCATAGATTTTTAATTTGATTCAGGTCAGGTGACTGACTGGGCTCATTCTAGCAGCTTTATTTTCCTTCTCTGGATCCAGTTGAGAGTTTCCTTGGTTGTGTGTTTGGGATCATTGTCTTGATGAAATGTCCACCCTTGTTTCATCTTCATCATCTTGGCAGATGGCAAGAGGTTCTTATCACAGATGTCTTTGTACATTTGTCCATTCATCTTTCTTTCAATTATATGACGTCTGCCTGTACCATGTGTTAAAAAACACCCCCACACCATGATGGGATGTGCAGTGCCATTTCTCCTCCAAACATGCTGTGTGTTGTGGCATCCAAAACGTTCAGACTATATTCTCCCAGTATTTTACTGGCTTGCCCAAATGTTGTGCAGCAAACTTAAAACGAGTTTCAACATGCTTTTAGTCTTGCGGGGTGAGCGGGCATAGAGCCCATGTCATTTGAGTGCATTACTTATTGTTTTCTTGGAAACAGCAGTACCTGCTAACTCCAGGTCTTTCTGGAGCGCTCCACGAGTGGTCTTTGGCTCTTGGATCACTCTTCTGATAATTCTTTTGACTCCTCTGTCAGAAATGTTGCGAGGAGCTCCTGGTCATGGCCAGTTTATGATAAAATGAAGTTCTTTCCACTTCTGAATGATGGCTCCAGCAGTGCTCACTGGAACATTTAACAGTTTAGAAATGCGCCTGTAACCAATGCCATCATTACGTTTTGCAACAATAAGGCTGTGAAGGTCTAGCGAGAGCTTGTTGCTTCTACCCATCATGAGTTCTTTGTGGTGTGACGATCTGATATTCACAGACCTTTTTAAAGGCTACCAATCAGGACTTAACCAGCTGGAATTAATTTGCACTGATGGGGGGTGGGATGGCTTCCTAAATTCTGATGGATTTCAGCTGGTTTCTTTGCTTTCTATGCCTTTTTGCACCTCTTTTTCTTCATGTGTTCAATACTTATTCCCTGTGTCATTTCACTTTATTACATATAACTTGTTTTGTGAACACAGTTGCCTTGATTTCTTTGTATATATGGATTACTTGGGTTGTTACTGATATCTGGTGAAAATCTCAGGTCAATGGCTCCACCAGAAATATGTTTAATGACAAAAATGTTGATGTATTCAATACTTATTTTCCCTGCTGTATGCACAAGTGTAGTAGATGAACAAGGATTCCAGTGGCGGCTGAACAGCTTAATCATGAATCCATAAGATTTTGATCACTATTTTCTAAAAATTCTGACACAATGTGATTGTGTGCATGCTAACAGTTCGATGTAGCATCATGACAAAAATACAACAAAATAAACCAGAATGACACAAGATATGTTATCGACTGTGGATCAGTGAACCAGGTGAAAACAGGACTATCTATTGGAGAGACTGGAATCTAAAGAAAAAAAACCCAATATCATCGCCATTTGGTCAGCCAACTCCCTAGTAGCACTGTTAGCTTTGAAGCTAACACCTTTGGTGCTTTGCTCATCTACATGACTGACAGCTGGACTGGCCAATAATAAAGCAGTGGGCGGGTATCAAGGCTGGGTTTACTATGTTTATGACGTTCAGTAGTAAAAACAGAAGAGTTAAAATGACTCCTCAGAGACAAAAATGATATAGAGGCAACATGTTTTTTTAAAAAGAGAAATTAACGTTTCAATGTTTTTCGATAATCACATGACCAATAGACGCATTTCAGTCTGTGGAAAACGCTACACATGAACTGTACACACCATGAGTAAAAGTATTTCCACTAGTCCGATAAATTCCCTACAGTTTAGTCATGGAAGAGGCGGTGTTTGGGCTTTTCTCTACAGAGCCTGCTGCCCATGGTCGGCCATACTCGGCTCAGCAAGGATGAGAGTTCTCGTTTGATTGTCAAGAAGGGTAAACTGACAGTAAATCTAACCAAATCCTGCAGTCTGATTTTAGGATTAGTAAAGTTAACACGCAAGGAACAGCAGAAGCTCCACCTTTGTGTAGACCAAGGCCAGTTTTATTAGTGCAGTGCCTGGTCACATGACCATATAAGGAGTTGTTCAGTTCCTGCTGAACTGAACAACCCTTTATAAGGTCTTCTACAGAAGACTTGGCTCTAGAGCTCGGATTGGGCCCAAATTTTTATCATTTTAATTCCACTGGCCTGCAGAGCATGCCCTGTGAATTTCAGCCCCCAACTCCTCGCAGCAGTTATACCTTTTCCACCTCTGTGTTAATTTAATAGCTCCCCCTATCGACGTTCAATTAAGATTTTCTCTCCTAAACTTCCACATATCCGGGGAGGCTGAGATTTACATGGGTTATTGGGCTTAATATTAAAGCTGTAAATCCAAATTTTCAGCCCCAAATCCCAGCGGTTATACCTTTTGTATATATATATCTATCTACTAGATACAGTATATTATATATAGATATACTGTATTGCTTTGTTTGTATGGACAAAAAAACTCTCTTCTTCTTCTTTTCTCCTTTTCCACTTATCTCCATCACTTTCTTGGGGCCCATAGTGAATAAAAGTTAATACTGTACTGTACACACACGTAAAACTGCCCGAACTGCCCGAACACTTCGTGGCCAATGGGATACCAGGAAGATGCTAGGCGATAGCCAATGGCAGAGCAGCTACAAGTATGTTTACATTCGGTAAACTACGGGAGCTGCGAGGAGCGCGTACTTTTTTGCCTTTCGTATCCTGAAATTTCTTTCGTAACAAGAGGCAATATTTTCCCGTTGAGGCGTGTCGTAACCTGAAAATTCTGTATGTAGAGACGTTCGTAAGTAGAGGTACCACTGTATCTATCTAGTAGATAGATATATCTGTCTACTAGATCGATTGTGTTTTACCTATCTACTGTGATTAACACAGTAGATAGGTAAAACACAATCTCGTTCTACTGTACATGATTGGTTGTACAGTTGAATGACAATAAAGGGTGATTTTCTACCTCTGTGTTCATTCAATAGCTCCCCAAAGGATGTTTATTAATGATTTCCCATCCTAAACTTCCACAAATCCGGGGAGGCTGAAATTTGGGGATGCACACCTTTGTAACCTCAGCAACGCACTTATAAAATCTGAGGTCAGTCTGACAAACAGTTCAAGGGCTATACGAGGAACAGTCAGACAGAAAGACAGAGAATCCTTGCATTTATAGATAGATAAGACAGTTTTCAGACATTTTATTCAACTTCCCTGCTGGTCTATGAGCTAAGGTGTCACAAACAAACACTAAATCTGCTCCATTAGTTGCCTGTGCTGTTATTTAAAGACAGATTTTGCACAATACAAGATGAGTGATATGAACCAAAGTCATTATTTACCATGCGGGTCTGTCACTTGCACAGGATAATTGGCTTCCAAGGACTGTGGAAAAGACAAGGGCAGACTTGACATTATTAAAAGTGAACAGAGCTCAGGAGGGAAACCTGAGAAACACCAAGCATGTCTGAGCCGGTGGGATGCTTTCTATTCTGTCTGCAGCTGTGGAGGAAAATGAGGAGCTGCACAGGGAACAGCCTGCTGGAACTTGTCCTCTGATAAGCCCTTCAGCGCACGCGATCACAGCGGTGCTCAGTTACGGTATGTTTCAGAGCAGATTACTGTGACACCACGTCTCTAATGAGGACAAATACACACAAAGCCAATAGGTGATTTGAAGGGGGGTGGGGGGATGCTATCTCCCTTGTTAACACTATGTTGGACTTAATGGAACTTCGTTGCAGTGGTTTAGATCTTATTTATCTGATAGGTTCCAGTTTGTTCATGTAAATGATGAGTTTTCTCTCAGCTCAAAGCTTAGTCATGGAGTTCCACAGGGATCTGTGCTTGGCCCTACTCTTTTTAGTTTATATATGCTTCCGTTAGGCAACATTATTAGAAAGCACTGTATACATTTTCACTGTTATGCAGATGACACACAATTATACCTGTCAATGAAGCCAGATGATACTAATCAATTAGCCAAGTTAGAAGCCTGTCTTAAGGAAATCAAAGTTTGGATGACTTGTAATTTCCTGCTATTAAATTCAGATAAGACTGAAGTCATTCTTGTTGGTCCAAAAAACCTTAGAAATTCCTTTCCAAATCAAACTTTCAGTTTGGATGCAGTTACTCTTTCTCTTAATAGCTCTGTGAGGAACCTTGGAGTTATTTTTGATCAGGATTTGTCCTTCAATTCACATATTAAATTTGTTTCTAAGACTGCCTTCTATCATTTGCGTAATATTGCCAAGATTAGGAGCATCTTGTCTCAGAGTGATGCTGAGAAGCTGATCCACGCTTTTGTTAGCTCGAGATTAGATTATTGTAATTCTTTATTATCAGGCTGTCCTAAAACATCTTTAAAAAGTCTTCAGCTGATCCAAAATGCTGCAGCAAGAGTTTTAACAGGTACTAGAAAGAGAGATCATATCTCTCCGGTTCTGGCCTCCCTTCATTGGCTTCCCATAGAGTTTAGAATTAAGTTTAAAATCCTTCTTCTTACTTACAAAGCTCTAAACAATCAGGCTCCTTTTTATTTAAAAGATCTGATACTACCGTATCATCCTAACAGAGCACTACGCTCCCAAAATGCAGGTTTACTTGTAATACCTAGAATCTCCAAAAGTACAATGGGAGGCAGAGCCTTCAGTTATCAAGCTCCTCTCCTGTGGAATCAGCTGCCAATCTGGATTCGGGAGTCAGACTCGATCTCTGTTTTTAAGAATAGGGCTAAAACCTACCTTTTTGATATAGCCTACAATTAGGGAGGGATCATGTGTTTCTGAACCCTCCCTTAGTTATGCTGCTAATAGGTTTAGTCAGCCGGGGGACCTCCAGTAATGCACTGGGCCTCACTCCTTTCCTCACTCTCTATGAAATATTTTTTTTTTGCTGGTCATTAACATTTGTTTGTTCTCTCCCATAGATTGAGTCCCCATCGTGCTGTTTGCTCTCTACATGTCTGTTCTTTTCTTCTTCTCTGTCCCCTCACCCCCCAGCCAGTCGCAGCAGATGACTGCCCCTCCCTGAGCCTGGTTCTGCTGGAGGTTTCTTCCTGTTAAAAGGGAGTTTTTCCTCTCCACCGTCGCCAAGTGCTTGCTCACAGGGGATCGCCTGATTGCTGGGGTCTTTCTGCAACTGTGGGGGTCCTCCCTACAGTTGATAGTGCTATGAGATGACTGTTGTTGTGAAATGGCGCTATATAAATAAAGTTAAATAAAGTTGAACCTGCCATCGCCCCATCCCCATTCATAGGTACGAATCAAGGGGGAGACAGAAAGGATATCATCTTAACCTTTTTTTTTAGTATCATGTTACATAATTGAATAAAATTAGTCTGAAGCACCAATTTCAAGCAGAAATGCAAAAAGTTATAAATTTTCAAGTATTTTTCCTGTAAATCTGGAATTTTTTTTTCTCAAGAATTTGCGTTTTTTCCTATAAATTTTCAACTTTTTTTCTCAATATATTTGCTAATTTTTTTCTCATAAATTTGCTATTTTTCCCTGTAAATTTTCAATTTTTTTTCTTAAAAGTTTGCAACTTTTTTAATTAAAATTTGCATTTTTCCCCTCATAAATTTGCTATTTTTCTCATATTTGCAATTTTTTCCATTAAGTTTTTAACTTTTTTCTCAAGATTTGCAATTTTTTCCCTCATAAATGTGCATTTTTTTCACATATATTTGTGATTTTTTCCCTGTAAGTTTTCATCTTTTTTCTCATCAATTTTAAACTTTTTTCTCAAAATTTGCAATTTTTTCCTCCTCATAAATTTGCTGTTTTTTTCTCTCATATGTTTGGAATTTTTTTTCCTGTAAGTTTTCAACTTTTTTCTCAAAATTTGCAGTTTTTTCCCTCATAAATTTGCAATTTTTTTTCTCATATATTTGTGATTTTTTCCTGTAAATTTTCAACTTTTTTTCTCAAAAGTTAGCAACTTTTTATCAAAATTTACATTTTCCCCCTCATAAACGTGCAGTTTTTTTCCACATATATTTGCAATTTTTTTCCCTCTAAGTTTTCATCTTTTTTCTCATAAATTTTCAACTTTTTTCAAAATTTGCAATTTTTCCCTCATAAATTTGCAATTTTTTCTCATATTTGCGATTTTTTTCCCTGTAAATTTTAAACTTTTTTTTTTTTTTTTTTTTAATTTAAGTTTTTGTAAAGGGTATACAGGTCGTTACAGCAATGCAGTGTTTACATTTTCATCACATGTTCCCTTATTTTCTGATATCTGACAACATTGGAAGATTAATTCTTACAACACCCCTTTTTTTTTTTTTAAAGTGAAAGAAAAAGTGAAATTAAAGAGAAAAAAAAAACAAGAAACAAATAACAAAAAAACAAACAAACAAACCAGTAAAAAACAAACAAAAAGAAAAAGTAAGTAAATAAAGATAAAAGAGCATCTGAGTAGCATTGGAACAAAGAGCGGAACCATTATTGAAATGGTATTTGTCAAAGATTAGATCTAATGGAAGACACATATGCGGTCCAGGGTTGCCAAAAGTTCATGAACACATCCATGTCCTGTCTCAGTGCGAATGTCAACTTTTCCATCGAGTAAATGTCTTGGATCACGTTAGTCCAATCTTCAGGTGTAGGACAGTCCTTCAACATCCATTTTTTAGTTAGAGCTTTTTTGCTTGCCAATATTAAAACATTGAATAAGTATTTTTCTCCTCGTCTTTCCAGTGAGTCCGGTAGTAAACCCAAATACAAAGTTACAAAAGAAAAGGGAACTGTAATTTTGAATATTTTCCCCAATATTGTCTGTACCTTGGTCCAATATTGGTGGATAACTGGGCATGACCAAAACACATGAAAATGATTTGCAGTCTTTTCACCACACAAGCGCCAACAGTTCAATCCCTTATGGGTAAATTTGTTTTGTGCAGGTGTTCTGAAAAATCTTGCCAAGTTTTTCCATCCAAATTCTCTCCACTGCAGGGATGAGGTACTTTTCCATTGCTGTTTATTTAGCTTTTCCCATATTTCCAGTTGTAAAGTGAAATTCCCCTCTTTTTCCCATCTCTCTTTTATATAAGATGTGTTGTCTCCTTTTAAGTCTTGAAGACCTTGGTATATTTTAGAAATGTATCTGATCCCTGGGATCCCTTTATATGCCATTAAGAAGACCTTCAGAACACCTGACTGGGCCCTTTCCAAAACCTCCTTTTTAAGTATATTGTTTATGTGGTGTCTAAGCTGGAAGAACCTGTAAAGGTCTTGATTTATTAGGCCTTGTTTTTTCAAATCTTCAAAACTTCTTAAGATTTGCCCTTTAAAAAAATCGTAATATTTTATCAGCCCTTTCTCCTTCCACTTTTTAAATCTGGTGTCTGTTTTATTAGGAGTAAAGTCCTGATCATAGGCGATCCATTGCAGAAGTCGATAGGGCTCTTTAGTTTGATTCTCTCTGACTATCTTAAACCAAATTTTTAGCGGGGTCTCTATCCACGGGTTAGTGTTATTCAAAAGCTTAGGTAAGACATTGTTCCCTATTATCGCCTGTAGGGGGATGTCACTTGTTATTTGGCATTCGATCTCCTTCCACTGTGCAGTGTAGACTGGGTTACATATCTCTACTAAAGTTTTAATTTGTGCGGCTTTAAAGTAGTCCCTGATATTTGGCAGCGCGAGCCCACCTTTGTCTTTGTTTAGCTGTAGGGTTCTATATCTGATTCTAGGTCTCTTGCCCTGCCATATGAATCTTGAGATCCTTCTGTCCAGCTCCTGCCATGTTTTTTTGGGAGGTTCTACCGGTATTGTTTGGAAAAGGTATAGAAGACGTGGAAGTATATTCATTTTGACTGCTTCAATTCTTTGTGCAGTACCCAAGAATGGTATCATATTCCATCTTGCTAGGTCAGATTTTATTTTTGTCACCAGTGGATCATAGTTTAGTGATATAATTTTGTTGAGTTGTTTCGGGATATTGACCCCCAGATATTTCATAGATTCCGACTCCCAGTTAGTTTTGAGTTTGCTTAGTGAATAATGATTTGGGTCATAGTTGAATGTTAAAACTTGGGTTTTATGCATATTTAATTTGTACCCCGATAAATCTCCATACTCTGAAAAAACTGAGGTTAGTTCTGGTAAAGAAGTGTCCGGCTGCCCTAGGTATATTAAAATGTCATCAGCAAAGAGTGCTATTTTATGTTCCTTCTGACCAAGTGTAATACCTTGAATTTTTTGGTTTTGTCTTATCCATTGGCTCAGAGGTTCTATGAAGATTGCAAAGAGCAGTGGAGACAGGGGGCAGCCCTGACGACATCCTCTTTCCAGTTCAAAAGATGATGATAAATTACCGTTAATCCTTATTTTAGCTGTTGGTTTTTTATATAATGCCTGTATAGTTCTAATGAAGTTGTTATGAAAATTGAAACTGGATAAGATTCTATATAGAAAAGACCAGTCAACCGAATCGAATGCTTTTTCAGCATCTAATCCCAATATGACTGCATTTAAGTTATATTTTTTTATATGATGAATTATGTGTAAAGTGCGTCGAATGTTGTCTTGTGTCTGTCTTTGTCTTATAAAACCTGTTTGGTCTAAATGAATTAGGTCTGTCAGTATATTTTCTAACCTTTTGGCAAGGATAATGGTAAAAAGCTTATAGTCCTGATTTAGTACACTGATTGGTCTGTAGTTGGAGCACTCTAGTTTATCCTTTTCAGGTTTAGGTATAACTGCAATGACCCCTTCTCTCCAGGAGGGGGGGATTTCCCCTGTGTGGAGGACATAATTAAATGTTTTCAGGAGGAGAGGAGATAGTTGCTGTTTAAAGGTTTTGTACCACTCTGCTGTATAGCCATCAGCTCCTGGGGATTTGTTAGCTTTAAGTTTCATAATTGCTTTTTCCAATTCTTTAGGATGTATTTCTGACAGTAGTGTTTTATTTTGTGACTCCGTAAGTTGGGGAAGGTTTAATGTGTTTAGGAATGCCTCGGATGCGTTTTTATGTTTTTTGTGGGAGTATAAGTTCTTATAGTAATTCTCGAAGTTTTTAAGAATATCCTGAATTCTGAATTTTATTTCCTTTGATACTGGGTCTCTGATTTTGTAGATTGCTCTTTCTGTTTGATGTTTCCTCAATTTATAGGCTAGCAATTTTGCCGATTTACTGCCTGCTTCATAGTATTTTTGTTTCAGAAATGTAAGTTTCTTCTGGATTTCTATTGTGTAGATCTCATTTATTTGGTTTTTAATTTCCTTAATCTTGAGCGAGTCAGTAGAATGAGTGTTGCCTTTGTGTTCTTTTTCTAGGTTCCTAAGTTCTGACTCTAATGTGGATAGTTTTTCTTGTCTTAGTTTCTTTTGGGTTGCCAGTTTTGCAATAATCTTTCCTCTTATTACAGCTTTACATGCATCCCACAGTATTAAAGGGGATACTTCTCCATTATCGTTATCTTCCAAATATCTGAGAATATCTGATTCCAATTCATCTTTCAATGGTCCTTTCAGGACATTTGAATTTAACCTCCAAGAAAATGTATTATTTGTGTATTTTTGGATATTTAAGTCCATGTAGATCGGACTGTGGTCGGAGAGATCCATCAGTCCTATTTTACATGTTTTTACTCTTCCAATGTCTCTATTAAACATAAAAAAATAGTCAATCCTTGAGTAAGATGAATGTGGAGTTGAGTAAAATGTATAGTCTTTTACACTGGGGTTGAGTTCCCTCCACACGTCACAGATTCCCAATTCTTTTAGTAGCATCCGAGTCTTCCTGTTTTGGGTGTTATTTTGATGTGGGGAATTACCAGAAGCATCCCAGTATGGATTCAGTCTAAGATTGAAGTCCCCACCACATATCACTAAACCTTGAGCTTTAGTTATCATTAGGTCGAATACATTTTTATAAAATTTCCAGTTAGCCCCTGGGGGAGCATACACATTCAGCAGGGTGATATCTTCTCCCTCTAGCCGCCCAGTTACCAAACTGTATCTCCCTTCTTTATCTTTGTGTTCTGATTTTTTTTTCAAATGTAATTTTGGTTGATATCAATGTCGCTACTCCCCTCCTCCTCCCTGATTTATATGAAGATGAAGAGATCATTTTAAACCCTTGTCTACTGAGTTTATTGTGTTCCACGTCTGTTAGGTGGGTTTCTTGTAAAAGTATTATTCCTGCTTTGTCTTTTTTCATTTTGCCTAGAATCTTGGATCTTTTAACTGGATTCAGGATTCCTTTTACATTATATGAAATTATTTTGGTTACACCCTCTTTCTCCATTGTGTTGTTTTGTTTAGTATAACTGTGTGGTGGCCCTCTTTTGTGCTACTCAGAAACTGAAAGAACATTAAAAACAAGAAAAACATTAAGAACATAGTGTAAAAAACTTTAAAACAAAAAGCTGTCATAAGAACTTCCTGAGCTGAGGTCTTTTTAAAGACCCTGTAAGAGCCTTGATGGAGTGAAGGCTCTGAGGGAAATTCCTCAAACTCTGTTACGTGTTGAGGGCCCTCTCTTACCACTGAAAGTAGTCCCATGCTTTTAACGTGAGTTTCAGAACCCAATCCAAACTTGTAATGATTTTTTTTTTTTCCTTTTATGCCTAAACCCTGTGAAATTGTGTGCACCCTCCCACCCCCATCACATCAAACATTCACGCAAAAACAGTATTTGTTAGTATGAGGAGAACATGTGGATTATTGTCACATTTCTATTTTAACAAGTTTTTTTTTTTTTTTATTACAAAGACTTATTTGTTTCAAATAATATGATTGTTCCATGAAATGTTTTACCACATGCTGAATATGCATCTCCTTTAATGTTTGTTACCTTGTATGAGGGGGGTTGGATGTGCGGATTGATTCAAGAGGAAGGGAAAAAAAAAAAAAAAAAGGTCGCTATTCCAACCTGAAAACGGATAGTTTATCCGCGACGCTCTGGTGCTGGGTTTCCCGCTGCTGGTCCGTGGATTTTGAGGGTCTTTGTGTTGTCCATGTTTGCGCTTTGATCTTCTCACTCGGGTCTGCCGGGGGTTTAAATACCGTTACCGGGAGCCCTCTTTTCGCCATGTCAGCTGTTGCTTCTTCCGCCGAATTATAGAGACACGTTTCATCGCCGTAGAAGACCCTTAACTTCGCAGGAAATGGTGTCTGAAAGCGCAATTTCTTCTCTCTTAACACCTTTTTCGCGTCATTGTATTCCCTGCGCTTTTTAAGGACCTCCGGGGCGTAATCGTGTTCCACGTAGACTTTTCTCTCCTGGTGCATAAATCCTTTTTTCTGCCAGGCCAGTCTTACAACCTCTTGTTTTATTTTGAAATTGGAAAATCTTACCAACACCGAACGTGGGGGCGCTTCCGCCGCCGGCCTAGCGGCTAATGAACGATGTGCCTTTTCTATCTTCAAGTCGGTGGTTTGTGGAATATCCAATTTCTCTCTTAGTAAGGATTCCACGCATTCTGCCATTGAGTTAAAACCATTTTCGGTTCCTTCTATCAGACCATGAATTCTTATGTTGTCTCTTCTTTGTTTTCCTTCTTGGTCGGTTAGCTTAGCCTCTATAGCTGCTTGTCTTTTGCGTAGGTCTAGCACAGAATCTTCGAGCACTTTTATTCGATCCTCTGTTTCCAAGATTCGGTTCTCGGCCTGGTCCACTCTGCTGTTTGTCCTTTTCAATTCTTCTCTGAATTCCCGAAATTCGGCCGTAACATCTCGGCGAAATCGTCGTAGCTCCTCAAATAGTGATTTCAGGCTAACCCTTTTGTTAGCTATCACCAGTTCCTCGTCTTCTGAACGGAGATCTTCCAGTTCGGATTCTCCGGCCGATACGTGTCCTGGCCTGGAGAATTTCAGTTTCTTCTGTTTTCCTTTAGACATGATGATTTTGTCTTTTGATTTTCACTCCTCCAAAAATCCGTTAAGTTTGATTTTCAAGGTGTTATCCTGAATTGGGTCTGAGAACTTCAGTGTTAAGCTGCAGTCGCCATGGCGTCCAGACCGGAAGTGAACTCTTAAACTTTTTTTTTAATCAAAAATGTGCAACTTTATTTTCAAAATATGCAGTTGTTTTCCCTCATTAATTTGCAAAAAACTTCTCATATATTTGCAATTTTTTTCCTGTAACTTTTCAACTTTTTCTCAAAAATTTTCAACTTTTTTCTCAGAATTTGCATTGTTCAAAATAAATTAGCAAATTTTTACCTGCAAGTTTTCAGCTGTTTTCCTCATAGATTTAGCTTTTTCCTGTAAATTTGCTTCTTTTCTCTTGTAATTTTCAACTTATTTTTTTGTAAATTTGCAACTTTTTCCTTAAAATCTGCAACTTCTTACCTGTAAATTTGCACATTTTTACCTGTAAATTTGCAACTTTTTCTTGTAGATTGCAAATTTCCAACTTTTTTTCTTATAAATATGTGATTTTTCTGTTGTAAATTTTCAACACTCATCTGGATGCTGGTTAAATTTTTATTCAATGTAATTAAACTGTAATTTGCGACTTTTTGAATTTTACTGTGTCATGAGGCTGACCGCGGTGTTTCACCGGGCTCAGCCTCTTAATTTATTTCTGAATATTTTCTGTATTTTTCCAGCTTTGTGTTGTTTTCCTGTGTATTGAGTTATGATGTTTCCTTGGTGGTTTATCGTTCTGTTAGTTATTTATGTCTTTAGTAGTAGTATTATTTTGTCAGTTCCTGTCGTTTAGGACTTATATTTTTGTTTCTATGTGACATGACTGCCTTACCGCCTCTTCCAGACACTCCCACCCTGTCATCTCCCTGTCTGATTCCCGGAGGTGAGGCTCAGGCCATGCAGTCCTCTGAGTCCTCACTGTCTGCTGCAGCTACACACCCTTTACCTGCTCTCTCTGTGTCTCCTCCTATCACCCCCGAGTGTCTGCCGGCCCCGGAACTGAGCCGCCGGACGATGGAGGAGCCTGTGGCTCTGGAGGACCTGGTTCTAGCCCCGCAGCCATGCTATGGACGGAGGGAGAGTGCTGAACCCAAGCTGACACCTGCACTGACTAAGGAGAGTCCCTGGGCTTCAGCCAAGCAGGAAGCAGTGTCAGCAGACAGCCGACCTCCTGTTGCCATGCAAGGTGAGCCCCGAGTGGGCCACATCGCTGAGGGGTCCCAGGACTGCACCGACCACCATGCCTGCTGCAGGGGCCACTGCAGCAGAGTTGGAGCTGGATCTCCAGAGGACCGGCCCCGAGGCACCATCGCTTGGATCGATGCACGGAGTCTTGCACAGCGGTGGAGCTCGAGCTCAGGCAAGTGCTGTCCTTCGTTTTTCTTGCGTCTGTTTTGGAGAGATCTTGTCTGGCTTTTGGTGAGGAGAGCTGGGTGCAGCCATCAGCTGTACCTGAGCTAATCCTGCTGGGCTCCACTGCTGGACCGGTGACCCTGACCCTGTCTCTCTGCCTGTTCTGTTCAAGTTTTACTCCAGGATCACCAAGGAAATTCCACCCTTGCCAGATGTCTCCATGGGTCCAGGCTCACCACCCGAGATCGCCGTGGGTCCAGCTTCCCCCATTGAGGTCGTCAAGGACACTCTGTCCCAGCCTGGGACCTCTGTGGGTGCAGCTTTGGCCCAGTCCGGGTCCTCCGTGGGTGCTGCTCCCCCTCCGGTTGAGGTTGTCGCGGGTGCTCTGTCCCAGCCCGGGACCTCCGTGGGTGCTGCTATCCCTCCGGTTGAGGTCGTCGTGGGTGCTCTGTCCCAGCCCGGGACCTCCGTGGATGCAGCTACACCTCATTCGGGGTCTCCGTGGCTGTTGTGTCCCAGTCGGGGACCATCGTGGGTGCTGTGCCCCAGCCTAAGACCAATTTGGGTGCTGTGCTCTAGTGTGGGCCCGCCATGGGCGTTATGCCCCAGCCACCATGGGTGCAGCTTTGGCCCGGTCCAGGCCCACCGGGGGTGCAGCCTTGGTCCAGTCCAGGCCCATCGAGGGTGCAGCTT
Organism: Pholidichthys leucotaenia; assembly: GCA_020510985.1. Taxonomy (NCBI): domain Eukaryota; kingdom Metazoa; phylum Chordata; class Actinopteri; order Cichliformes; family Pholidichthyidae; genus Pholidichthys; species Pholidichthys leucotaenia. The sequence continues at coordinate 261,743,700 of CM035841.1, read as the reverse complement.
TGGTCCAGTCCGGGCCCACCGAGGGTGCAGCCTTGGTCCAGTCTGGACCCACCACGGGTGCAGTCCGGGCCCACCGAGGGTGCAGCTATGTCCCAGTACGGGCCCACCGCGGATGCAGCATCACTCCAGCCCGGAGCCACTGTGGGTGCTGCATTGCTCCAGCCTGGAGCCACCGCGGGTGCTGCATTGCTCCAGCCCAGAGCCACCGTGGGTGCTGCTTTGCTCCAGCCCGGAATGTGGGTGCGGGTCATGAGCAGGGTTTATGTTTTTTGTTCCCTCCTAAGCCTGTTCCCCCCACCTCCCACCGGGGGTGGTTTATTGTTATACTTTCTCTTTTTTGGGTGTTACCTTGGGGTGTCTGGATTCCACCCCTTAAGGAGGGGGGGGGGGTTCTGTCATGAGGCTGAGCGCTGTGTTTCACCGGGCTCAGGCTCTTAATTTATTTCTGAATATTTTCTGTATTTTTCCAGCTTTGTGTTGTTTTCTTGTGTATTGAGTTATGATGTTTCTTTGGTGGTTTATCATTCTGTTAGTTATTTATGTCTTTAGTATTAGTATTATTTTTGTCAGGTTCCTTAAGTTTAGGATTTATATTTTTGTGTCCATGTGACATGACTGCCTTGCCTTCTCTTCCAGACACTCCCACTATATCATCTGCTCACTAGTTGTCTCAGCAGTGAATACTTGCATAATCAGGTCACCTGCTCATGCTCCCTGCACCTGTTGCCTATTGTTCCCCTGTATGGCACACATATTTTGGATGCTTCGACTGCATATGTATAGCACAGTGATTGAGATGCTTAAGACTGCATATGTATTTTGTAACCTCACGTCTTAGAAGGAACAATAAGTCTGGACCTCCTGGGGATAACAGTAGGAGGTGGAGGTACCTTTAGCAATGACTCTGAAAGGACTTCCTGACCTCCTGGGGTCAGGTGGAGGAAGAAGAGGCCTGGGGGAGAAGTATTGTCGATGGGGGGGTTTAATGACAATGTGATTCTGTACTTTGATGTCCCAGGTATAAAAGTGGGGGATTGGAGTAGTTCGTTCTCTTTTTCTTGTTTGAGAGATGGTTGGAGATGTGAGATGATTAATAAACCTGAATTGAGAAATAAATTCAGCCTCTTCATTTCACGCTCTCCACATTGGTGACCTGAAGACGTACAATGACCAGAGACAGTTCCCCCGAGCCAGACTCGCCAGGGACCGCTGGAGCAAGCGCGGTCTCAGTCAAGCTACCAGAGTTCTGGCAGGACAATCCAGACTCGTGGTTCCTCCTGGCCGAAGCCCAGTTCGCACTCGGGGGAATAACAGCAGATGACACAAAATTCTACCATGTCATCGCCAAACTCGACAACCGCACAGCCCGACACGTGCGGAGCCTGGTGCAGCACCCGCCCGCTGGAGACAAATACAGCGGGTTGAAGGCTGCCCTCATCCAGCGTTTCCCGCCCTCAGCCGAGGAGAGAGCTGGGAGGCTCCTAGGCTCTGCACAACTTGGGAGGACGCACGCCTGTCGACCTGATGGAAGACATGCTGCAGCTGAGAGGCTCAGACAACGACGATTTCCTCTTCACGCAGATCTTCCTGAAAACCCTTCCATCGCAGACGAGGGCGACACTGGCAGGCTCTCATTTTGTGACCCAGCGGGACTTCCGCGCGCTGGCCCAGGAGGCGCAGCGGATCCTCAACTCCAGCGAGGAGCACACGGCCACCGCAGCAGCGGCAGATCTCGGTGCGGGGACCGGGAGCAGTGGGGGGCCAGAGGCGACGGAGGCGATCCCACCAACAATGGCGGCAGCTAAGTCCCGACGCAGCGGAAGAGACGACTTCTGCTTTTACCATCGTCATTTCGCAGAGAGGGCGCGCAAGTGTGTACCGCCGTGCCAGTTCAAGAGCTCGGGAAACGCCAGGACCGGGAGTCGCTAGCAGCGGCGACACTCGGCGAACGGAACAAGCTGCTCTACCTGACGGATGCGCGCTCTGGGAGGCACTTCCTCGTGGACACGGGCGCCCAAGTGAGTTTCATCACCCCAACCTACGCTGACCGGCTGGCAGGCCGCCGCGCTTAAAAAGCAAAAACCCTCCAATGTAATCGAGTGGTCCCCGGAGCGGGAGCGCGCATTCGTGGAGGTAAAAAAAGCCCTTGCAGACGCTGCGTTGTTGGCTCATCCAGTCCCAACGGCCCGCATAGTGCTCACCACTGATGCGTCAGACGTGGCCATAGGGGCGGTAGTAGAGCAGCACGTGGCCGGGGTTTGGCAGCCGCTGGCCTTTTTCAGCAGGTCCTTGCGTGAGGCCGAGCGAAAATACAGCGCGTTTGACAGGGAGCTGTTAGCGCTCCACTTAGCCATTCGCCACTTCCAATTCTGGCTAGAAGGTCGGCGTTTCACCGCGTTTGTCGACCACAAACCGCTCACTTTTGCGATGGCCAAAATTTCAGAACCATGGTCGGGCCGGCAGCAGAGGCAGCTGGCCGCAATTTTGGAGTTTACTACTGATATTCAGCACGTAGCGGGTAAACTCAATGTAGTGGCAGACTGCCTCTCTCGCGCGATAACCGCACCAGTCCGCGCAGAGGTAGATTATACTACCGCAGCCGCTGAGCAAAATAACAGCGCGGAAGCGCACGGGGCCCCAGTTCACGTGGGAATAGACTATGCAGCCATGGCAGCGGATCAGGGTAGCGATGCGGACGTATGCGCGCTCCAGTCTGGACCAACAGGGTTAAGGCTGGAGAACAGGAGGCTGCAAAATGGTATGCCCCCCCTAATCTGCGATGTCTCTACTGGACGACTGCGTCCAGTAGTGCCGACCGCATGGCACCGCCGCGTTTTTGACTCGATTCACTCCCTGGCGCACCCAGGGGTGCGCGCGTCTGTGAAAATGGTAGCAGAAAAGTTTGTTTGGCCGGGCCTGCGCAAGCACGTTAAAGAGTGGGCACGAGCCTGTATGGCTTGCCAGCGGGCCAAAATACACAAGCACACAAAAGCCCCCTTAGAGCCGTTTCACATCCCGGCCAAGAGGTTTGATCATGTGCATGTCGACCTCGTAGGCCCCCTACCGTCGTCACAGGGGTACACACACCTTTTGACAATGGTGGATCGAACCACGCGTTGGCCGGAAGTGGTCCCATTGGCATCAGCCACAGCTGCAGAGGTGGCCTGCGCGTTTTTAACGGCTTGGATAGCGCATTTCGGGGTTCCGTTGGATATTACATCCGACAGGGGACCTCAATTTGTGTCTGAGCTTTGGTCAGCGATGGCCCACAGCTTAGGTGTGACAATTCACCGCACTACCGCTTACCACCCCCAGGCTAATGGTTTATGCGAGCGGTTTCATAGATCATTGAAGGCAGCCCTCAGAGCGTCGCTTACGGATGCAAATTGGGTAAACAGACTAACATGGGTTTTATTAGGGTTGCGTTCTGCACCTAAAGAGGACTTAAAAGCCTCCCCAGCGGAGTTGGTTTTTGTGCAACCTCTCCGGCTGCCAGGAGAGTTTCTGCCAGATAATCCGGTGCCAGGGTGTTCCCCTCCTCAGTGGTCACTGATCGACACGGGAGCAGACATGCTTCCGGGCCCCGTTCACCACACCTTTCCGCGTGTTTTTGTGCCCAAATCTTTAAAAAATGCCGAGTTTGTTTTTGTCAGGCACGAGGCTCAGCGCCAAGCCCTGCGTCCACCCTACGATGGCCCATATAGAGTGCTGGAAACAGGTGATAAGCATTTTGTGCTAGATTTGGGGGACAGGAGGGAAACAATTAGTATAGACAGACTAAAGCCTGCTTTTGTGATGGCCGACGAGACTGTACGAGTGGCGAGGGCTCCTCGACGCGGCAGGCCCCCCAGGGAGCATGCCCCAGATCCCCCGCAGGGATCAACTAACAGTTCTCATCCTCAGATAGCAGATTCACTGCAAGATGGCACCGCAGGAGCTGCGAAGCCCACCTACAGCAAGTTTGGAAGACGGTTGAAGCCCAGACAGCATATGGACTGATGTCGTGGTTTTATCATGTTGTGTGGACTATGTTGTATTGTTTCATCTTCGACGTTTGGGGGGGGGGGGGTTATATGGCACACATATTTTGGATGCTTTGACTGCATATGTATAGCACAGTGATTGAGATGCTTAAGACTGCATATGTATTTTGTAACCTCACGTCTTAGAAGGAACAATAAGTCTGGACCTCCTGGGGATAACAGTAGGAGGTGGAGGTACCTTTAGCAATGACTCTGAAAGGACTTCCTGACCTCCTGGGGTCAAGTGGAGGAAGAAGAGGCCTGGAGGAGAAGTATTGTCGATGGGGGGTTTAATGACAATGTGATTCTGTACTTTGATGTCCCAGGTATAAAAGTGGGGGATTGGAGTAGTTTGTTCTCTTTTTCTTGTTTGAGAGATGGTTGGAGATGTGAGATGATTAATAAACCTGAAATGAGAAATAAATTCAGCCTCTTCATTTCACGCTCTCCATACCCTGCTATTTAAAGACCGTCTTGTTATTTCCTCACTGCGGAAGTCTTGCTTTACTCTCTTCCTCATTGCCACCAGAACCCAATTCCCTCTCTGGTGAGTTTATTCTGGAATCATCTTAGTCTATAAGTTTTTCCCTCAGTGTTTGTTCTTGGACTTTGTTTTTGTGCACTTCTTGGGACTTGTGTTTTTTTGTGTGTGTAATAAATTCCACTAGCTGCAGTTCAGCGTGTGGGTCTCGTTTCTCTGCCCTGAGAGGTGATTCATGACAAACTGGCATGTTTTGTCATATTTTTCTTGCAAATTTGCACCTAATATACATTTATACATTTAATATACATGGACTGCCGCAGGCATGGGCAGCCCCTCACAGCACCAGTAAATATACAGGGAACAGACATCGAGATGGTGACATCCTACAAGTACCTGGGTATTCATCTGAACAATAAACTAGACTGGTCACACAATACTGACGCACTCTACAAGAAGGGACAGCGCAGGCTGTTCCTGCTGAGGAGACTCAGGTCTTTTGGTGTACAAGGGGCGCTGCTGAAGTCATTCTATGACACGGTGGTGGCATCAGCCATCACTTTTGGAGTGGTCTGCTGGGGCAGTGGCATTACTGCAGCCGATAGGAAGAGACTGAACAAACTGATTAAGAAAGCTAGCTCTGTCCTGGGGCAACGCCTTGATCCGATGGAGGAGATAGGAGAGAGAAGGACGGTGGCTAAACTGTCATCTCTGCTGGAGTCCGAGTTCCACCCTATGCAGGACATACTGGATGCACTGAGGAGCTCATTTAGCAGCAGACTACATCATCCCAGGTGCACAACCGAGAGGTTTCGTAGGTCCTTCCTACCAACGGCTGTCAGACTGTACAACCTAAGCAGGGCTGCTCGCAGAGATAGCAAAAAGACGTAACAAACTAATAGTTTTTTTTGAATGCAAAAGATGCAATAGACTTACACAATGGTCCTCTCCGGCATACAACTAGGAACATACCGGTCGCTATGGAGGGTGAGAATATGTATGGGCACATAATCATACCATGTAGGATAACTAAATAGACGGTTATGCTGTTTCATCCCACCTAGCAACAATGCTCTGCACTGTGTGTGTTTATATATTTACATATTTATTCCATCTAGCTACAATGCTCTGCACTGGGTGTGTTTATATTTATATATCTATATATTTATTCCATCTAGCTACAATGCTCAGCACTGGGTGTGTTTATATTTATATATCTATATATTTATTCCATCTAGCTACAATGCTCCGCACTGTGTTTTTATATATCTACATATTATTCCATCTAGCTATATTGCTCCGCACTGTGTGTGTTTATATACTTGCATATTTATTCCACCTAGCTGCAATGCTCCGTACTGTGGGTGTTTATATATTTACATATTTATTCCATCTAGCTACAATGCTCTGCACTGTGTGTTCATATATTCATATATTTATTCCATCCAGCTACAATGCTCTGCACTGTGTGTCTGTGTGTGTGTGTGTGTATATATATATTTTATAGTAATATGTACATATGTATATTAGCTGCTCTTGCTTGCTTGTTTTTTTTTTTTTTTTTTTTTTTTTTTTTTCTTGCCTTCTGATTGTTGCTCTGAGTGTTGCTATCCCTGTGCTGTTGCAATCCTGGAATTTCCCCGTTGTGGGACTAATAAAGGCTTATCTTATCTTATCTTTATTCTCTTTGTACCTTATTCTAAATTCATGAATACCAACCATCCCCCTTTGTTGAAAAATAGCACACGGCAAGCTAGAAATAAGGCAGGGCAACACAATAAGTGTTGAACAAACATCATTGGAGGAGGAAATAAAGAAAATATGACTTACAAATTCTGCGACAAAGGTGGTGGTGTCCGTATCCTCAACAGGTTCAGAGTTGGTTCTGCCTGTGTGGGGGAGAGAGGACGGATCTTTATTAAAGTGATGTCACCACTGACTGTCATGATCCACTTCCTGTTAACACCAGAGCATACCACATCCTGAGCCTCCAGCATGCCTTTGTTTGAGTGCATGATGCAACTTTAATCAGTGATATAGACTTTAAAATTAAATGGTGACTCATTCAAAGGAACATTTTTAGCTTTTATGATACTGCATCAACTTATTTATGTTTAAAGCTCCTATTCACTGAAATAATTGTGTTTTTGTAGGTTTGAACCTTCTAAAATGTGTCTATGAGCAAAGCGCCAACGGTGTTAGCTTCAGAGATAACAGTGTTACTAGGCAGTTAGCTTACCAAGCATGTTTTATATTGTTATTTTCTTCAGATTTCAGTCACCCTAATACACATCCCTGTTTCCACCTGGTTCACTAATCCAGTTGATAACATATCTCGTGTCATTCTGACTTATTTTGTTTTAATTGTTGCTGTGATGCTACATCAATTCGGTAGCATTAGCACCGCTAAGCAGTTGGAGTTGGTCAATACAACCGCATTAGAGATCACTTGAGCGGGGACTTGAAGCTGAGTTTATACTCCATCTCCACTTTGCATGTCTGCTCAAGTAAATTACGTCATCGTCTCCACTCCGCTAGGTTCCGCGGGGCCCCGCCGCAGCTGAGCATGTGCAGCCCAAATTTTCTGACAGTGTCGCTTGGGTGCGTTGACTAGGCATGCGCAAGAGCTAACCTCCCATTAAAGTAGTGGTGCTACAGACACAGCATGCAAAGGAAGAGAAAGATAAATTGAAAAGAAACGTGATGAGACTTCAGAGAGAAAAAGAAAAGACAATTAGTGATTAAAAGTAGTAAGCGCAGAAGTTTCTTTTCTCTCCTTTGTGCAGTTGCTATTGATGTTCCTAAAATGCGCATGGCTCTTGTTTTTCTTCTGTTTTGTATAGCCGGTGAAAAAACTAGCGCATCAGCACATTTGCACTACCTATAGGGCTGGAGTAAAACTACAAATGATGACTTTGCACATGCGTCAGATGGTTGGTCGAGCAGATACAAAAAATTAAAACCACACACTCCTGTCCACTAGTGAAGCTTTATTTCATTCATTGTTTGAGACAAATTTGTTAGTTGGCTCAGGATTGCTATCCCAGCTAGGAGCTAGCCAGCTAAGATTGGCAACAGTGACATAAAAGGGAGGGTGGAGTCCCTTAGGCAATTAAAGAGACATGCACTGAAACAAACCGTCCTGAGGAAAGATGCAAAAGATGACTACCAATGACGCTGCAATAATAACATATTTAAGGAAAACTTGACCAAAATATGTCACAAACATTTCATTAAGACCTGTGGGAGCTGTCAACATGTGGGAAAAGTTCAGTGAATGGGACCTTTAAAGCTGGGGTGCACGTTATTTTCCAGGAGCTTTTACTGTAAATTTGGTTTAAAGGTAAGGCACATATTGAGCAAGATTGTCATGAACTTGGGTTTGGTGGTCCCAAACCCAGTTCTGACACTGTGGCTATTTTGTCTCTTTACATTGTTTATTTTCCATCAAGCGCTTCAGGGAGCCCTTTGGGTCCTCCGCTCCCTGACAGCTTGGCCACGCCCCCTCCTCCTGTCAGTGTCACCACCTGTTCCTCATTATTGGGTTTTCCCTTACGCACGCATGCATGCACGCACGCGCGCGCGCGCACACACACACACACACACACGCCTCCATTCATCTCCACTCATGCTCAGACACTCACTCATGCACACCTGTTTTCTATTCAGTCCAGCCCATGCATGTTCACACCGGCAGTCTCTTTCCTCATTAGTATTGTCATTACTTAAAGGGGACCTGTGGTGGTCGTCTAAACGCATTCAACTTGAAAACATTAGGCAAAGTATTCGTTATTTGGTTAAATAATTATTGCCAGCCATATACCACCAGAGAAATATGCAAATACGACCGCAGGCATGGCCAGCCAATGAAAACTATGCGCGCAGCCATGACACATGCGAATGTGACATCACTACGTTGGTACTGAAAAGTTAATACTCCGCCTGTATGAGCGACTAGGGTGCTTTTGTGAGTGTTTTTATTCTATTATGGCTGAATTGTCGGACTCTGAGGAAGAATTCGTCCAACATGGCTACAGGTTTGAGCCAGAAAGGTCTTCTGAGGGTGAAAGTGACAAAGTGGTCCTCACACACAACGCAATTTCGTCTGAAAGGAAACGTCTGTGCCCTGTTCCGAGATTGCGCAACCACTTTTCCGCTACGATCTTCCGACAAGGTGAGCTGGGTTTGGGTACACAAAAGAAGTGTTTATCTTTGTTTTTTTCGCTTATTATTGAGACATCCAAAGGCTTTACATTCCGCCATGTTGCGATATCCATATCGCATTGTATGTTTTTGTTGTTACAAGAGCGCCGAGTGTCTGCTGCTCTGTATATAGTTTTAGCGGCGAGGAAAGAGCCCAGCGCCGAATTATCGGCCGTCTGCCGGCCGTTACGACCTCAGATCAGACGAGACGACCCGCTGAATTTAAGCATTTATTTATTTATTTTCTACTCATTTTAGTTCTGCATTTTATATGAACCCTGAGTTTGAAATAAACGTTTGAATTTGAATTTGAATATCCCGAAAGCCACTGCTCATCCGGGCACTCCAGACTCAGCCAATATTGATCCAGATCACGGTATCCACGACACTACGTCACAGGAAGCGTCCTGGCAGGCCATGTAGCCGCTAGTATGGCTGCGCCCATGTTTTGCTGACATAGATGAACCAGCACATCAGCAATGGATTTATATCGCATTGCTTTGAACTTGAACTTGAACTTAAACTTGAACTAGAACGTGAGACAGGGGCTCAATATAATATCTTTTTTTTCACGACCACCACAGGTACGCTTTAAGCTCTGTTTGAGTGGGAAGAGATCGCCGGATCATTGTGCAATGTACACAGTCGCTGCTCCCTCTGTGTATATTAGCCTCCACTCCCTACTCTGCACTGTCAGCCTGACTAAGTTGTCTTCTTCTCACGCTACCTGACAATCGTTTTGTTACCTGGTGTGAGCGGCTGTTTCTGTTTTGCCTACTCTCACCGGACGGCACGGACTGCCTCGGACTGCTCCAGCTCGTAAGTTTATTTTTGCCTTTCTCCTTGTGCCGTTTAACTGTCTGGCGGCACTAGGCATTCTCTCCCTCGGGCTGTTGAGCGACAGAGAGGCGTCCTTGTTCTCCTGGTGTCCTCCATGACTGTTACCTCATCCCTCTGTTTGATAATCATAACTGTTTGCTGGACTGAACACTATTTGTTGTTCAATAAAGTGCACGCAACTACTTCTGCATGTGGATTTTAATTCCTTCCTCCGTGCGCTGCGTAATGGCACACGGGGAATCATAACAAAGATCAGACCTACTGTAAAATCTAATGAGCTCATCCTTTGCCCATAGTATTGTAGAGTACATCACACACAGGGTTTACGAATTCTTGACCTGGAAAAAATCAATTTTATCCACAAAAATATGTCAGCGTTTCCCCACAAGGACTACTCTGGAGAGTCGTCCAGGTCTTTTAATGGCTACCGTAAGGATAAGTTTTTACTGTTTTTTATTTCTCAAGTGCCTCTGTTCAATCAACTCATTATTTGGAGAACCGCTTGCTGTTATTTTTGAAAGTCTGCTTGATGAGGTGCCGATTTTTTCCATCGCTGGTGATTGGAGCATGCAATGCTGACATCCATCATTATGTAATTTATGACAGTTTTATTATTTTTCAACTCATTCCTCTTCATACTCCTATTTTAACAGAATCATTAAAAATCAAAGCATAATAGAAGCAGGTTTTATTTCATTTCATCCACAGATATCTTGACAGTTTATTTTAGTGAAAATACAATTTTTCCCTCAGCAGGGGCTGGCTGTGGTACAGGTGTAGTGTGGCTGACTACTAATAGGAAGGTCAGAGATTTGAGTCCCGCTCTTTCTGCAGTCTGCCTGTCGAAGTGTCCTTGAGCAAGACACTGAACCTCCAGTTGTTCCTGGTGGGTGAGGCCAGCGCCTTGTATGGCAGCTCCACCGTCATCAGTGTGTGAATGGGTGTATGAATGGGTGGATAGCAGGATCTGTAAAGCACTTCAGTCATCCAGAGATGAGTAAAAGAAGCGCTATACAAGTGAACGCCATTTACCATTTGCAGCAGACGGAACATTAATGAAGTTAACTGCTCAGGCCAAGCAAGGCTGTGGGACCGACTCACTCTTCCTCAATTTCAAAGGAGTTCAGATGACATCAGCAGTGGGTGGGCTGGGGTCTTTATCAGGGGTATTCTCCCATCTCTCATGTCCCATGATAATACATAACAGAGTTTTTACCTGGATGGACAAAAAGAAAGACTGAGAAAACCTCTGGATTGAGCAGCTCTCATCAGTGTGAAATGATAATCTATCATTGAGTGCTGCAGATGTGATGGTCTGGCGAGCGTGCTCCCCCTCCCCTCCTGTTCCTGGTTTCCCGCTCCGATGATGAGCACACCCTGCGTGATTATCCACCTGCTGCTCCTGATGAGCCGGCGTATTTAAGGCCCAGTGTGAGGGGAGCTCACCGCTGGATCGTCTGGGTTTGCAGCCTCAAGTCTTGTCTAAGTTTTCTCTCCTTATCTTGTCTCCCTGTATTTACCTTTTGTGTGTCTCCTGTTCCTCAGGTTGCTGCCACCCACAGGTGTGTCTCCCGGAGCCGTTCCCGCTCGCCTGACCAGGAAGATCATCACATCCACCCAGGTCCTGCCTTCCACCTGCCCCCGGTCCGTGTTGGAGTTCCCTGCCGGACTTCACTGCTCTGACTGTAAGTGTGCTTTCCTGCATTATTCTCACATCAGTGAATTTGTCCCTTATCGTCTCTGTCTGCTCTCTTCTGTAGGCTACGTGCGCTCCAGGGGGCTCCTGTCTTGGCTGAAATTTAAGTTGGCATTTTTGTGTTTCGCTTTTCCTTTAGGCTTGCATTTTGGTTTTCTGTTTTTGTTCAACAAAATTGTGAAACTTTTTATTGGAGTCTGTGTGATCGTTCTGGCTGCTCTGCGTTTGAGCCTGATCCCGGTTTAAATCATGACAGCAGACTGGTTTATTTGTTCCTGTGATGTCAATTTTATTTGGTAAATTTTTAAAAATTGATCCCAAACTGGGATATTACAGAGTTACATTATCTGCTATTAGCAATCATTTTAATTGATTTTAATTAGATCACACTCAGTGTAATCTGTCACAATGACAGCTTTCAGATTTTTCTGTCACTGCTGAAAAAAAAGTCTTCCAATGATGAACAATTTTCCATTAATGCAACCCTTGATTCTGACGATCCTTCAGCGTGGTTCTGAGACCTGGACCATCTTCAAAGGGGACCTGAACGAGCTCGAAGTTTTTCAAATACGGTCTCTCTGTCAGATTGTCGTAGTTCCCCTCCACGATCATATTACCAATGACACCATCTGTGAATGATGCCAACAACAGCCGGCTGTAGAAGAACAACTCCAGAATCGCAGACCGTGGTGGTTTGGTCATGTCTGCATAATGAGCACTGGCTCCTGTGGTGGAAACGACCTAATCACTGGAGAATCCAACACAACGCATCAAAATGACATGTGCCAAGAGAAATGAGGATGACCTAAAACCTCGGCACCTCAGCATCAATCCAGCTAAGGCCAGTGCCAAGGACCCTAAAGCATGAGAGAGCATCGCCAATGGCGTTCATCAACCTGCCGCACTCACAGCAGTGTATTGATTGCAAAGATAACCTTCCCCTCCAGGTGCCAGCTAGGCACCTGAGACAATTCAATCCAATTCAATTCAACTTTATTTATATAGTGCCATTTCACAATAACAGTCATCTCACAGCACTTTCAACTGTAGGGGAAACCCCCAGAATTGCAGAAAACCCCCAGCAATCAGGTGATCCCCTGTGAGCAAGCACTTGGCGACGGTGGAGAGGAAAAACTTGACATAATGTCTGGCCCAGGAAACACGCACGCAGGCTCAGGATAGATTTAACAGCTTTATTCAACAAGCAGGTGTGTTTGAATGGATGTATGCGGTATGTGGATGTGCTGGGGTGAACGCCAATGCGCAGGCAGCAGAGCAGCGCGCCGTTCAGCCGGACAACCCTATGGGGAAAGAGCAGAGGACAAGGGTAACGGGCACCACACCGAGACAGGGATAATCAGTCAAAGTGTTGCTTACTTGCAGGGAACAGGTGGCTGGCGTCAGCAGGTGACGAGCCCGGGAGACAGCGTCCTGCAGGGCCTGCGCGGATGGTGGAGATGAGTCGGCGATGACGGGGGAAATCTGTCGCCGGGGAGTCCACCTGTGCACAGGAGTGAAGAGCTTGGAAGACAAGGTAAGGGATGCTTACGTGTCGTTGAACCTTGCTGGTGATCTGAGGTAGAATCACGAGCTTTGGAGGTACCGACGAGAACAGACGGCTCCAGACCGCAGCACTGGGCCGAGTGGGTTAAATAGCCCGCTGCTGACGAGGCGCAGGTGTGCGCGCAGCTGAAGCCGCTGTGGAGCGGCGAGTCGTGACAGTACTCCCCCCCCCCCTAGCAGCGCCTCCTGGCGCTGGTTTGTCCGGATGTGCCCGATGGAACTCCCTGATGAGGCTCTTGTCTAACACTCAAGAGGAGGGCACCCAGGACCTGAATTCCAGACCGAATCCCTCCCAGTCCACCAAGTACTGCAGCCCGCGCCCTCGGCGCCGGGAGTCCAGGAAGGAGGCGACTCTCCAGGCCGGGTGGCCGTCGATCATCATAGGCGCGGGCGGCGCTGCGGACGGGGGGCAGAGGGGGTCGGAGACATAGGGCTTGATTCTAGAAACATGGAAGGTAGGACAAATGCGCAGGGAGCGGGGGAGGGCCAGACGCACAGCCACCAGGTTAACAATCTTGGAAATGGTGTGGGGGCCAACAAAGCGTGGGGCCAACTTCTTCTTCTCTCCCTTGAGATGGAAATCCTGAGTGGCCAACCAGACCTGTTGACCCACCTGGTAGGCAGGGGCCGGTCTCCTGCGACGGTTAGCAGAGATGCTGTTGCGCACTGAAGTACGTAAGAGCGCGTACCGTGTCTTGGATCACAGAGCCCGACAACGTTTCAGGTGCGCCTGGACGGAAGGGACGGCCAACTCCGCCTCCTGGCCTGGAAACAAGGGTGGATCGTAGCCCAGGGACGCCTTGAAGGGAGACATCCCTGTAGCAGAAGACCGAGCGGTGCTGTGGGTGTACTCTACCCAAAGCAGGTGCGTGCTCCAGGAAGATGGGTTAAACGAAGTGACGCAGCGCAGGGCTGCCTCCAGCTCCTGGTTGGCCCGCTCACACTGCCCGTTGGATTGCGGGTGGTGACCAGAGGAGAGGCTGACTGTGGCCCCCAAGGCGTTGCAAAAGCTCCTCCAGACCTCAGAGACAAACTGGGGACCCCGATCCGAGACGACATCCACCGGTATCCCGTGTAGCCTGACCACGTGCTGAACCAAGAGATCCGCTGTCTCCTGCGCCGTTGGAAGACCCCGAAGTGGCACAAAGTGGGCGGCCTTGGAGAACCGGTCCACGATGGTCAGCACAGCGTTGTAGGAGTTGGAAGTGGGAAGACCAGTGATAAAGTCGAGGGCAATATGGGACCAGGGTCTGCCAGGGGTCGGCAAAGGCTGGAGCAAACCCGCGGGAGGAGAATTACCCGACTTGGCAGTGGTGCACACAGGGCATGCCCGGACGTAGTTGGCGGCATCCTTCTGCAGACCCGGCCACCAGAAGGAGCGCTGGAGAAGAACCACAAGCTGAGACACACCAGGGTGACAGGCGAACTTGGAGGTGTGGACCCAATGAATGACCTCCCCCTGGACAGAAGATGGAACGAACATCCTTCCCTCCGGTCCGCCGCCAGGGTCCGGTTCAGTCTCCTGCGCCCTCCGGATCTTGTCCCTGATGGACCAGGAAATCGCTCCTACCACGCACGAACTGGGCAGGATGGGGTGGCCCGGCTCCTCCGATGTCTCTGGGGCGAACTGCCTGGAGAGGGCATCGGGTAGGACGTTCTTAGAGCCGGGACGATAGGTTATGGTGAAGAGGAACCAGGCGAAGAACAGGGACCAGCGCGCCTGGCGGGCATTCAGACGTCTAGCAGATCGAAGATACTCCAAGTTCTTATGGTCCGTCAGCACCACGAATGGTAAAGCTGCCCCCTCCAGCCAGTGGCGCCACTCCTGCAGGGCGAGCTTGATGGCGAGAAGCTCCCTGTCCCCGACGTCGTAGTTTCGCTCGGCCGGGGACAGGCGCCGTGAGAAGAAGGCGCAGGGTCGTTTGGCCCCATCGGTGGGTGATCGCTGGGACAGCACCGCCCCTACCCCCGTATCAGACGCGTCGACCTCCACCAGACACTGCAGCGCGGGGTCGACCTGGGTCAGGACCCGGGAGGAGGAGAACTCCGTCTTCAGCGCCTGAAACGCCACAGCGACCTCTTCAGTCCAGCGGAAGGCGTTCTTAGGTGACGTGAGACGGGTCAGCGGGGCAGCGATGGCACCGAAGCTGGGTATAAAACGGCGGTAGAAATTGGCGAACCCAAGGAATTATTGGACCTGCTTCCTGGAGGTCGGCGTGGGCCATTCCACCACCGCTTTAACCTTAGCGGGGTCGGGTAGGACCTGGTTGTGTGAGATCACAAAGCCCAAGAAGGAGGTGGTCTTGGCGTAGAACTCACATTTTTCAGCCTTAACATACAACCTGTTTTCCAGCAGCCGCTGCAGGACCCGCCTCACATGCACCTGATGTTCTTCTCGTGACCTGGAGAAGATGAGGATATCATCTAGGTACACGAACACGAAGAGGCCAAGGAAATCACGCAGGACGTCGTTGATAAGGCGCTGAAAAACGGCAGGGGCGTTGGTCAGACCAAAGGGCATCACCAGGTATTCAAAATGCCCACTTGGCGTTCTAAATGCTGTCTTCCACTCATCCCCCTCCCTGATCCGGACGAGATGGTAAGCACTGCGGAGATCCAATTTGGTGAACCAGGTCGCCCCCTGCAGGGAGTGGAAGGCAGTGTCCATCAGCGGCAGGGTATACCGGTCCTTCTCCGTGATGTCATTCAATGCACGGAAGTCGATACACAGGCGGAGAGACCCATCCTTCTTCGACACGAAGAAGAATCCAGCACCGAGCGAAGACAAGGAGGGGCGGATGATACCTGCGCTGAGAGACTCCTTAATGTAGCTGTCCATCGCTTCCCGCTCCGGTGCTGACAGGCTATAAAGACAACCCGACGGCAGGGGAGCCCCTGGGCGGAGGTTGATGGCACAATCGTAGGGCCGATGAGGAGGAAGGGACATCGCCCTGGATTTGCTGAAGACGAGGCCCAGATCGTGGAATTCCGTGGGCACCAAGGTGAGATCCGGAGGCGCGGCGTCCTTGACCGGGGGAGGAGAAGACGGGGCGCAGGCTGCGGACTGTAAGCAGGTGCCCATGCAGAATGAACTCCAGGCGGCGATCTTTCCTGTCCGCCAATCCAGCACCGGGTTGTGCAGGCGCAGCCAGGGATAACCAAGGATAACAGGCATCACAGAGGAGGACAGGACGTAGAAGGTGAGTTCCTCTCGGTGGTTGCCCGAAATTATTACTGGGACAGGCTGCGTGCGATGAGTCACTTGGCCGAGGGGTGCACGGGAGAGGGTGATCAGGCTGAGAGGAGCGGGCAGAGGGTGGCAGAGAATGCCCAATTGGGTTGCCAGGCTCTTTGAAATGAAGCTCTGCTCTGCTCCTGAGTCCACCAGTGCGTGTGTGAGATGCCCCGTGGCGTTGTGACAAAATCGGATGGGCAAAGACAGACTTGTAAAGGGATTTGACCGGTTAGAGTCCGCGAGGCCCCCTACAGTGACTCGCGGACCTCCCCGTTTGGCTTTTCTGGACAATGCTCCATGGAATGTTGGCCTCCTCCGCAATACATGCAGAGACCCAACTTCCGGCCTACCACCATTGCCTCCGACTCCTCGGAGGCCTCCGGTGGAGGTGGCGCCAGAGGACGGTCTTGAGGAATGCGGACGGAGCCTCCACGCGAGCGGCAGCTAGACTTCCGCTCGGTGGACCGTTCACGCAGCCTATTGTCCAAACTAATGGCAGTGGAAATTAACTCCGCCAGTGTCTCCGGAAGATCCCGACCGGCCAATTCATACCTCAGACCCGAGCTGAGGCTGCGGAGGAAGATGCCACAGAGTGCGGCCTCACCCCAGCCAACCTCCTCCGCTGCAACCCGGAAGTCGATAGAATAGTCCGCCGCTGACCGGCTCCCCTGCTGAAAAGCAAGGAGCCGGTCAGTTAGGACGCTATTGCGCCGGGAATGATCAAAGACCTCGAGAAAGCTCTGCACGAACTGGCTATAGGAGAGGTTCGCGTAACTGGGCTTCGCCATTACGGCGTAAGCCCAGGTTAGCGCTCGCCCCTCCAAGAGATTTCCAATGTAGCCAATTCGGCTATGGTCTGAGGGAAAGTCCCCGGGAATGCGCAGAAACACTGACTCACACTGCATTATAAACCCCCACGCCCCCCTGAGCTTTCCGCTGAAGCGGGCGGGAGTTGGGATTGGTGTGAGTCGGGTTGGCGTTCCCAAGGTAGACTTGCCGAGCATCGGAGCGGCAGGAGCTGGCCCACCCTGGCGAGCCGAGGGGAACGCCTGCTGGGGGTCCAGGCGGTCTAACCGGTGAGTTATGTTAACCAATTGGTTAAGGATCACCTGCTGTTGATGAGCTATTAAATCCATCCGAGCCTCGAGGGTGGAAAGACGGCGTGCGAGCCCGCTGTCTGCTGGGCCGCTTTGCTGGAGCCGTACTGACATAATGTCTGGCCCAGGAAACACGCACGCAGGCTCAGGATAGATTTAACAGCTTTATTCAACAAGCAGGTGTGTTTGAATGATGTATGCGGTATGTGGATGTGCTGGGGTGAACGCCGATGCGCAGGCAGCAGAGCAGCGCGCCGTTCAGCCGGACAACCCTATGGGGAAAGAGCAGAGGACAAGGGTAACGGGCACCACACCGAGACAGAGATAATCAGTCAAAGTGTTGCTTACTTGCAGGGAACAGGTGGCTGGCGTCGGCAGGTGACGAGCCCGGGAGACAGCATCCTGCAGGGCCTGCGCGGATGGTGGAGATGAGTCGGCGATGACGGGGGAAATCCGCCGCCGGGGAGTCCACCTGTGCACAGGGGTGAAGAGCTTGGAAGACAAGGTAAGGGATGCTTACGTGTCGTTGCATCTTGCTGGTGATCTGAGGTAGAATCACGAGCTTTGGAGGTACCGACGAGAACAGACGACTCCAGACCGCAGCACTGGGCCGAGTGGGTTAAATAGCCCGCTGCTGACGAGGCGCAGGTGTGCGCGCAGCTGAAGCCGCTGATGAACGGCGAGTCGTGACAAAACTCCCTTTTAACAGGAAGAAACCTCCAGCAGAACCAGGCTCAGGGAGGGGCAGTCATCTGCTGCCACTGGCTGGGGGGTGAGGAGATAGAGAAGATGAAAAGAACAGACATGTAGAGAGCAAACAGCACGATGGGGACTCAATCTATGGGAGAGAACAAACGGATATTAATGACCAGCAAAAAAAAAAATATTTCATTGAGAGTGAAGAAAGGAGTGAAGCCCAGTGCATTATTGGAGGTCCCCCGGCTGTCTAAACCTATAAGCAGCATAACTAAGGGAGGGTTCAGAGACACATGATCCCTCCCTAATTGTAGGCTATATCAAAAAGGAAGGTTTTAACTCTATTCTTAAAAACAGAGATAGAGTCTGACTCCCAAATCCAGATTGGCAGCTGGTTCCACAGGAGAGGAGCTTGATAACTAAAGGCTCTGCCCCCCATTGTACTTTTGGAGATTCTAGGTATTACAAGTAATCCTGCATTTTGGGAGCGTAATGCTCTGTTAGGATAATACGGTAGGATCAGATTTTTAAATAAAAAGGGGCCTGATTGCTTAGAGTTTTGCAAGTAAGAAGAAGGATTTTAAACTTAATTCTAAACTCTATGGAAAGCCAATGAAGGGAGGCCAGAACCGGAGAGATATGATCTCTCTTTCTAGTACCTGTTAAAACTCTTGCTGCAGCATTTTGGATCAACTGAAGACTTTTTAAAGATGTTTTAGGACAGCCTGATAATAAAGAGTTACAACAATCTAATCTAGAGCTAACAAAAGCGTGGATCAGTTTGTCAGCATCACTCTGAGACAAGATGCTCCTAATCTTGGCAATATTGGGCAAATGATAGAAGGCAGTCTAAGAGACGAGTTTAATATGTGAATTAAAAAAAAAGATCTTGATCAAAAATAACTCCAAGGTTCTTCACAGAGCTATTAAGAGAAAGAGTAACCGCATCCAAACTAAAAGAATGATTTGGAAAGGTATTTCTAAGGTTTTCTGGACCAACAAGAATGACTTCAGTCTTATCTGAATTTAATAGCAGGAAATTGCAAGTCATCTAAGCTTTGACTTCCTTAAGACAGTCTTCTAACTTGGCTAATTGATTACTATCATCTGGCTTCATTGACAGATATAATTGTGTGTCATCTGCATAACAATTAAAATGTATACAGTACTTCCGGTTATGGCTGCCACGTAGGACGGACGTGTCTCGCTCTGCTCTGCTCCTGGAGAAAAAAAATCGGCAAATAACTCTCTCATTTGGGACAGAACGTATCCCAGCATTTGGGCGAGGATATGTCGGCGAAGCCTAAGGCTGGAAAACCAGGAAAAGGAAAAAGCGAGCCGCCGAAACAGTCCAAATTAACGGACTTTCAGGTCTGTGACGCAGCAAACAAAACTCCATATATGGCGGAGGAGGCTGGCGGCGGTGCGATGTCTGCGGGGAATGGCGCAGATGCGCTGATGGCTGCCATGAGCTCAATGAGAGCGGACTTTTCCTCTAGATTTGATGGGATTATGACAGCGTTGGAAGGAATAAGAAAGGAATTGGGTGACTGTGTAGAACGAACGGCGCAGATGGAGCTCCGTCTCGCTAGTGCTGAAGATGACGTCACCCGTCTTCAATTAAAGGTGTGCACTTTGGAAAAAAAAATAAATCTCTGGAAGATAATATTTTGGATTTGGAATCTCGGTCGAGACAGAATAATTTGAGGCTGGTGGGTCTTCCAGAGGAATCAGAAGGTCGGGACGTATGTTCCTTTCTGGAAAAGTGGATTCCGGAGGTGCTGGGCAGCGAGGAGTTGCAATCAGCAGTGGTTCTGGAAAAAGCACATCGTATTGGCCCACGGAGAGATAAGGGACCGCCGAGGACCTTAATTATGAAGTTTCTTAGCAACAGAGACAGGATGAAGATCTTCAACGCTGCACATGCTAAAGGAGAGATTAAACACCAGGACCAGCAGGTGCGGTTCTACCCAGATTTGGCCACAGGAATCCAGCAATTGAGGAAGCAGTTTGATCCCATACGTAAGGAGCTGCGCAACCTTGGGATTCGTCATGGTGTAATCTATCCTGCGAGACTGCTGACCACGTATGAGGGCAGAACCCACATTTTCAAGACCCCAGAGGAGGCGCAGGAGTTCATCAAGAAGATCAAAGAAGAAGAAGAGACTGGTGGGAGCTAAGCATGAACAAAATATAAGGTAGAATAATTAAGCATTTGCACAGGCATCTGACTGATTTGAAGTAAATAGTAAGTTTACAAAAAATAGATTGTATTATATATTAAAAAAAACAAAACAAACAAACAAAAAAAAAACTATGATGTACAAAGTTGTTAAAAATTTTGGAGTTAAGTTGGAAAACTACAGAGGAGAGTTAATGTTACGTCATTAAAAGCAGTAGAGTTAGGGTGATTGGGAGGATGAAGAAGGAGTGGCTTAGGCTGTTCCCCGTGGGTGTGGAACGGTCGATGGCTATATCGGGAGACAGAATTTTTCTTTTGATTTTGGGGGGTTTGCCACAAGTGTGGGAAGGGGAAATTTGTTTGTGTGTAGTTTGTAGGATGAATGTTCAACCACTCATGTTTTTGCTTCTCTGTATGAGCATGTTTACACTGCAAGGTAATCCTAAACTCTCTATTGATCATGGACCAAAGTGTTAATCTTAATTTAACTTCATGGAATTGCAGAGGTCTACAAAATTTAAAAAAACTTAAACAAGTTATGAATAAAATAAAGGACATGGGTTCAAGAATTGTGTTTTTACAAGAAACTCATCTGATAGAGGAGGATGTTAAAAGAATTAGGAGTAGATGGCAGGGAAGTGTATTCACCTCTTCATTTTCATCCCGAGCCAGGGGAGTTATGACTCTCATACATAAATCAGTTCCTTTTCAGGTGAAAAATGTAATTGGAGACAAATTTGGAAGATATGTAATCATTCAAGGTTCTTTGCTATTAGAAAATATAAATCTTGTGAACTTATATGGTCCCAATATAGATGATCAGAAGTTCTTTGCTAATTTATTTCTCATCTTATCATCACTTACAGGGCAACATATAATAGCAGGGGATTTTAATTGTACATTGAATCCAGGTGTGGATAGATCAACAGGACTGGATTGTACGCACATTGGATGTAGGATGACTATTAATCATTTTATGAAAGAATTGAGATTGTTAGATATATGGAGAGAAATGAAACCACAAGTTAAAGCCTATTCTTGTTATTCCAGTACCTACAAGACATTCTCACGTATTGATTATTTTTTGATTTCCACAGAATTAAGGTCCAAGATTCAAAACTGCTTTTATGATAACATCGTGATTTCTGATCATGCACCCTGTTGTCTAATATATGTAGATAAAAAATTGACAAAGGAATCAGGTAGATGGCAATTTCAGCATAAATGGCTTCAGGATGAGGAATTTGTCAAGTATATAGAAAAACAGATAGACGAGTTCTTTGACATCAATACTACACAAACATCAGCATGTGTAAAGTGGGAGGCTTTCAAAGCTTTTATTAGGGGACATATTATTAGTTATACAGGATCAAAATCTAAGAAGACTCGAGAGGAGAGAGCTAAATTGGAACATAAAATAAAAAGTCTTCAGGAAAAAGTGTATGCAGGAAGTGACCCAAGGTTGGAGAATGAATTACTGATTTTGAGAGCTGAATACGACAAAAAATCAGCGAATAGAGCTGCCTCGAGTCTTCTAAGATTGAAACAATCTTTTTATGAACAAGGTGAAAAATCAGGAAAATTATTAGCATGGCAGATTAAACAATTGGAAATTAAAACACCAATTACCAGTATTATAAGTAATGGACAGGTAGTTATAGATCCTTTAGAAATTAATAGAGCCTTTAGAGATTACTATGAAAAATTATATGATACCAAAAATGAACCTGATTTAACAAACTAAATGGGTTTTTGAACGAACTATCTATACCGTGTATTCCAAATGAAAACAGGGAGATATTGGAGTCTAAAATTAGTCAAGAAGAAGTTGGGCTAGCCATTGATAATATGAAATTAGGAAAAAGTGCAGGACCAGATGGTCTTCCAGTTGACCTTTATAAAAAATTTAAGAATAAATTAATAAAACCTTTTTTGGAAATGGTTTTAGAAGCATTTCAAAATAATAATTTACCATCATACATAAATAATGCCTTAATTATACTGCTGCCAAAACCAGGTAAGCCCTCTAATAAATGTGAAAATATGAGACCAATAAGCCTATTAAACGCCGACCTTAAGATAATCTGTAAAATTTTAGCAAGACGAATACAAGAAATTTTACCAAATATTATTAATCGAGATCAGAATGGCTTTATAAAGGGTAGACAAGGCTTCCATAATGTAAGAAGACTATTTAATATTATTTATTTTAATAAAGAAGCACCGGATACAGCTCTCCTATCATTGGACGCCGAAAAGGCCTTTGATAGAGTTGAATGGCCCTTTCTTTTTGAAGTCCTACAAAGGTTTGGACTTGGAAATAATTTCATAAAATGGGTTCAAATAATATACAATAATGCTACAGCAGAAATCCTAACAAATAACAATATTTCAAAACCAATAAAAATCAATAGAGGATGTCGACAAGGCTGTCCACTTTCACCTTTACTGTTTACTATGGCAATTGAACCTTTAGCGATAGCGATACGTTTACATTCACAAATATATGGAATTAAAGTTGGACCAACAGAACATAAAATCTCCCTGTACGCCGATGATATAATTTTGTTTATGTCGAATCTAAAAAAATCAATTCCAACCTTGTTTTTTTTCCACAATATCTTTATTGAACCTTTTTTTTTTTTTTAACAATCATGATACAAACAATCAAACACTAACGCTAAAGTACTACAAAAAAAAAATACCCTAAAAACACCAACAACCACCAACAAAATCAAGTCTTCAACAATGCTCCTCTGTTTAGTCTAGACAATCCAATACATTAGTATACATATTATGTTCACCAGTTTGGAATTTACAAGGTCCACACACATCATTCACCTTCTTCTTCAAGAGTTATGTTTAAATTTTTTACATAATCAATAAAAGGTCTCCATATATTCTCAAACACAATTTCCTTTGATTTCAGTATATATGTTATTCTTTCTAATGGAAGGTTTGTTAACATCTGTCTTAACCACTGAGTCACATCTGGTCTATGAGTCTTTTTCCATAATAGTGCAATACATTTTTTGGCATTAAGCAAACTGAGGTCTATGAATGTTCTTTCACTTTTATTGAAATTATGCTTTTCTGGGTACAGACCCAACAAAAACAGTTTAGGATTCAATATGATTTGTTTTGAGATTATTTTTTCAATTGTTACCCTCACCTCCTCCCAAAACATTCTTATTAATCTACATTCCCATAAACAATGAAATAGGGTTCCTTTACTTTCCATGCATTTTGTGCATGTATCTGGTATATTTTTGTTATATCTATTTAACTCCTCCGGTGTAACATACATCCGCATTAACCATTTGAAATGTATCAATTTAAGGCGTGCATTTATTGATTTGGTTTGAGCTTCTGTACAAGCCAATTCCCATTGTTCCTCTGAAATTTCAATTTGCAGATCTTCTTTCCAGTAGTTTAATCTTTTCAGTGAATTTTCACTTGAAGATAGTGTCAATGAGTTATAAAACTCTGAAATAATACCCTTTCTTTTACTATCTTTCATCATCATTTTTTCCAAGGATGAATAAATAGGTCGAGTGAGAGCTTTATTTTGATTTGATCGAATAAAGTTTCTAAGTTGAAGATATTTAAAAAAATGTGTTCTATTGAGATTAAATTTGATCCTCAGCTCTTCAAAAGACATTATGTTGTCTGCACATGGCAAATATAAATCCTGAATCTTTTGTATCCCTTTTAAATTCCATACTTTAAATACAGCGTCCGCTCTCCCTGGTTTAAAATATTGATTACCCCATATTGGACTAAATTGTGACAATAACTGTGGTTCTTTTAAATAGTTTTTAGCTTCACACCATATTTTGATCATATGCTTTACAAATGGATTTTTAACTTGTTTTTGTAATTTTTTTGCCGAATCTGAGTATATGAATATGGGAAGAGGTAAAGGTAAATTGTATGATTCCATTTCAGTCCAGTGAGGGAGATCATTTGATGAAAAATAATATGTCATAGACCTCAGTTGTGCCGACCAATAGTACAACATAAAATTTGGACATTTCAGACCTCCACGATCAAATGGTAAATATAATAAAGACAAACGTAATCTAGCCCTCCTGTTGTTCCATATAAATTCCACTAACTTTTTTTTTATTCTTGAGAATAGATCTAAAGGTGGTGATAAGGGAATGTATTGAAATAAATAAAGTATTTTAGGTAAAATATTACTTTTAAGTATATTGATTCTCCTGATCATCGACATTGGTAGTGACATCCATCTCTGAGTTAACTCATTGATATCTGACATTAAGGCTTCATAGTTGACACTGGCGACTGATTCTAGCTTAGGCATAATTTGGATTCCTAAATATTTAAACTGATTTACAACACTGAATTGATTTACCTCAGGGGCTGGGTAATTTCTCTGGGTCTCATTTAGCATTTAATATTGAGATTTAGTTTTATTTATTTTATATCCTGATATTTCCCCAAAATTCTTTATTAAATTCAACAAGGTTGGAATTGATTTTTTTAGATTCGACATAAACAAAATTATATCATCGGCGTACAGGGAGATTTTATGTTCTGTGGTCCAACTTTAATTCCATATATTTGTGAATGTAAACGTATCGCTATCGCTAAAGGTTCAATTGCCTAGTAAACAGTAAAGGTGAAAGTGGACAGCCTTGTCGACATCCTCTATTGATTTTTATTGGTTTTGAAATATTGTTATTTGTTAGGATTTCTGCTGTAGCATTATTGTATATTATTTGAACCCATTTTATGAAATTATTTCCAAGTCCAAACCTTTGTAGGACTTCAAAAAGAAAGGGCCATTCAACTCTAATCAAAGGCCTTTTCGGCGTCCAATGATAGGAGAGCTGTATCCGGTGCTTCTTTATTAAAATAAATAATATAAATAGTCTTCTTACATTATGGAAGCCTTGTCTACCCTTTATAAAGCCATTCTGATCTCGATAATAATATTTGGTAAAATTTCTTGTATTCATCTTGCTAAAAATTTTACAGATTATCTTAAGGTCGGCGTTTAATAGGCTTATTGGTCTCATATTTTCACATTTATTAGAGGCTTACCTGGTTTTGGCAATAGTTAATTAAGGCATTATTTATGTATGATGGTAAATTATTATTTTGAAATGCTTCTAAAACCATTTCCAAAAAAGGTTTTATTAATTTATTCTTAAATTTTTTATAAAGGTCAACTGGAAGACCATCTGGTCCTGCACTTTTTTCCTGATTTCATATTATCAATGGCTAGCCCAACTTCTTCTTGACTAATTTTAGACTCCAATATCTCCCTGTTTTCATTTGGAATACATGGTATAGATAGTTCGTTCAAAAACCCATTTAGTTTTGTTAAATCAGGTTCATTTTTGGTATCATATAATTTTTCATAGTAATCTCTAAAGGCTCTATTAATTTCTAAAGGATCTATAACTACCTGTCCATTACTTATAATACTGGTAATTGTGTTTTAATTTCCAATTGTTTAATCTGCCATGCTAATATTTTCCTGATTTTTCACCTTGTTCATAAAAAGATTGTTTCAATCTTAGAAGACTCGAGGCAGCTCTATTCGCTGATTTTTTGTCGTATTCAGCTCACAAAATCAGTAATTCATTCTCCAACCTTGGGTCACTTCCTGCATACACTTTTCCTGAAGACTTTTTATTTTATGTTCCATTTAGCTCTCTCCTCTCGAGTCTTCTTAGATTTTGATCCTGTATAACTAATAATATGTCCCCTAATAAAAGCTTTGAAAGCCTCCCCCTTTACACATGCTGAGTTTGTGTAGTATTGAGTCAAAGAACTCGTCTATCTGTTTTCTATATACTTGACAAATTCCTCATCCTGAAGCCATTTATGCTGAAATTGCATATCCTCGCCCAAATGCTGGGATACGTTCTGTCCCAAATGAGAGAGTTATTTGCCGATTTTTTTTCTCCAGGAGCAGAGCAGAGCGAGACACGTCCGTCCTACGTGGCAGCCATAACCGGAAGTCAATTCCAACCTTGTTGAATTTAATAAAGAATTTTGGGGAAATATCAGGATATAAAATAAATAAAACTAAATCTTCAATATTAATGCTAAATGAGACCCAGAGAAATTACCCAGCCCCTGAGGTAAATCAATTCAATGTTGTAAATCAGTTTAAATATTTAGGAATCCAAATTATGCCTAAGCTAGAATCAGTCGCCAGTGTCAACTATGAAGCCTTAATGTCAGATATCAATGAGTTAACTCAGAGATGGATGTCACTACCAATGTCGATGATCGGGAGAATCAATATACTTAAAAGTAATATTTTACCTAAAATACTTTATTTATTTCAATACATTCCCTTATCACCACCTTTAGATCTATTCTCAAGAATTAAAAAAAAGTTAGTGGAATTTATATGGAACAACAGGAGGGCTAGATTACGTCTGTCTTTATTATATTTACCATTTGATCGTGGAGGTCTGAAATGTCCAAATTTTATGTTGTATTATTGGTCGGCACAACTGAGGTCTATGACATATTATTTTTCATCAAATGATCTCCCTCACTGGACTGAAATGGAATCATACAATTTACCTTTACCTCTTCCCATATTCATATACTCAGATTCGGCAAAAAAATTACAAAAACAAGTTAAAAATCCATTTGTAAAGCATATGATCAAAATATGGTGTGAAGCTAAAAACTATTTAAAAGAACCACAGTTATTGTCACAATTTAGTCCAATATGGGGTAATCAATATTTTAAACCAGGGAGAGCGGACGCTGTATTTAAAGTATGGAATTTAAAAGGGATACAAAAGATTCAGGATTTATATTTGCCAGGTGCAGACAACATAATGTCTTTTGAAGAGCTGAGGATCAAATTTAATCTCAATAGAACACATTTTTTTAAATATCTTCAACTTAGAAACTTTATTCGATCAAATCAAAATAAAGCTCTCACTCGACCTATTTATTCATCCTTGGAAAAAATGATGATGAAAGATAGTAAAAGAAAGGGTATTATTTCAGAGTTTTATAACTCATTGACACTATCTTCAAGTGAAAATTCACTGAAAAGATTAAACTACTGGAAAGAAGATCTGCAAATTGAAATTTCAGAGGAACAATGGGAATTGGCTTGTACAGAAGCTCAAACCAAATCAATAAATGCACGCCTTAAATTGATACATTTCAAATGGTTAATGCGGATGTATGTTACACCGGAGGAGTTAAATAGATATAACAAAAATATACCAGATACATGCACAAAATGCATGGAAAGTAAAGGAACCCTATTTCATTGTTTATGGGAATGTAGATTAATAAGAATGTTTTGGGAGGAGGTGAGGGTAACAATTGAAAAAATAATCTCAAAACAAATCATATTGAATCCTAAACTGTTTTTGTTGGGTCTGTACCCAGAAAAGCATAATTTTAATAAAAGTGAAAGAACATTCATAGACCTCAGTTTGCTTAATGCCAAAAAATGTATTGCACTATTATGGAAAAAGACTCATAGACCAGATGTGACTCAGTGGTTAAGACAGATGTTAACAAACCTTCCATTAGAAAGAATAACATATATACTGAAATCAAAGGAAATTGTGTTTGAGAATATATGGAGACCTTTTATTGATTATGTAAAAAATTTGAACATAGCTCTTGAGGAAGAGGGTGAATGATGTGTGTGGACCTTGTAAATTCCAAACTGGTGAACATAATATGTATACTAATGTATTGGATTGTCTAGACTGAACAGAGGAGCATTGTTGAAGACTTGATTTTGTTGGTGGTTGTTGGTGTTTTTAGGGCATTTTTTTTTTTTTTGTAGTATTTTAGTGTTAGTGTTTGATTGTTTGTATCATGTTTTTTTTTTTTCCACAATATCTTTATTGAACCTTTTTTTTTTTTTTTTTTAACAAACATGATACAAACAATCAAACACTAACACTAAAGTACTACAAAAAAAAAAATGCACTAAAAACACCAACAACCACCAACAAAATCAAGTCTTCAACAATGCTCCTCTGTTTAGTCTAGACAATCCAATACATAAGTATACATATTATGTTCACCAGTTTGGAATTTACAAGGTCCACACACATCATTCACCTTCTTCTTCAAGAGTTATGTTTAAATTTTTTACATAATCAATAAAAGGTCTCCATATATTCTCAAACACAATTTCCTTTGATTTTAGTATATATGTTATTCTTTCTAATGGAAGGTTTGTTAACATCTGTCTTAACCACTGAGTCACATCTGGTCTATGAGTCTTTTTCCATAATAGTGCAATACATTTTTTGGCATTAAGCAAACTGAGGTCTATGAATGTTCTTTCACTTTTATTAAAATTATGCTTTTCTGGGTACAGACCCAACAAAAACAGTTTAGGATTCAATATGATTTGTTTTGAGATTATTTTTTCAATTGTTACCCTCACCTCTTCCCAAAACATTCTTATTAATCTACATTCCCATAAACAATGAAATAGGGTTCCTTTACTTTCCATGCATTTTGTGCATGTATCTGGTATATTTTTGTTATATCTATTTAACTCCTCCGGTGTAACATACATCCGCATTAACCATTTGAAATGTATCAATTTAAGGCGTGCATTTATTGATTTGGTTTGAGCTTCTGTACAAGCCAATTCCCATTGTTCCTCTGAAATTTCAATTTGCAGATCTTCATTCCAGTAGTTTAATCTTTTCAGTGAATTTTCACTTGAAGATAGTGTCAATGAGTTATAAAACTCTGAAATAATACCCTTTCTTTTACTATCTTTCATCATCATTTTTTCCAAGGATGAATAAATAGGTCGAGTGAGAGCTTTATTTTGATTTGATCGAATAAAGTTTCTAAGTTGAAGATATTTAAAAAAATGTGTTCTATTGAGATTAAATTTGATCCTCAGCTCTTCAAAAGACATTATGTTGTCTGCACCTGGCAAATATAAATCCTGAATCTTTTGTATCCCTTTTAAATTCCATACTTTAAATACAGCGTCCGCTCTCCCTGGTTTAAAATATTGATTACCCCATATTGGACTAAATTGTGACAATAACTGTGGTTCTTTTAAATAGTTTTTAGCTTCACACCATATTTTGATCATATGCTTTACAAATGGATTTTTAACTTGTTTTTGTAATTTTTTTGCCGAATCTGAGTATATGAATATGGGAGGAGGTAAAGGTAAATTGTATGATTCCATTTCAGTCCAGTGAGGGAGATCATTTGATGAAAAATAATATGTCATAGACCTCAGTTGTGCCGACCAATAATACAACATAAAATTTGGACATTTCAGACCTCCACGATCAAATGGTAAATATAATAAAGACAGACGTAATCTAGCCCTCCTGTTGTTCCATATAAATTCCACTAACTTTTTTTTTATTCTTGAGAATAGATCTAAAGGTGGTGATAAGGGAATGTATTGAAATAAATAAAGTATTTTAGGTAAAATATTACTTTTAAGTATATTGATTCTCCCGATCATCGACATTGGTAGTGACATCCATCTCTGAGTTAACTCACTGATATCTGACATTAAGGCTTCATAGTTGACACTGGCGACTGATTCTAGCTTAGGCATAATTTGGATTCCTAAATATTTAAACTGATTTACAACATTGAATTGATTTACCTCAGGGGCTGAGTAATTTCTCTGGGTCTCATT
This sequence comes from Pholidichthys leucotaenia, assembly GCA_020510985.1. Classification (NCBI taxonomy): domain Eukaryota; kingdom Metazoa; phylum Chordata; class Actinopteri; order Cichliformes; family Pholidichthyidae; genus Pholidichthys; species Pholidichthys leucotaenia. Next base: position 261,714,021 of record CM035841.1, on the reverse strand, counting down.
TAGCATTAATATTGAAGATTTAGTTTTATTTATTTTATATCCTGATATTTCCCCAAAATTCTTTATTAAATTCAACAAGGTTGGAATTGATTTTTTTAGATTCGACATAAACAAAATTATATCATCGGCGTACAGGGAGATTTTATGTTCTGTTGGTCCAACTTTAATTCCATATATTTGTGAATGTAAACGTATCGCTATCGCTAAAGGTTCAATTGCCATAGTAAACAGTAAAGGTGAAAGTGGACAGCCTTGTCGACATCCTCTATTGATTTTTATTGGTTTTGAAATATTGTTATTTGTTAGGATTTCTGCTGTAGCATTATTGTATATTATTTGAACCCATTTTATGAAATTATTTCCAAGTCCAAACCTTTGTAGGACTTCAAAAAGAAAGGGCCATTCAACTCTATCAAAGGCCTTTTCGGCGTCCAATGATAGGAGAGCTGTATCCGGTGCTTCTTTATTAAAATAAATAATATTAAATAGTCTTCTTACATTATGGAAGCCTTGTCTACCCTTTATAAAGCCATTCTGATCTCGATTAATAATATTTGGTAAAATTTCTTGTATTCGTCTTGCTAAAATTTTACAGATTATCTTAAGGTCGGCGTTTAATAGGCTTATTGGTCTCATATTTTCACATTTATTAGAGGGCTTACCTGGTTTTGGCAGCAGTATAATTAAGGCATTATTTATGTATGATGGTAAATTATTATTTTGAAATGCTTCTAAAACCATTTCCAAAAAAGGTTTTATTAATTTATTCTTAAATTTTTTATAAAGGTCAACTGGAAGACCATCTGGTCCTGCACTTTTTCCTGATTTCATATTATCTATGGCTAGCCCAACTTCTTCTTGACTAATTTTAGACTCCAATATCTCCCTGTTTTCATTTGGAATACACGGTATAGATAGTTCGTTCAAAAACCCATTTAGTTTTGTTAAATCAGGTTCATTTTTGGTATCATATAATTTTTCATAGTAATCTCTAAAGGCTCTATTAATTTCTAAAGGATCTATAACTACCTGTCCATTACTTATAATACTGGTAATTGGTGTTTTAATTTCCAATTGTTTAATCTGCCATGCTAATAATTTTCCTGATTTTTCACCTTGTTCATAAAAAGATTGTTTCAATCTTAGAAGACTCGAGGCAGCTCTATTCGCTGATTTTTTGTCGTATTCAGCTCTCAAAATCAGTAATTCATTCTCCAACCTTGGGTCACTTCCTGCATACACTTTTTCCTGAAGATTTTTTATTTTATGTTCCAATTTAGCTCTCTCCTCTCGAGTCTTCTTAGATTTTGATCCTGTATAACTAATAATATGTCCCCTAATAAAAGCTTTGAAAGCCTCCCACTTTACACATGCTGATGTTTGTGTAGTATTGATGTCAAAGAACTCGTCTATCTGTTTTTCTATATACTTGACAAATTCCTCATCCTGAAGCCATTTATGCTGAAATTGCCATCTACCTGATTCCTTTGTCAATTTTTTATCTACATATATTAGACAACAGGGTGCATGATCAGAGATCACGATGTTATCATAAAAGCAGTTTTGAATCTTGGACCTTAATTCTGTGGAAATCAAAAAATAATCAATACGTGAGAATGTCTTGTAGGTACTGGAATAACAAGAATAGGCTTTAACTTGTGGTTTCATTTCTCTCCATATATCTAACAATCTCAATTCTTTCATAAAATGATTAATAGTCATCCTACATCCAATGTGCGTACAATCCAGTCCTGTTGATCTATCCACACCTGGATTCAATGTACAATTAAAATCCCCTGCTATTATATGTTGCCCTGTAAGTGATGATAAGATGAGAAATAAATTAGCAAAGAACTTCTGATCATCTATATTGGGACCATATAAGTTCACAAGATTTATATTTTCTAATAGCAAAGAACCTTGAATGATTACATATCTTCCAAATTTGTCTCCAATTACATTTTTCACTTGAAAAGGAACTGATTTATGTATGAGAGTCATAACTCCCCTGGCTCGGGATGAAAATGAAGAGGTGAATACACTTCCCTGCCATCTACTCCTAATTCTTTTAACATCCTCCTCTATCAGATGAGTTTCTTGTAAAAACACAATTCTTGAACCCATGTCCTTTATTTTATTCATAACTTGTTTAAGTTTTTTTAAATTTTGTAGACCTCTGCAATTCCATGAAGTTAAATTAAGATTAACACTTTGGTCCATGATCAATAGAGAGTTTGGGATTACCTTGCAGTGTAAACATGCTCATACAGAGAAGCAAAAACATGAGTGGTTGAACATTCATCCTACAAACTACACACAAACAAATTTCCCCTTCCCACACTTGTGGCAAACCCCCCAAAATCAAAAGAAAAATTCTGTCTCCCGATATAGCCATCGACCGTTCCACACCCACGGGGAACAGCCTAAGCCACTCCTTCTTCATCCTCCCAATCACCCTAACTCTACTGCTTTTAATGACGTAACATTAACTCTCCTCTGTAGTTTTCCAACTTAACTCCAAAATTTTTAACAACTTTGTACATCATAGTTTTTTTTTTTTTGTTGTTTTTGTTTTGTTTTTTTAATATATAATACAATCTATATTTTGTAAACTTACTATTTACTTCAAGTCAGTCAGATGCCTGTGCAAATGCTTAATTATTCTACCTTATATTTTGTTCATGCTTAGCTCCCACCAGTCTCTTCTTCTTCTTTGATCTTCTTGATGAACTCCTGCGCCTCCTCTGGGGTCTTGAAGATGTGGGTTCTGCCCTCATACGTGGTCAGCAGTCTCGCAGGATAGATTACACCATGACGAATCCCAAGGTTGCGCAGCTCCTTACGTACGGGATCAAACTGCTTCCTCAATTGTTGGATTCCTGTGGCCAAATCTGGGTAGAACCGCACCTGCTGGTCCTGGTGTTTAATCTCTCCTTTAGCACGTGCAGCGTTGAAGATCTTCATCCTGTCTCTGTTGCTAAGAAACTTCATAATTAAGGTCCTCGGCGGTCCCTTATCTCTCCGTGGGCCAATACGATGTGCTTTTTCCAGAACCACTGCTGATTGCAACTCCTCGCTGCCCAGCACCTCCGGAATCCACTTTTCCAGAAAGGAACATACGTCCCGACCTTCTGATTCCTCTGGAAGACCCACCAGCCTCAAATTATTCTGTCTCGACCGAGATTCCAAATCCAAAATATTATCTTCCAGAGATTTATTTTTTTTTTCCAAAGTGCGCACCTTTAATTGAAGACGGGTGACGTCATCTTCAGCACTAGCGAGACGGAGCTCCATCTGCGCCGTTCGTTCTACACAGTCACCCAATTCCTTTCTTATTCCTTCCAACGCTGTCATAATCCCATCAAATCTAGAGGAAAAGTCCGCTCTCATTGAACTCATGGCAGCCATCAGCGCATCTGCGCCATTCCCCGCAGAAATCGCACCGCCGCCAGCCTCCTCCGCCATATATGGAGCCTTGTTTGCTGCGTCACAGACCTGAAAGTCCGTTAATTTGGACTGTTTCGGCGGCTCGCTTTTTCCTTTTCCTGGTTTTCCAGCCTTAGGCTTCGCCGACATATCCTCGCTCAAATGCTGGGATACGTTCTGTCCCAAATGAGAGAGTTATTTGCCGATTTTTTTCTCCAGGAGCAGAGCAGAGCGAGACACGTCCGTCCTACGTGGCAGCCATAACCGGAAGTGTTTGTATCATGTTTGTTAAAAAAAAAAAAAAAAAAAAAAAAAAAGGTTCAATAAAGATATTGTGGGAAAAAAAATGTATACAGTGATTTCTAATAATGGTGCCTAACGGAAGCATATATAAACTAAAAAGAGTAGGGCCTAGCACAGATCCCTGTGGAACTCCATGACTGAGCTTTGAGTTGAAAGAAAACTCATTATTGACATGAACAAACTGGAACCTATCAGATAAATAAGATCTAAACCACTGCAGCGAAGTTCCATTAAGTCCAACATAGTGTTCTAATCTATCAAGTAGAATATTATGATTGATAGTATCAAAAGCTGCACTACGGTCTAAAAGGACAAGAACAGAAACAAGACCATTATCAGATGCGATAAGGAGGTCATCAGTGACCTTCATTAAGGTTGTTTCAGTACTATAATGGATTCTAAACCCAGATTGAAACTCTTTAAGTAAACCATTTCCCTGCAGGTGGTCAAATAATTGCATAGCAACAACTCTTTCTAAGATTTTTGAAATGAAAGGGAGATTAGAGATTGGTCTATAGTTAGCTAAAACTCCTGGATCCAGCGTTGGCTTTTTAAGTAAGGGTTTAATTACAGCCGTTTTAAAAGCCTGCGGTACATGGCCTAAAGTTAATGAAGAATTGATTATTTGAAGAATAAAGCTACCAATAAGTGGGAAGGCTTCTTTAAATAACCTGGTAGGAATAGGGTCTAAAAGACAAGTTGAAGGCTTGGATGAGGAAATTATTTTGTCTAACTCTAAAAGGTCAATTGGAGTAAACTCATTCAAAGAAATATCAGTTGAAGGAGTTGTAGTAGTTACTGTATTTAAGTTAACAGTGGGAAGAATATGATTGATTTTATCTCTGATAGATGAAATTTTATTATTGAAAAAGTTCATAAAGTCCTGACTCGTAAGCTCTAAGGGAATGCTAGGATTGACAGAGTCCTGACTCTTTGTCAGCCTGGCTACAGTGCTGAAAAGAAACCTAGGATTATTCTTGTTCTCTTCTATTAATGCAGAGTAATAACTCGTTCTAGCTTTTCTAAGAGATTTTTTATAAATTAAAAGATGATTTCTCCAAGCTAAATAGATTTCATCTGAATTAGTGGAGCACCATTTTCTTTATAATTGACAAGTCTTCTGTTTTAACCACTTGCACTCCGTTGTTCCGCGGGCGGGCAAGTCTCTGCGTCCCAGGACGCATGAGGGTGCACTCCTGCGCCCTCGTGCGCACTCGAACGCATAGTCCAGATTGTGGTGATGTAGGTGGTGTTGGCGTCCAAGCGCCACTGAAAAAAAAAACCTGCAGACACAGCCGCGAACAGATTAGTTCATCTGATTGACCTCTCATTCGACTAATAAGAGCCTTGAATTGGGTTTCTGAAACCTTGAAGAGCCAATGAATGAAAACCTAGGAAGGAGGACCCGCCTACTGTGAATGCAGGAGCCAATTGAAGCACAGAAATTCAGGCTGGGTGAAGAGAGACTGACTGCTGCAGCAGATGAAAACAAAGGACGCTGGACGAATCTGCTACAGACCCCACAGCATGGAGACCACCCACAAGTGGGACCTGCACTCATTCCAGCAGAATAGACGTTTAGGATTCTCTTCCGTCATCATAGACCGACGGAGGCCGACGACAAAGGTCGTAAATCATTCACCAAAACCGCAATATTGGAATTATGTTTTGACCGGGATCCACGAGCGGACCAGCGTCGCGTTCGTCTGACAATGGGGAAGAGAAGTTCGCCAGGACTCTGCTGCTGTGAAGAGGTAAGGTGTTATAAGCTAAATTATTATTTCTCCCTGAAAATTGTAATCAAAAAATGACTTTTGACCGATCGGTAAATTACAACTGTACGGCGCACGCACTTCGTACTTCATGCGCCGCGATAAACGGTTCATTTGCCGTGTTCGGACCGTGAACGCCCCCCCCCCCCCGCTGCAGAAGAGGAGCGGGGGGGGAAGCCGCTCTGACTGCGCAGCGGTCGTCACATAGACATATGAGTCTATTCCTTCATGTAGCGATGGCTGTCCTCTGTAGCGGGGGGGGGGGGACCCCCCCCCCCCCACACACACACAGACACAGCCCTGAGTGTGACCTTTCATTAGAGCCTAAAATGAAGCTTCTACATTAAATTATTCAAAAGTTACAGACGTTTTTCCAAACTGTGCCATTTGGCACAATTTGGCACAGTTCCAAAACGCCTGGGAACTACCTGAGAACAAAGCTGTGTAAAATATTCATTTTTTGTGGTATTGTTACCAAATTTGGATCTCAGCTTGATAACACTTGGTTCTACATTTCTGTTGCATTTTCCAGCCGGATCGGACAGCTGTGTGTTATTTGCAAGCATTTGTATCCAAAAAAACACCGTGTCCAAATTAATTTTCTTCAAGTTCAGTATGTTTAGATGACTGTAACTCAGTGGCCGGAGCACGTAGAGAGATTATGTTTTTTTTGCAAAAAAATTCAAAGTGTTTTCTTTTAAATGAGACCAACCCCATGAAGATGCTACAAAGGCTTGAATAACAGCTTTCGATTTACTTTGGGCACGTTATTTTTTGGCATTTTTAGGAAAATTGCCCGGAGTGCAAGGGGTTAAGCTACGAGTTTCTGTGTTGAACCAAGGGGTTAGAAATCTCTGATTAGACTTTTTCTTTTTTAAAGGGGTCACCAAGTCTAGAGTCTGATGCAGAGAAGCTGTAACACTAGCTACCATGCTATCAATTACAAAAGGAGCAAGCTGTCTATAGCTTATTTCCATTGTGTTGACACGTGGCATAGAGGAAACAATCTGCATAAATTTGGTAACAACATCATCTGAGAGGCATCTGCTGTAGTAATATTTTTCTTTAGGAGCCAAATAGTCAGAAATAGTAAAATCAAAGGTTAACAAACAATGGTCTGACAGTACAGGGTTATGAGGAGACACTACAAGATTTTCTATTTCTATGCCATATGTCAGAACAAGGTCAAACGTATGGTGGAGACAATGAGTAGAATTTCCTACTTTCTGAGAAAACCCAATCGAGTCTAATATAGAATTAAATGCCACATTAAGGCAGTCACTATCTACATCTACATGTATATTAAAGTCCCCTACTATAATTATTCTATCTGATTTCAGCACTAAATCAGCTAAGAATTTGGCAAATTCGGATAAAAACTCTGAGTAGGTTGATGGAGGACAATAAACTATGGCAAATAAAATTGGGTTTAGCCTAAAATTGCTAAAATGCCCAATACTGAGGACCAGGCCCTCAAAGGAATGATAACGTGTTTTTTGCTTAACATTAACTAGTAATTTGGAATGGTAAATTGTTGCTACTCCTCCTCCATGACCAGAACTTCTGGGATTTTGACAGATTAAATAACCAGAGGGAGTTGATTCATTTGAACCAACATAATCCTCTTGTCCTAACCAAGTCTCTGTAAGGGATATTAAATCAATCTGATGATCAATTAACAGATCATGGACTAGCAGAGACTTGGGAGTTAGAGACCTAATATTTAACAAACCGCATTTAATTTTCAAATTATGAGGAGGAACAGAGGCCAAACCATTCAATTTAGAGGCTTCGTGTTTAATTTGAGTTTTACCAACTTTTTGTTTAATCACTTTGGGATGCTTATACACTATATTTTTATTTACTTTGGAGGGAGCAGACAATGATTCTCTGATGGGGAAGACAGGGGCTAAGTTGAAGGGTTGCGGATGAAGAGGAGCTGCAGAGAGGCGTGTAAGACTGTGACTCTGCTTCCTGGTCCCAACTCTGAGTTGTCAAGGTTTTGGAAATTTGGATAAAAATGATGCCAAATTGTTAGATAAAAGAGATGCACCATCCAAAGTGGGATGGACGCCGTCTCTTCTGATAAGACCAGGTTTTCCCCAAAATGAGCTCCAATTGTCAATGTAGCCCACATTGTTTGCAGGACACCACACAGACAGCCAGCGGTTGAAGGATGACAAGCGGCTAAACATACCATCACTGGTCAGACTGGAGAGAGGCCCAGAGAATACTACAGAGGCAGACCTTGTTTTGGCAAAGTCACACACCGACTCCACATTAATTTTTGTGACTTCTGACTGTTGGAGTCGGATGTCATTAATGCCGGCGTGGATAACAATTGTGGAGTATTTACAGTTACCTTTAGCCAGCATTTTCAAATTTGACTCGATGTCGCCTGCTCTGGCCCCAGGAATGCATTTGACTATGGCCACTGGAGTCTCTAGGTTGACGTTTCTGACTACAGAGTCGCCAATGATCAGAGTTTTTTTCCTCAGCATGTGTGTCGCTGAGCGGGGAAAAACGATTAGAAACATGAACAGGTTGGTGGCTAACCGGGGCATTGCGGCTAGGCTTCCTTCTCACCGTCACCCACCCAGTCTCCTCGTTGCTGAGGAGGACCGGAGGACCGCTAGCAGGCCCTATGATTGGGAGCTCCGCTGCAGCTAAGGGACGTCCGTCAAGATTAACTGGCACAGACGGTGTTTCAGTGCAGCGGAGCCGGGATTCCAAATCAGACAACCTCACCTCAAGCGCCTCAAAAGGACAACATTTATTACATTTACCGTTATCACTAAAAGAGGTAGAGCTGTAGCTAAACATTTGAGAGAGAGAGCACACCAGAGGAGGAGGGGAAGGAGAGCTAGTAGCCATAGCTAGTGGCTAACCCGAAGCTAACAAAAACACTGATGAAAGGTGAACAGAAGGTTAAAGAGGGTGATTAGATGACAATGAGTGCGCACACCGGTGCAAGAGCCTTGATAAACAGAAGTGAGAGCTAATGGTAAATGGAAAAAAGTGATTAAAATACAAGTTAAAAGCAAAATTCTCAAAAGAATGAGGAGAGCTAGCCAAAGAGCAAACCACAGACAGACAGCAGCACAGGAAGTGACCATATGTTACCACAGGAAGCCGGTCCACCAGGAAAAAACAAGAAGAATAGCTGATAAATCGTAAAAACCTTATACAACAACCTTCAATCTTTTGGAAAATCCAGGTGTCCTTTTTGCTGAAAGGTCGATTGGCAATATGAGCCAGCTCTTGAAGACAGGAAATGTGTCCAAATAAAAGACAATGAACAAAAATATCTCCACCAAAATAAAAGCTTAAAGAAATATTTGAACTTATTTGAAAATTGTGTGTGGTTTTCACATTTTCATTTCTTATGTTTGGGCTTAAATTTAATCTAAAGTGGTATTAAAATAAGATTTTCAAAAAACTGAACAGACACCCTGTAAAGTGTTCAGCATTTTTAACACACTCACTCAAGGGTGAGGAAAGCTGCACAAAGGTGGCTTTTCAGCTCCAGAAAACACTGGGACAGAGCTATGATGGCCTTCACCTGTGGAAATCACTGTGAGGCCATTGTTTCCAAAAGGTTTAAGAGGAAAAGGACTACTCTGGCCTTTCTTAGGTTACCCTCTATGACGATGAAACTTTCATTTACACGGGAAACTGGAATTGGGATTAAGTGATCGGGTGTTTCTTCCATGCAGCCATGTATGCAGTTCAGAGAGTGAAAGCAGCCACTCGGTCTTCCCTGACAGCAGCCTCGTTTTAAACGTGTGGATTTTGTTACACTATCATACTTTCCTGTTTTTAACTCATTAATGCAGCAGACCAGCAATGAGCTAAACCCTAACTGGCATGCTGCTTTATTACTGTGAACAATAACAATCATTTCATTTGATCTAGTCGCATTCAGCTGCACTTTTTATGGGAGTTCTTGACCATTTTTCCAGAAGTGCATTTGTCAAAGTTCTAGTCAAGTTCCTCCACACCAAACTTGCTCATCAATGTCATTATGGACCTTGCTTTGTCCACTGGAGACCATTCATTTGGAGGGATGTCCTGGCACTTTTGGCGATATAGTGTACGTAGTGAAGCATCACAGTGCGCTTATCGAAATATCACAACTCCTGGAAGTCCGATGGTCCACTCAGATTGCTGGGTCAGAACTACCTGTTGTATAATGTATAATAATAGTGCCAGCGACACATTCATGCCATCTTTCAAACATTTCAGATCCTTGTCTTTACACATGCAAGCCATACAGTCAGCGGAACAGAACTTGTGATTAGCGGTAATCCGTTCTAAGAACAGGGGAAGTGGCACATCATGGCAAACATAAACTGATTACATACCCTCACAAAAATAATCTGTGTGTAATAATGTGTGGGTGTAAACATGATTGTTGCTGCTACTAATAAGAATAATACCACTGTTTCTGATGCAATCACAATGAATACCTACAGCTAAGAGTTGGGGAATAAATAAACTAATGCAGTAAAGCAGGTTTTCAAGGTCATCCAGATCTAATAATTAAAGGATAAAATGATAAAGGTTTACCTCCTGCACTACCCATAGAGGTGTGTTTGTAACTATCAATTACAACAACTACAATTGGGCGGCAGTGGCTCAGGAGGTACAGCAGGTTGTCCAATAACCGGATGGTTGCCGGTTCAAATCCTGCTCTCCCCAGATATCCTGTTGTTGTGTCCCTGGGCAAGACACTTTACTCACCTTGCCTCCAGTGTCCATAACACTGGGTATGAATGTGTATAAGTGCTCGGTGGTGGCCAGAGAGGCCATTGGCGTGGATTGTAAGCCTGCCCCAGGGCAGCTGTGGCTACAGTAGTAGCTTGGCACTACCATTGTCTGTCTGCAGTGAATGAATAATGTATCTATTTGTAAAGCGTCTATGATAAAGCACTATATAAATTTGATGCATTACACAGGGTTACAAAAACAATTTTTTTGTAAGTTGTCTGTGTTTTTTCAACTGATTTAAGACAATTTTGCACCGCTGAATCTGAAAATGACATCTGTTTCTCTCGATCAGGTGCTAATTAAAAACATGTACTTACATAGTACTTAGTACTGTGCATGTACTTACTTTTATATAAAGGTAAGTACATGTAAATTGAATGTTACGTCATCAATGTTTAAAATTCAGAGAATTTCAAGACATAAAAAAGAATTTTGCATCATATAAAGTGAAAATATCCGTACATGTAAACAAAAACATATAAAACAACATGTGGCCATAATTCAAAAAGTTGACCTGATTGAGCAAAACCAATGTGATTTTTGGATTCAGCACATCAAAACTGTCCTAAATCAGCTAAAAAAATCTTAGAAAATAAATTTGGTGTTGACCAGTGTTATTATCAACAGTTAGTTTAGCTGTTTGATAATTCTGATTCAGATCAAATGTCAGAAATGACGGGTCACTGTGTGCTGGAAGTCCAATGTGTCAGACTTGTTTTACTTTCAGCATTTCGTGGAATCTAGGTACTCTACATCTCTGTGGTTTTCATCAGACGTATATCACATCCAGCAGTGACAGTGGGTTCCTCATTCTGTGGTCTAATTCTAGTAAACATAGGAGGTGAAGCAGGTGTAACTGTTTCAAAGGGAAAGAAAGGTAAATCCCCGACGCCGCAGTCTCTGACAATGTGCCTACTATTAGGAAATGCTGACATGTGCTCTTTGCTGGCGGTATTTTTGCATAGAATATCCCTGCTGATAATGACTTATTTAGTTCCAATTTCTATTAGATGGATATATATATATATATATATATATATATATATATATATATATATATATATATATATATATATATATATATATATACAGTATATGTGTGTGTGTGTGTGTGTGTGTGTGTGCGCCCTCTGTCCCCACAAACTATGGATGCAAGGCTTATGCAAGGATTCTCCCTCTAAAGTCCAAAAATAAACTTTTCACCACTGTCAGCAAGTTCTAAAGAAGTAGAGTTTGCTGCATGTGTCATGGATCTGGATGAGCACTGCACATTTTGTTTTGTTTTACTCATGAGCTGTTTTGTTTTACTCATGCGCTTCCTTCTCTCTCCAGATGTGTGAACCTTAATTACTGGCAGCTGTGTCAGTCATTCACATCTGCAGCTAATCTTAAACCTCAAGTTCAGGCAGTAGGTTGTGGGATTGTGATGTTGGAATGCCTTCTAGCCAAACAGCCTTTAAGCTCCTGCTCCCTCAGCTTGCCTGCCTCACCTCCCTCCAGCCTCTAGACCCCATCAGGACCTTTACCCTCAGACACCATTCTGTCTAGAATCGTCAAGAAAGAAAATATCCTGAAGCCCACCATCATTCAAGGACCTCCACTAGCCTGTGCCCTACGGGTTGGAGACCTCTACCTGAATCCTGCATTCCTCCTTAACCTTCCACATAAGGATCACTCTTATAATTGCACATACTGGAAGTCACAATGTTATCACAGTAGCTTATTCCAGCCTGATGGAATCACCCCGTGGAGTACTCAGACCTCCTGATCTTTGACCATGTGCAAGACCTGGATGCAGACCCTCCACAGGATCATTGTGAGTTAGTTTGGTGAAAAATGGGGCAATTGCCTAGGAGGAGTACGTGTTCCCATGAAATGTGGACAGAAGGACAGATCGATGGAGGATGCACCATTGCATTAGCTTTTTTTTTGGCTTTGCTGGAATGAACCAAAAATGTCAGAACTTCTCACAAATTTATGCAAATAAAGTTTCAAATGTACAAGAAAAAGTCACAAATGCATTAAAAAAATCCCTGCAAGTTTTGAGAAATAGTTGTACATTTGTGGGTTAAACAAATGTGCAAATTTACATGCAAAAGTTACTAATTTATGTGGAGGAAACGAAGAGTAAAAAATTACAGAATCATGAAAAACAGATTGCAAATGTACGCAAAAAGAGTCACAAATTCAAGAGAAAAACCTGGCAAACTACCAATTGTTAGTGACTTTTTTTAGTCAACACTTAAAGTTACTGAAGTAATGTTTTGGTGGCTACTCTTAACTTGAATGAATGAATGAATCTTTATTTCGGATAGATTAGATTAAAAGAAAGGAACAGAATAATATAACAAAGGGAAAAAAAAATCCAACAAGGTCAAATTAAACAATAACTCCTTGGATTATACAATTCAACATGTTATCCGAAATGGGTGATGGCTGAAGCCGCAGCTTACTGTGGGGCAAAAAAGTATTTAGTCAGCCACCAATTGTGCAAGTTCTCCCCCTTAAAGGATGAGAGAGGTCTCCAATTTTCATCGTAGGTATACCTCAACTATGAGAGACAAAATAAGAAAAAAAAATCCAGAAAATCACATTGAAGGATTTTTAACGAATTAATTGGTAAATTCCTCGGTAAAATAAGTATTTGGTCAATAACAAAAGTTCATCTCAATACTTTGTTATTAGGGCTGGGAACGATCCCTAATTTCCAGAATCGATTCGATTCTGATTCTTGAGATTCTGAATCGATTCGATTCTGATTCGATTCGATCCCGATTCGATTTGGGGAATTACCATTTTAATAGCCATTTTACTTCCCATGAAACAAAAAATCTTTGAGACCTAATGCTGCAAATTGTACCAAGAATCTTCTAACTTTGTTAATACATAAATTATCACATATAGAACTGACCCAAAATCAGTTACAATAATGCATTTTTTATTATTTAAAGTAGAACTGAACTCACCTTTTTGCCAAAAAAGTAGAATAGCAGATTAATTCCTTATTACCTATTGTATTTTTCAACACATAAAAGAAATTTTTAGGCCGTGCGATGGCCAAGCTATAAGCCGATAAACTTTTGCCTCTGGCTGGCAGTGCCAAACAAACCGGAAGTAGTGCAGACGACGTCACGAGTGTGACCCTTATCAAAACAACAATGGCAGATGATAGCAGTTCCAGCAGTCAAGAACACCAGAGTTTTCAGAGTGAAGAGGCATTCAGGATCGGTGACAAGACAGAGGAGGATGCAGGAGTGTCAAGTGAACAGGAAGAGAGCGAGGGAGGCATCGAACCGTACAGATTAGAGCCAGAATTTTCGGGGGATTCCGGCACCGACTCAGACCGCAGCAATGATGGGGAGGAGAGTCGCTTATTGAATACAGAATGGTGAGTCTTTACTTTGGCATGTTTGGGGTGTCAGGATAAGGAAAATTAACAATAAAAAAGAAAGGGAAAAAAAAAATCAGCCTTTTTCCAACTTACTACAGTGATCTCTCACTTATCGCGTTTAATGGGGACCAGAACCGACCGCGAAAAGTGAAAAACCGCGAAGTAGCGTCACCCCCCCCCCCCAAGGGCGTCACAAGCACTATTTTGCACAAAAAGGCACAAGAGAACAGCGAAAAGTGCCACTAAGCAACACGAGCGATAAAGAACAATGAATGCGGTCTTCCTTCGCTGGGTATAGGCGCTCGGCAGGGAGCGAAGCTGGGTAAAACGTCTCGGCCAATCAGCTTGCGAGGTAAAACGTCTCGGCCAATCAGCTTGCGAGATTCCCGAGCGGTGAAGAGGTGGGCGGAGAGGAGTGGAGCGGTGGTCAGAGAGGTGGATTTAGAGTTGTGCGGGCTCTCCGTGTTGATACCTGATGTTCTAATGTAGAAGGCAGGGAGACTACATTAGAACATCAGGTATCAACACGGAGAGCCCGCACAACTCAAAATCCACCTCTCTGACCACCGCTCCACTCCTCTCCGCCCACCTCTTCACCGCTCGGGAATCTCGCAAGCTGATTGGCCGAGACGTTTTACCTCGCAAGCTGATTGGCCGAGACGTTTTACCCAGCGAAGGAAGACCGCATTCATTGTTCTTTATCGCTCGTGTTGCTTAGTGGCACTTTTCGCTGTTCTCTTGTGCCTTTTTGTGCAAAATAGTGCTTGTGACGCCCTTGGGGGGGGGGTGACGCTACTTCGCGGTTTTTCACTTTTCGCGGTCGGTTCTGGTCCCCATTAAACGCGATAAGTGAGAGATCACTGTATATCTAGAAACGCATCGCTTCCCGGTCGCTTTTCCTCCCCCTTTCTTTTCTTTCGTCGCCATGACAGCTTTCCTTGGCCACTGAACAGATCTTCCCAGGTGTTGGAAGTGTTTTGTAGTCGACTATCACGACAAAATGCACCAAAAACAACCAGTATCGACGTGCTCACAATGGTAAACATGAGGACTGGGTCACACTCGTGACGTCACGCGGAACTCCGGCTGCACTTCGGCGGATTTGTCTGATTTTTCAGGGCAGGAAATTCAAAATCGCGATTTTCTCCAAGATTCCGGGATTTGTGGAGGGGGTGCCAATGATAAATTATCTTTATAATTGTATGTACTATCACCCAGTGCCGTTGAATGCCATTCAGTTCAGTTCTACTTTAACTTATCATTTCATAAAGTGCTCACAGGTGCTTTCTTTAGTGCAAAGGGTGTGTCGTGTCAATTTAACCACCCAGAGTAAGTAAACAAATTCAATGCATGAACCATGCATTCATAATCTCATTGGATTTCAGTCCCTCCAGGATTTTGTCAGCTGTTTTTGTGATTGTTGTGGCCCAAAAAGCCTGGATTTGTGGGAATTTTTCCAAAAAGTTATGGCACTATGGAGTTTTTTTGCACTCAAAGTTGTGTGAGGAAGTACAGATTTTAAAGCAGCTGCTTTTGCCATAGTTTACAGTAATGCTATTCTATTAACACCACAAGAAAAGCACAGGATTGCCAAAAATTTCCTGTTAAACAGTGATTTATTTAGAATTAAATGCTCAGTAAAATTGTAAAAAAAAATGACCAATACTGTGTTCTTGCTGAGAACTTAAAAAAAAGAAATAAAAGAATTTGTCATTACAACAACTAAATTGCATTGAATGCATGTTAGTGTGGAGAAAATGATGACAGCACCTCCTTGAATCTTGAATTTGAAGGTCTTCTTCTGTGCTGAAATCCACATGAAGCAGGGATGGTTCCTCCACTGACAACCTCTGACCTTCAGAAGGTCTCAGTGAGGATGAAGCTTCCAATCTTCAAACATCTGAAGGCAGATAAAAGGAATAGATTTCACAGTAAAATTAACATTCATATTTTTAGATCCCCACACCACAGTAGGGTTTGATAATTTAGTTTTTTTTATATATATTTTAACTACAAATTAACTTTCAGTATTTGAAAAGGGTTTCAATTCATTTCCTGAGAAGGTTTGTTCATTTCAATTTAGTTCTACTGAGTAAAAATAGCTTGTTGTACTGCAGCCTTTATTAATTTTATTGTGCTTTATTCTCTTCACATCTCTTACTTCAGTGGCAGAAGTCCATAATCTCATAAAATATACCTTAATTCTGCATTTATTCACAGCGCTTAACCAACAGTTCTCTCTGTGTAGACAGTTTGTAAAAGAAACCACCATCATGCCAGATAAATTATTAATTGACGACATAAATGTTAAAACAAACAAATGATATTATACTTACAGTCTCAGCAGCTCCAAGTCTCCCTCTGCTTCACGGGTTTCAGTCTCCACGCATTTTCCGTTTATCAGTCGTCAACTTTATGTTCCAACACAGCGCTGCACAGAATAAAAGTCCGTTTGTCCCCGCTTTATGAAAAATATTCAGAAGCTGTTGAGGACAGTCTTTATGGTGACTTTTGTTGCTAAATTAAGAGACACGCACGTCTCTTAACGTCCCTGCCGCGCGTGCACACGTCTTTCGTGTTTACGCGCGGCAGGGAACTCTTGCCGGATGAGAACCGTTTTAACACCACAGAAGAAGAACTAGCATATCCGTTAGCTTGCTAGCTCCGTTAGCGCGTCGGTTGTTTATGGTTCTCGGCCATTGTTCCTGGCTCACTGACCTGGTTTCGACCCGGTTATACTCAGTAGACGTTTACAAACGTAAAAATATCATTAAAATATATTAATATTATATTAAAAGATCGATCCGCGGATTTTGTGGATCGATATCGGCTCAGTCAAACGTGGATCGATCTATATCGATGTATTGATCTTTTGAACCCACCCCTATTTGTTATATACCCTTTGTTGGCAATGACAGAGGTCAAACATTTTCTGTAAGTTTTCACAAGGTTTTCACACACTGTTGCTGGTATTTTGGCCCATTCCTCCATGCAGATCTCCTCTAGAGCAGTGATGTTTTGGGGCTGTCGCTGGGCAACACAGACTTTCAACTCCCTCCAAAGATTTTCGATGGGGTTGAGATCTGGAGACTGGCTAGGCCACTCCAGGACCTTGAAATGCTTCTTACAAAGCCACTTCTCTGTTGCCCGGGCGGTATGTTTGGGATCATTGTCATGCTGAAAGACCCAGCCACGTTTCATCTTCAATGCCCTTGCTGGTGGAAGGAGGTTTTCACTCAAAATCTCACAATACATGGCCCCATTCATTCTTTCCTTTACACGGATCAGTCATCCTGGTCCCTTTGCAGAAAAACAGCCCCAAAGTATGATGTTTCCACTCCCATGCTTCACAGTAGGTATGGTGTTCTTTCTCCTCCAAACACGACAAGTTGAGTTTTTGCCAAAAAGTTCTATTTTGGTTTCATCTGACCATATGACATTCTCCCAATCCTCTTCTGGATCATCCAAATGCTCTCTAGCAAACTTCAGACGGGCCTGGACATGTACTGGCTTAAGCAGGGGGACACGTCTGGCACTGCTGGATTTGAGTCCCTGGTGGCGTAGTGTGTTTCTGATGTAGCCTTTGTTACTTTGGTCCCAGCTCTCTGCAGGTCATTCACTAGGTCCCCCCCATGTGGTTCTGGGATTTTTGCTCACCGTTCTCGTGATAATTTTGACCCCACGGGGTGAGATCTTGAGATTGAGATTGAGATTGAGATTCAACTTTATTGTCATTACACATGTATAATATATATCTTGCGTGGAGCCCCAGATCGAGGGAGATTATCAGTGATCTTGTATGTCTTCCATTTTCTAATAATTGCTCCCACAGTTGATTTCTTCACACCAAGCTACTTACCTATTGCAGATTCAGTCTTCCCAGCCTGGTGCAGGTCTACAATTTTGTTTCTGGTGTCCTTTGACAGCTCTTTGGTCTTGGCCATAGTGGAGTTTGGAGTCTGACTGTTTGAGGTTGTGGACAGGTGTCTTTTATACTGATAACAAGTTCAAACAGGTGCCATTAATACAGGTAACGAGTGGAGGACAGAGGATCCTCTTAAAGAAGAAGTTACAGGTCTGTGAGAGCCAGAAATCTTGCTTGTTTGTAGGTGACCAAATACTTATTTTACTGAGGAATTTACCAATTAATTCATTAAAAATCCTTCAATGTGATTTTCTGGATTTTTTTTTCTCATTTTGTCTCTCATAGTTGAGGTATACCTGTGATGAAAATTGGAGACCTCTCTCATCTTTCAAGTGGGAGAACTTGCACAATTGGTGGCTGACTAAATACTTTTTTGCCCCACTGTATATTGCCCACCCATGTTCCATCTAAGAGATCAAAAGGAAAATAAAATAAAAGTGATTACAAATCAGAACAAAGCCAAGACAAAACATGACAAAAAACTAAGCGACGTCACAACACAGACTGGATATGATAATCCTTATGTGATTCTACATGTCATCTTGTATATATGTTTGGAGTATTTCTTTCTTTAGTTTTTGTTTAAATTGCCCAAGCATTGTACATGATTTTAATTCAGGTCCAAAAGCGTTCCACAGTCTGACTCCTTGCACTGAGACACAGAGTTGCTTGGTGGTAGTTCTCACTGAAGGTTTTTGAAATATACAGTGGGGCAAAAAAGTATTTAGTCAGCCACCAATCGTGCAAGTTCTCCCACTTAAAAGATGATCAAGGTCTCCAATTTTCATCATCAGTATACCTCAACTATGAGAGACAAAATGAGAAAAAAAAAATCCAGAAAATCACATTGTCTGATTTTTAAAGAATTTATTTGCAAATTATGGTGGAAAATAAGTATTTGGTCAATAACAAAAGTTCATCTCAGTACTTTGTTATATACCCTTTGTTGGCAATGACAGAGGTCAAACGTTTTCTGTAAGTCTTCACACACTGTTGCTGGTATTTTGGCCCATTCCTCCATGCAGGTCTCCTCTAGAGCAGTGATGTTTTGGGACTGTCGCTGGGCAACACGGACTTTCAACTCCCTCCAAAGATTTTCTATGGGGTTGAGATCTGGAGACTGGCTAGGCCACTCCAGGACCTTGAAATGTTTCTTACGAAGCCACTCCTTCGTTGCCCGGGCGGTGTGTTTGGGATCACTGTCATGCTGAAAGACCCAGCCACGTTTCATCTTCACTGCCCTTGCTGATGGAAGGAGGTTTTCACTCAAAATCTCACGATACATGGCCCCATTCATTCTTTCCTTTACACGGATCAGTCGTCCTGGTCCCTTTGCAGAAAAACAGCACCAAAGTATGATGTTTCCACCCCCATGCTTCACAGTAGGTATGGTGTTCTTTGGATGCAACTCAGCATTCTTTCTCCTCCAAACACGACAAGTTGAGTTTTTACCAAAAAGTTCTATTTTGGTTTCATCTGACCATATGACATTTTCCCAATCCTCTTCTTGATCATCCAAATGCTCTCTAGCAAACTTCAGACGGGCCTGGACATGTACTGGCTTAAGCAGGGGGACATGTCTGGCACTGCAGGATTTGAGTCCCTGGCGGCGTAGTGTGTTACTGATGGTAGCCTTTGTTACTTTGGTCCCAGCTCTCTGCAGGTCATTCACTAGGTCCCTCCGTGTGGTTCTGGGATTTTTGCTCACCGTTCTCATGATCATTTTGACCCCACGGGGTGAGATCTTGCGTGGAGCCCCAGATCGAGGGAGATTATCAGTGGTCTTGTATGTCTTCCATTTTCTAATAATTGCTCCCACAGTTGATTTCTTCACACCAAGCTGCTTACCTATTGCAGATTCAGTCTTCCCAGCCTGGTGCAGGTCTACAATTTTGTTTCTGGTGTCCTTTGACAGCTCTTTGGTCTTGGCCATAGTGGAGTTTGGAGTCTGACTGTTTGAGGTTGTGGACAGGTGTCTTTTATACTGATAACGAGTTCAAACAGGTGCCATTAATACAGGTAACGAGTGGAGGACAGAGGAGCCTCTTAAGAAGAAGTTACAGGTCTGTGAGAACCAGAAATCTTGCTTGTTTGTAGGTGACCAAATACTTATTTTCCACCATAATTTGCAAATAAATTCTTTAAAAATCAGACAATGTGATTTTCTGGATTTTTTTTCCTCATTTTGTCTCTCATAGTTGAGGTATACCTATGATGAAAATTGGAGACCTCTCTCATCGTTTAAGTGGGAGAACTTGCACAATTGGTGGCTGATTAAATACTTTTTTATCCCACTGTACATGCTCCTCTGGAATGATATTGTTTCTCCCTTATTTGGAACAACTTTTGGATGTTTGCGGGCAGTGATAGATTCTTCACTTTAAACATTATTACTGCAGTTTTAAAATCAACCAGATCTTTCAACTTGAGAGCTTTTAATTTAACCTCTTGCACTCCATTGTACCGCGGACGGGCAAGTCTCTGCGTCCTAGAGCGCACGGTGTAGATGGTGATGTAGGTGGTGTTGGTGATGTAGTGGCGTCCAAACGCGTACTGAAAATAAAAGCTGCAGACACAGCCGCGAACAGATTAGTTCATCTGACTGACCTCTCATTCGACTAATAAGAGCCTTGAATTGGGTTTCTGAAACCTTGAAGAACCAATGACTGAAAACCTAGCCAGAAGGACCCACCTGCTGTGAATGCAGTGAGCCAATTGAAGCAGAGAAGTTCGCGAGCTGTTTTTTTTAAGGCTGGGTGAAGACTGACTGCTGGAGCGGATCAAAAAAGGATTAGACGTTATGAGACGTTATGATTTCTTCCATGGTCATAGACTGACGGAGGCTGACGACGAAGGCTGAATGACACACACGCCTTCGCCAGTCTTTTTTTAATTACTACTGTTATTTGTTTTGAAAAATCGTTCGCCAAAAACCGCAATCATGGAAGCACAAAACCGCAATAATGGAATTATGTTTTGACCGGGTCGCGAGACCAGAACCACGAGCGGACCAGCGTCGCGTTCGTCTGACAATGAGGAAGAGAAGTTAGCCAGGACAATGTGGTTGTGAAGAGGTAAGGTGTTATAAGCCAAATTATTTTTTATCCCTGAAAATTGTAATCAAAAATGACTTTTGACCGATCGGTAAATTACAACTGTGCGGCGCACGATGTCCGAAGTGCGTCGGCCGCGTTACACGGTTCTTCGCCGCCTCTGGACCGTGACCCCCCCCCCCCCCCCCCGCCGCTACGATTCTGTTTCTGTAGCGGCGGGGGGGGGGGGGGGAGCCGCGGTGACAGCGTTGCTGTGGAAACATCGCCACATCCGAGTGTAATCCGTCATGTAGCGATGGCCGATCTCCGTCCGCTGTAGCGAGGGAAGGGGGGGGGGCACCCCCCCACACACACACAGTAGCAAGGGGGGGGAAAGCCGCAGTGACAGCGCTGCTGTGGAAACATGCCACATCCGAGTGTAATCCGTCATGTAGCGAGGGCGAATCTCCGTCCTCTGTAGCGGGGGGTGGGGGGGGGTGGACACCCCCCCCCCCCACACACACACAGACACAGCCCTGAATGTGACCTTTCATTAGAGCCCAAAATGAAGCTTCTACATTGAATCATTCAAAAGTTACAGACGTTTTTCCAAACTGTGCCATTTGGCACAATTTGGCACAGTTCCAAAACGCCTGGGAACAGCTTGAGAACAAAGCTGTGTAAAATATTCATTTTTTGTGGTATTGTTACAAAATTTGGACCTCAGCTGGATAACACTTGGTTCTACATTTCTGTTGCATTTTCCAGCCCGGATCTGAAGCTGTGTGTTATTTGCAAGCATTTGTATCCAAAAAAACACCCAGGCCAAATTTATTTTCTTCAAGTTCACTATGTTTAGATGACTGTAACTCAGTGGCCGGAGCACTTAGAGAGATCATGTTTTTTTTGCCAAAAGATTCAAAGTGTTTTCTTTTAAATGAGACCAACCCCATGAAGATGCTGCAAAGGGTTGAAGAACAGCTTTCGATTTACTTTGGGCACATTATTTTTTGGCGTTTTTAGGAAAATTGACCGGAGTGCAAGGGGTTAAGAAAAAGTGGGTTTGTTGATTCCCTGTAAGCAGCTTTGTTTATTATTCTAATAGCTCTCTTCTGAAGCATACAGACTGGATATATGTTTGTTTTATATGTATTTCCCCATACTTCAGTACAATATATCATGTATGGGAGTATTAATGAATGATACAAAGTATATAGTTGTCATGCGGTGGCCCTCGCGAGCCACCATAAGACGCCACAGGTCACCGGTGAAGTATGCATAGTTGTTTATTAATGAACAAAGCAATACAAAACAATGAGCCATGGTGGGCTAAAACACACACCACTACAAATACTTGACCATGAGGCAAACAAGAAGCGCACTTACAATCAAAACCCAGGGATGGTCGATACGTCAGACCATGAAGGAATAGTTGACATCTGAGCCGAGGTACGCTCGCTCAACGTCTGGCAAAGGAGAATTCGTTGACGAGACTGCCGCATTATTCTGCTCCCAGAGCCCACTTAAATGCAGAGCTGCTGATGAGCCGAAATGCAGCACAGCTGTCAGGCTTGACAGCAGGAAGCCCCTCCGAGCGCTGTCACAATAAAGGCTCGGGGAGCCAGAAGGTACACACTGCTGTCAAACCTGGTGAAGATGATGCATTGCTCGAGCGCGGACGAGATCGGCGCTTGAACCATGACAATAGTGTGGGTTGATTCAGCAAATATTTCACTCTGTGTAGTACTGCAATTGATTTGGATATTTTACCTTTAATATAATTAATATGTGACTTCCAACACAGTTTATTATCAATTATTACTCCAAGGAATTTAATTTCGGATACCCTTTCAATCTCTACACCATTTACACTGAGTTTAGATACTGAGTTGTTGTGATGGTTGTTAAAAATTACAAATTTTGTCTTACTTAAATTGAGCGTTAATTTGTTTGAATCAAACCACAGTTTGAGCTTTCCTAATTCCTTTCTGAGTATATCCAAAAATTGCTCCAAATTGCTTCCACTGCATAATAGATTAGTGTCATCTGCAAACAGTATTAAATCCATTTTTTTCCCCGAAACTTTACATATATCATTTATATACATATTGAATAACAATGGCCCAAAAACTGAACCCTTTGGGACTCCTCAACTAACCGTCAGTAACTGTAAGTTTTTGCTACCAACACGTACATACTGATATCTGTTCTTTAAGTAACTACATAACCAGGACAGTGCTACCCCCCTAATACCATAATTTTGTAATTTCTTTAACAATAATTTATGATCCACTGTATCAAATGCTTTTTAAGATCCAGGAATACCCCAACTGAATACTCTTTATTTTCTACAGCAGTTGATATTTTTTCTATAAATTCCATTAGAGCAAATGCAGTTGTCCTCTTGTGTCTGAACCCGTGTTGTTGCTCACACAATAAATCATTCTTCATTATAAAGTTGTCAATTCTCTCACAGAATATTTTTTCGAGTATCTTAGCAAATTGTGGCAATAGTGAAATAGGCCTATAGTTTGAAAATTCCCCTCTGTCACCCGTCTTGTATATTGGAATTACTTTGGCTATTTTCATTGCATTGGGAAATATACCTGTTTGGAGAGACAGGTTACAGATATATGTCAGTGGCTTCAGCATTCAATGATAGTTTTGACTAAAAGCATGTCAATACCATCACAATCCGTAGATGTTTTACTTTTAAATGATTTAACAATTTCAATGACCTCTTTCTCATCTGTGTTCTTTATGGAGTCTTTTATAGCAATGTTTTTGCTAATAGTATCACCTATAGGTGCCGTAATGGGTATTTCTCGTGCCAAATTAGGAGCAATGTTAACAAAAAATGTATTAAATTCATCTGCAGGTGAGACTGCTTTCACACTATGAGTCTTTTTTTTAGTGATTGGTTGGGTAGCTTGTATTTCTGTTTTTATTTCCAAGAATATTGTTAAGTATTGTCCATGTATTTTTAGTGTTATCTCTGTTTTTCTCCAGTTCTTTACTGTAATAGTCTCTTTTACTACATCTCATTATATATATTAACTTATTTTTGTATGTTTTATACTGCTGTTCTTCTTCTTTTGTCTTTTTCTTTAGAAAAACTTCATATAGTGAATTTTCCTTTTTACACACTTTTTGTAATCCCTTGGTTAACCATGGCTTGTCGACAAATTTCTGTTTAAGCTTTTTCTTTACTAATGGACATTTTTTTTCATAAAGAGCGGTTACTAATTACTAACTAACTAACTAACCTGCACTTATATAGCGCTTTTCTAATCACAAAGACCACTCAAAGCGCTTTCATTAATACTAACCCTCTATTCTAAGGGCCTATAGGAAACAGATATCTAGGGACAATTTAGAACAGCCAGTTAACCTAACATGCATGTTTTTGGCATGTGGGAGGAAACCGGAGAAATCCCGGAGTAAACCCACGCAACACGGGGAGAACATGCAAACTCAATGTTCATGAATGTATCATAGGCTTCATTTACATCTGATACATAGACTTTTGTCCAGCCTTGCTTCAGCAGGTCTTCTTTAAAATAACTATTGCATTTTGTGATTTGGATCTGAAAGATTTTAAAGTTTTTTCTGTATTGGCGCCCGTGTGGCCATGGATAAGTGCAAAGACTGGCAGATGGTCATTTATGTCATTTAATCAATAATCCACTTTCTATTTTCTTATCAATAATATTAACAAACAGGTTGTTAATAAGTGTAGCAGTGTAGACTGTGATTCTACTGGGATGTGTTATTGTAGGATATAGACTCATACTGTACATAGAATTCATGAACTCTGTAATTACATTTTGTTGAAATGGATTTAGTAAATCAATATTGAAGTCTCGACAGATTACAACAATTTTCTTATTAGATATATTATTGTACAGCTCGACTAACTTATCTCTGAATGTCTCAACGCAAGTTTTAGCTAACTATAGACCAATCTCTAACCTCCCTTTCATTTCAAAAATCTTAGAAAGAGTTGTTGCTACGCAATTATTTGACCACCTGCAGGGAAACGGTTTACTTGAAGAGTTTCAATCTGGGTTTAGAATCCATCATAGTACTGAAACAGTCTTAGAGAAGGTCACTAATGACCTTCTTATCGCATCTGATAATGGACTTGTTTTGTTCTTGTCCTTTTAGACCTTAGTGCAGCTTTTGATACTATCGATCATAATATTCTACTTGATAGATTAGAACACTATGTTGGACTTAATGGAACTTTGTTGCAGTGGTTTAGATCTTATTTATCTGATAGGTTCCAGTTTGTTCGTGTCAATAATGAGTTTTCTTTCAACTCAAAGCTTAGTCATGGCATTCCACAGGGATCTGTGCTAGGCCCTACTCTTTTTAGTTTATATATGCTTCCGTTAGGCAACATTATTAGAAATCACTGTATACATTTTCATTGTTATGCAGATGACACACAATTATATCTGTCAATGAAGCCAGATGATAGTAATCAATTAGCCAAGTTAGAAGACTGTCTTAAGGAAGTCAAAGCTTGGATGACTTGCAATTTCCTGCTATTAAATTCAGATAAGACTGAAGTCATTCCTGTTGGTCAAAAAAACCTTAGAAATACCTTTCCAAATTAAACTTTTAGTTTGGATGCGGTTACTCTTTCTCTTAATAGCTCTGTGAGGAACCTTGGAGTTATTTTTGATCAAGATCTGTCTTTCAGTTCACCTATTAAATCTGTTTCTAAGACTGCCTTCTATCATTTGCGTAATATTGCCAAGATTAGGAGCATCTTGTCTCAGAGTGATGCTGAGAAACTGATCCATGCTTTTGTTAGCTCTAGATTAGATTATTGTAACTCTTTATTATCAGGTTGTCCTAAAACATCTTTAAAAAGTCTTCAGTTGATCCAAAATGCTGCAGCAAGAGTTTTAACAGGTACTAGAAAGAGAGATCATATCTCTCCGGTTCTGGCCTCCCTTCATTGGCTTCCCATAGAGTTTAGAATTAAGTTTAAAATCCTTCTTCTTAATTACAAAGCTCTAAACAATCAGGTCCCTTTTTATTTAAAAGATCTGATACTACCGTATTATCCTAACAGAGTGCTACGCTCCCAAAATGCAGGATTACTTGTAATACCTAGAATCTCCAAAAGTACAATGGGAGGCAGAGCCTTCAGTTATAAAGCTCCTCTCCTGTGGAACCAGCTGCCAATCTGGATTCGGGAGTCAGACTCTATCTCTGTTTTTAAGAATAGAGTTAAAACCTTCCTTTTTGATATAGCCTACAATTAGGGAGGGATCATGTGTCTCTGAACCCTCCCTTAGTTATGCTGCTAATAGGTTTAGACAGCCGGGGGCCCTCCAATAATGCACTGGGCTTCACTCCTTTCTTCACTCTCAATGAATTTTTTTTTTTTTTGCTGGTCATTAATATCTGTTTGTTCTCTCCCATAGACTGAGTCCCCATCGTGCCGTTTACTCTCTACATGTCTGTTCTTTTCATCTTCTCTATCCCCTCACCCCCCAGCCAGTCGCAGCAGATGACTGCCCCTCCCTGAGCCTGGTTCTGCTAGAGGTTTCTTCCAGTTAAAAGGGAGTTTTTCCTCTCCACCACCGCCAAGTGCTTGCTCACAGGGGATTGCCTGATTGCTGAGGTTTTTCTGCAACTGTGGGGGTTTCCCCTACAGTTGAAAGCGCTATGAGATGACTGTTGTTGTAAAATGGCGCTATATAAATAAAGTTGAACTGAACTGAATTGAAGTTCCCGGCATTCTATATTTACAACTTATAATTAAATTTTTTGTTTTATCTTGGTCAATCTCAACAGTAACATTCCATTCCTCTGGTATTCCATTCCATTCCATTCCACATTCCATTCCATTCCTCTGGTAGTGCAAAGGACATTCCATTTACAAGTTTACACCTATACAGTTCATCAATATACAGTGCAACACCCCCACCCTTTTTTTGAGATCTGTTAATATGAAACATCTGATATGCCTCTATTGCCATCAAAGAAGCCTGCTCTTCATTGAGACAAGTTTCAGAGACTGCAATAGCTGTAAATTTTCTATCTAGCTGTTTTAAATAGTCCTGAATCTGTGGAAAGTTTTTGTTAAGACTTCTACTGTTAAAGTGTATTATTGATAATTTACCATCTACTTGCACTTGACTTTTGAATTGCTTTTCAGTGTAATATTCACAGTGATTATGAATATTACTGAAGAAGTGGTTGTCAGGATCAATATCACTGGTTACTCACATAACTTATACCTGAGTACCAATATCATATGGTAACAACACTTTTATTGGAGTATAGTTTCTGAATATTCTTCACACCCGTGACTGCACTAGAGTGACCACACAGTTAACCGAGGTGTGAAACGTTCTATCCTGATGCAGAGTCTCTGTTATCATCATGCTCAAGACATTCCTGTGCATTCTTGTATTCTTCCACATTTTGATATTTGAGTTGTTACCACAAAGTTTCCCCATCAGGGAAATTACTCTGAATCAGTGAAACAGGAAACTGAAGGCAAGAAATGTTAGATCAGAATGACAGATATCTGTCTCAGGCAGGTCTTCTGTCTAAAACCGGAGTGCATGCTCATACGTGATGCCAAAGCCGTGCAATGCAGGGGATTTATGAAACAGAAAAGAAGCCATTGGTAACTTAACACAATGGTAACTTAATGCAATGGGCCGCCTCAGCTACAAGGGGCATTTGGCTGTCATTCTTAGACATTATTTTAGCTTAGTTTACTAGTTTGTTTTCTTTAACCAAGACCGAAGGTAGCTAGCAGCAGGTGTTGGTTAGTCACCTTGGGCCGCCATTCACCCACTGATGTTTCTGGTCTTATTGTACTCCAGAGACCAGTCATATCCCATCAGCCACTGAAATCACACACTCCTGTTGACCACTGATGTGTTATTTAAGATAAGATAAGATAAGATAAGATAAGATAAGCTTGGGATCAGTCCGCCAAGGTCTCCGCCTTTGACCGCCACCTAATCCACATAGCACCGGACCCCCATGATCCCTCCTGCAGGTGGTGAACCCACTGGAGGGCGGACCCATGTAACCCCTTCGGACTGAGCCCGGCCGGGTCCCATGGGTGGAAACCCGGCCACCAGACGCTAGCCTTTGAGCCCCTCCCCCAGGCCTGGCTCCAGGGTGGGGCCCCGGTAACCCCATACCGGGCGGGGTACACTGAATCCTTGATATACAATTTATCATGAGAGTCTGTTGGATCGTTCTTAGTCTGGCCCTTCACCCAGGACCAGTTTGTCTTGGGAGACCCTATCAGAGGCAAATTGCCCCGGACAACATAGCTCCTGGGATCACTGGGGCACGCAAACCCCCCCACCACGATAAGGTGACGATCCATGAGGGGGTATCGGGCTTGTTGTTACGAGCTATTCGGTCTCTGTATGACCGTTGTGAGAGTTTGGTTCGTATTGCCAACTCTCGGTCGGAGTCATTCCCAGTGAGAGTTGGACTCCGCCAGGGCTGCCCTTTGTCACCGATCCTGTTCATAATTTTTATGGACAGGATTTCTAGGCGCAGCCAGGGATTGGAGGATGTCATGCTTGGTGACCACAGGATCTCATTTCTGTTGTTTGCAGATGATGTTGTCCTGTTGGCTTCATCCAGCAATGACCTACAGCTCTTGCTGGGACGGTTTGCCGCTGAGTGTGAAGCGGCTGGAATGAGAATCAGCACCTCCAAGTCTGAGTCCATGGTCCTCAGCCGGAAAAAGGTGGATTGTCCTCTCCGGGTTGGGGACAGGCTCCTGCCCCAAGTGGAGGAGTTTAAATATCTTGGGGTCTTGTTCACGAGTGAGGGGAAAATGGAGCGAGAGATCGACAGACGGATTGGAGCAGCATCTGCAGTGATGCGGACGTTGTACCGGTCTGTTGTGGTGAAGAGGGAGCTTAGTTCTAAGGCAAAGCTGTCGATTTACCAGTCAATCTACGTTCCTACTCTCACCTATGGTCACGAGCTTTGGGTAATGACCGAAAGAACGAGATCGCGGATACAAGCGGCTGAAATGAGCTTTCTCCGTAGGATTGCTGGACTCACCCTCAGAGATAGGGTGAGGAGCTCAGTCATCCGGGAGAGGCTCAGAGTAGAACCGCTGCTCCTCCACATTGAAAGGAGTCAATTGAGGTGGTATGGGCATCTGATTAGGATGCCTCCTGGACGCCTCCCACTTGAGGTGTTTCAGGCACGTCCCACTGGGAGGAGACCCCGGGGCAGACCCAGGACTCGGTGGAGAGACTATGTCTCCCAGCTGGTCTGGGAACGCCTTGGTATCCCCTCTGAAGAGCTGGAGCAGGTGGCTGGGGAGAGGGAAGTCTGGGCTTCTCTGCTTGAACTGCTGCCTCCGCGACCCGGACCTCCGGAAAAGCGGTAGAAGATGGATGGATGGAAGATAAGATAAGATAAGATAAGATAAGCCTTTATTAGTCCCACAATGGTGAAATCCCAGGATTACAGCAGCAAAGGGATAGCAGCACTCAAAGCAATAGTTAATAAGAACTGGTTAGCCAAAGCAGTAAATAAATATGCATATGTACACAGCTATATACAAAGTGTGGGAGCACTGCAGCTAGATAGTATCAACAGAATTACAGTTTAACCTGTTGAACTCTGTTCAACTTCCCTAAAAACGTCTAAAAATAACATGCCCAAAGTAAATCAAAAGCTGTTCTTCAACCCTTTGCAGCATCTTCATGGGGTTAGTCTCATTTAAAAGAAAACACTCTGAATTTTTTGGCAAAACAGTCATAATCTCTCTAAGTGATCCTGCCACTGAGTAACAAGAAAGTTCGCCTGGGTGTTTTTTTAGATACAAATGCTTGCAAATAACATACAGCTGTCAGATACTGGCTGGAAAACACAACAGAAATGTAGAACCAAGTGTTTTCAAAATCAGGTCAAAATTTTGTAAAAATACCACAAAAAAATGAATATATTACACAGCTTTTTTCTCAGGTTGTAACAAGGCTGTGTCTGTACTGGATGACCGGAAATACAGCTTTTTTTTTTTTCAGTGCGCACTGAGACGCACTAAGATGCAGAGACGTGACCGCCCGCGGAATTCACAGAGTTCAAGGGGTTAAGTTACCCTGCAGAATATGAATTTGTACCCAGACAGTATATTTCGTATTTGAATCAACAGTGTTGTTGCCACCCTCAGTAACGACTGATATTGTCCTAGTTGTATAATGGAGGGGACAATTTATTGTGCAAGGTTGTTACGTTTAGTACATTTAATATGACCTCCACGAGCAGCCCTGGTTAGGTTATAAAGTCTGACAGCCATAGGTAGGAAGGACCTGCGGAACCTCTCCGTCGTGCACCTAGGATGCCACAGCCTACTGCTAAATGAGCTCCTCAGTGCATTCAGCATGTCCTGCATAGGGTGTGACTTGGACTCTAGCAGAAATGACAGCTTAGCCACCATCCTCCTCTCTCCTATCTCCTCCACTGGGTTGAGGTGTCGCCCCAGTACAGAGCTAGCTTTTTTGATCAGTCTGTTCAGTCTCTTCCTGTCAGCTGCCATGATGCGGCTGCTCCAGCAGACCACTCCAAAAGTGATGGCTGATGCCACCACCAAATCGCAGAAGGTCTTCAGAAGTGCCCCTTGCACTCCAAAAGACCTGAGTCTCCTCAGGAGGAACAGCACGCACTGAACCTTCTTGTAGAGCGTGTTGGTGTTGTGTGACCAGTCCAGGTTATTGTTCAGGTGAACACTCAGGTACTTGTAAGATGTCACCATCTCAATGTCTGTTCCCTGGATGTTTACTGGTGCTGTGGGGGGGGGGGGTTGTCCTCGCCTGCGGCCTTCCACCACCAGTTCCTCAGTTTTCCTCGCATTGATCTGGAGGCAGTTCCGTGGGCGCCAGTCCACAAAGTCCTGGATAAGTCCTCTGTATGCCATATCATCTCCATCAGAGATGAGACTGATGATCGCAGAGTCGTCAGAGAACTTTTGTAGATGGCAGTGTGGTGTGTTGTGTGAAAAGTCAGCAGTGTAGAGGGTGAACAAGAAGGGAACCAGAACTGTTCCCTGGGGGGCCCCCGTACTGCAGATGATGGTATCAGATACACAGTCCTGGGTTCTCACAAACTGTGGTCGGTTTGTGAGGTAGTCCAGGATCCATGATGACAGGTGCTGGTCCACCCCTGCACACAGTAGCTTGTCCCTTAGCATCACCGGTTGGATGGTGTTGAAAGCACTGGAGAAATCAAAGAATATGATCCTCATGGTGCTCCCAGGCTTCTCCAGGTGGGACAGGGAACGATGTAGGAGGAAGATCACTACATCCTCCACCCCGATGCCATGCTGGTAGGTAAACTGAAGTGGATCCATTGCTTGTCCCACAAGGGTGCAGAAGTGGACGAAGAGCAGCCTCTCCAGGGTCTTCATTAGGTGTGATGTGAGGGCCACTGGTCTGTAGCTGTTCAGGTCTGTAACGTAACTAACGTAAATTCATTCTTTAAGATGAATTTACATTAGTTGGCTCAGGCTTACTACCAGATCTAGGAGCTAGCCAGCTAAGACTAGCAATCGTGACAAAAGAGAGAGGGTGGAGTTAACAGGACCTCTTGGACATTTAAAGAGACATGCATTGAAACAAGCCATTCTGAGTAAGGCTGAAAAAGATGATTCTCAATGACCCCAGTTACATGGTCACAACAAACTGATTACTGGAAATAAACCGATAATGGCAATAAGTTTTGTCATGTTTATATGCACTGAATAAACAGATTATTGGAGGGTAAAGCACTTGTGTTAATGACCCCTGTTATATGGCCTTTACTGGATTATTCTGTTTACATGGCCACTTGAATAATCAGATAACTGGAGAAATCCAATCATAACCAGTTTATTTGTGTGCATGTAAACATGGTCAATGACTTACAAGACATATCAAGAGTGACAACACTCAAATTTGTCATGTCTCTGTTTTTTTCCTTTAAAGTTTCAGTTAAACCCCACCCTCTGAAAAAAGGCGAGTTTAGACAGAGCATTTTTAGTGACATAATAGTAGGGCCATAGTGTTGAGCCAATCAGGACTCTGACCTGACTGAAGTTAACCTCCAGGGCCAGTTAGCATTTGTGGACAGCTGCTATGAAAGCTTGACTGAAATTATGATGGATTTCACCATTTAACTGCTTTTAAGGACCAATGCAGTTTCAGTCATTATCCTGGGCCACCGTGCATACAGTTGGGCATGTCCTTCTACCGGTAAGTCTTTTAATCACAGGATTTATTCTCTTTACTGCTGCGCTAGCTGCTCTTAGCCTCGTGGTATGTGGGTGGACCTATAAGTTGAAATTTTATGGATAAAAAAGTTTTTTTAAACTATGAGTAAAACATAGGAAAAGTATGTGCAAAAACACAAATTTATCACAAACAAGGTAGGAATTTATAAGAAAAAAAAATATAAATTTATAAGAAAACAATTATAAATATATGATACAAAGCTCCACAAATTTATCAGAGAAAAATGCAGTAAAATGTCACAGATCAATGAGGAAAAAACGGAAATCTATGAGAAGAAAG
This sequence comes from Pholidichthys leucotaenia, assembly GCA_020510985.1. NCBI lineage: Eukaryota > Metazoa > Chordata > Actinopteri > Cichliformes > Pholidichthyidae > Pholidichthys > Pholidichthys leucotaenia. The sequence goes on along the minus strand of CM035841.1, from coordinate 261,681,838 downwards.
TCACACACCCTATAACTGGTGAGAGTAAAGTACTTACACACTGCTAGAGAGGCTTTTTTTAATGTATTTTTGGAGACTATCCTTATTGATAGTAACTGATTAACACCATAAGGTAACACTAATTTTACTTGTGTAGTTTTCGACTACTTTACTCACCTCTGTAGAACAAAAACTCAAATGAAATTCAAACAGTAGATAATGATTACAATGATTACTCAAGGTCACGGAATATTGATGATGGATTTCCTGGCAATGGGTACCACAATTACCAGGACTTACTACATTTCACTGCTGCAGACATTGCAGAAGGCCATCAAAACTGAGAGGCCTGGCATGCTGACCAAAGGGGTCCGCCTCCTGCAAAATAATGCCCTGGTTCACAACGTGCATGTTGCCCAGCTGGAAGCACGGTTCTGCAGCTATGAAATCCTTCCTCACCCATCCTTATTCTCCTGACCTCACATCATCTGACTTCCACCTCTTTCCAGCAATGAAGTCATTTTTCAAGGAAAAACACCTCCAACACTGATTTCTGAGGTAAAGTCATGCCTTTAGATGTATTGTAACCTGTAGACTTCTACAGGTGAGGTCTCCACAGCTGCATAAAGTGATGGGAAAAGTGTGTGACCCTTTATGTTTCCTATGTAGAGAAAGACTATGTTTGGTTCCTCTTAGTCCATGGGAAATGAGTCGGGGGAAATCTTTAATGAGCAGCCCTTGTATGGCACAATATTCAAGGTCAAAGACATTTGCACCAATACAATAACAAGATCTTAAACTCAGCAGATCACAAATTCTCTGCACTCAAACAACAGCAGACTCATCATGTTGAAACTTAGTATGATCTTGTGTTTCACTGAGTTGCAAAAAACAATGCTATAAAATGTAAAGGGGGTTCTGTACTCAGTTCTTCCACCAATGAGGACTGTTGCTGTCTGTGTGTTCATATGAATACTGGCAGAGGTGCTGCATGGCGGTAGGCAAGGCAGGCAAATGTTTGGGGCCCCAGACCAGAAGGAAGACTGACACACTTTGAATCAGTACAGCAGTGACAATGTGCAGAGTTTATAATGAGAGTGGTAGGCCAGCGAAGAACTACCTAAACCCCCACCTCTCATTCTTGCAAGTACCAGTGTGCGTCTCATGTAAACAAACAGGTGAGAGTGGATGTGTCAAAATGAAGCGGAGTTATCCATCTGGCAGTGACAAAAGAAAGGAGAAAAAACAGGGAAGAGGAGAAAAGAAAGCAAGACAGTGGTAAGTAGTACAAATAATTTAATATTTCTATTACTTTGGAAAAGATACTAATGTGTACTTTTGAAATAAAAAAGTTAACATTTCACATTTTTTGTTCGTGTCAGATTATCTCTTATATAAGCGTGATAAACGCTTGTTGGAGGGGCCCCCTGTAAATTTTTGCCAAGGGACCCAAGAGGCTTTAGAATCACCTGTGGATGCTGGCTATTCTATGTAATTATTTAATTTATTTTCATTTTATCTCAAGCTAGACAATGCCCCAGTTATGTTTATGTTTTTGGTGTGAGGGCAGAAAATATTGCCCCCCACACAATTTTACATAGTCCCCCCCCCCCAAAAAAAAAAGACAGCCCTGCATCCCTGTGTGGTACCTTAAATAAAGTAGTGGTGAAAGCATTAACAGAGTTAATTGCGATTAACTCAACACCCAAGATTATTCGTGAGCATGAACACGGGTTTTGACTACTGGTGCTGTCATGAGCAGCCTTCACGGACCGCAAACGAGATGCTATAGGCGACCAGTGACTTTGCGTATTTATTAAACAATGACAAAAAGGTACAAAATAATGAGCCACGAGGGGCAAAACACAAATAAGGACAAAGGTAATAGCACACTGACAATAAACACAGGTTAAGGAATAAACTTACAGGGTGTTGCAAGGAAAAGAGGATGACTGGAGCCGGAGCGTAGGGACTCCAGTCTAACGTTGGGGAGACCAGCGTTGTCCATAAGCGAGGTCGCAGCCCCGAGCAAACAGGGCTGCTCCCTTAAATAGTGCTTGACAGATTAACCAGCTGATGAAGGGTCATCAGCTGATTGGAATCCCGCCGTTCAGCGAAGCTCCACTCTTGACAGCCGGAAGCCCCGCAGAGACGCTGTCACAACAAAAGCCTGGAGGAGCGCCAGAGGAGAGAACGGGAGACTACCGCACACCGAGTGCAGACAGAGTCAGCACATGGACTGTGACAGGTGCAACGATTAGTCCACTAATCGACTAGCCGATCATTAGAAAATGAATCGACAACTAATTTGATAGTCGACTATTCAAATGTGTGCCTTTTTCCAGAAAAAATTCTACAAAATATGAATTTTTCAGGCTCTAAAACATGAAAAGTTGCCACTTTTCTTGCTTGTGCATTATAAGTGCATTACGAGTTAAATAAATTATGGTTTTGAAATGTCTGACAGTTGTGTTGCTACAAACATTCTTGATTAATCTGTCAAGTTCAGGTTTCAAACTTATGTTTGATGGGCCATTATTTTTATTTAACTATGGGGACCTTTTGTAAAACATTATATTAAAGGCAGAAACTGAGAACAAGGCGATATTCTCAAGTATTCAGACTTAAACAGGCGAGGTTAAGCATGACCTGGAGCCCCAAACAGGAGCCGTGCCAACAGGAGATGGCGCACATAACAAAAATAATTCTGATTAGTCGACTAATCAAAAAAAATAGTTGTTAGATTAGTCGACTACCAAAATAACCGTTAGCTGCAGCCCTAGTTTTGACCTTGTTTGTTTTCCATTTTTATGACAGGCAGCTCACCATATGTAAATCAGGAACTAAAGCAAAGCAACACGTGGGATAAAGGCCTCCATTAGCCAAAATGGATAAAGACAGAATGATTTTGAATGGCAAATTCAGCTTCAAAGATTTTGCCAGATGGTTCGCTCGACAAGAGCAAAGTCATTTCTGTTTCCTGTCAATCTGAATTCAGCTACCGCCAGTCTAGTCTTAAATACCACTTGCTAGCTAACCACAGAGCTGATGCGGACAGTTTGTAACAAAGATGTCTGGACAACTTCACAACCAACAAATCCCCAGCAGTGATCGCCAAATGAGGTGCCTTCCCCTACATACCGACCAGCACCATGGTTGATGACGGCCCACCTCAAACAATCCACACTGCGAGGAACCAAGATCCACTCAGGGACAGAGGCCCACCGCACCAACAACAAGTGAGTCGGACAGCCAGAGACCCCACCGGAACACTGCACGTGATTTAAAAAAACAGTGAGGAGTAAAGTTTGACACTGAATTGTGTCAGTGAGGTCACTATGCCCCGCCCACCTGTTGTTGGCACATGCGGTATTTCTGCATGTGAGCTTTTTCTGGAGAGTATTCTGGATAATTTTTTGACATGTTGAAAGCTTGAAATAAACATACAGCTGAAGAAAGCAAGCACGTTTGCCCACTCCCACAGCGTTAAGCGTATGAAAAACTTGAAACATGACCAATTTAAGGTACAATACATGAGTGTGAATAAGAGGGAGGCAGGTGTAATGGTGAAGATGCAAGGAGTAGTTTAAATACCTAGGATCAACCATCCAAAGCAATGGAAAATGCACAAGAGAGGAGAAGAAGAGAGCGCAGGCAAGGTGGAGTGGGTGAAGACGAGTGTCGGGTGATTTGTGACAGAAGGGTAGCAGCTAGAGTGAAAGAGAAGATTTACAAGATGGCGGTGAGACCTGCTAAGATGTACTGTTTGGAGACGGTCGTGCTGACAAAAAGACAGGAGGGGGCGCTGGAGGTGGCAGAGTTGAAGATGCTAAGATTTTCATTGGGAGTGACTAGGAGGGACGGGATTAGAAATGAGTATATCAGAGGGGCAGCTCAGGTTGAGTGGTTTGGAGACAAAGTAAGAGAGTCAAGGCTGAGATGGTTTGGACATGTGCAGAGGAGGGATAGTGGATATAATGGACAAAGGATGTTGAAGATGGAGCTGCCAGGTAGGAGGAAAAGAGGAAGACCACAGAGAAGATTCATGGACGTAGTGAAGAAGGACATGGAGAGGGTTGGTGTTACAGAGGAAGATGAAGGGATAGGGTGAGATGGAGGCAGATGATCTGCTGTGGAGACCCCTAAAGGAAGCAGCTGAAAGAAGAAGATGATGGTACCTTGTATAAAAATGAATCTGTGATTTAAGAGTGATTAATTGAGATCAACTAGCAGTTTGAAAAGATCAATCGCAATTAAAAATTTTAATCGTCTTTCACCACTAAAATATAGAGCATTAAGTTTCAAGACTAACTAGCAGTCACCCACTTATCAGGGGTGTAAGTGGAACCCCATATCAGTGGAGCATTGTTTCTCCCTCTCTGGGAATGCAGAGGCGTGTAGTGGCACGCTCTGGATAAAGTTCAAGAGAAGAAACAGAAACCACATCATAATGCACTGCTTTGGGCCAATAATTCCATGCAGGTGAACCCAGCTTTTCTCCACGCTGGCCACCCATGTCTGCCATGAAAGGGGAGCGGCGTTTTTTTCAGCAGCCTGTACAGATGCTCCACGAGCTTTGCTACACACTCCTCTCCACGCATGAATGGCTGTAAATGGCGTGCCAATACCTGACCCGGGCCACAGCAGTGTCTAGACTGGGAGCTGCTACACACACACACCTTCTTGAAACTCTGGTATATGTGTAACATAGTGGGTGGTTGCTGCTGGTAACTGTGTCTCTTTCATGTGAGTGTGTGTGTGTGTGTGTGTGTGTGTGTGTTGTGTGTATTCCTGAGCTGCACAGGATCAGACTGGTGTCTTTGTGCTTACACTGCTTCTATAATGACACGTCACCCAATCAAACTGGATCAGACACACGAGGGAATTCTAGCAGTGTCAAGATGTGTGGTTCACTGATTTCAGTCTAAAAAAATCTGCCACAAACATATTGGAGTCTGAGAACTAAAGCTACGGTCACAAAGACTCTTACAAACGACAGGTTTGTAAGAATCTCCCAGTTCCTACGAATTCTGGAGTTCGCAAACATTCGTGGAGAAGGGCATAGGTTCTTACGGCTGCCGTTCAATTCGCAAGAGCAACTTGAGGCATTCTTGAGAAATGAGGTGCTTTTCTGTCATACGATGGCCCTAGAGTTCTTATGTTCTTCGTAAGGGTGCCTTGAGATCTTTCTATGGCATACTTACTGCCATCTTTCGAAAATTTCTGTGAAACTAGCAGCACTCTCAAGTCGTTGGTAGGAAGATCTTACAGCCTTCAGCACATTTTGTTGGCACAAATGTTGCACGAATGATGTACTTCCAGCTATGAGTGCCTCACTACCACCTTATGCATGCTGTATGAATCTCTGGGGATTCCTATGGTGTTTTCTACAACCACTGTAAGGGGTCCTCCTCAAGAACAACTAAAGGTGTTCTTTAGGCATATTTACGGCCAAAATCTTGTGTAGTTCTTAAGTTGTTCCTATTGTCCCTACTGACTCCGTAGGCGACTGACAAGAGACTTATAAGAAAAGAGGGAATTTATTAGAAAAAGTTACAAATTTACCAGAAAACATGCAAGACGGCTGCAAATTTAAAGGTCCCATTCATTCAATCATTGTGCGCTTGTGCATTTTAACTGTCTAAAATGCTTTCTTGGGTCACATGACTACAGTAAAAATATTAAAATCTCTTTTCACTAACAAATAACTATATTTTAACTACAGCTGGGGTGTTAATTATGGTAGTCCAATTAACAGATTTTTAATGGCATATCCTGATATAGCAGCACTCATGGCCCGCACTTAGCACCCGCCCGTACCACCTTTGGTGTGACACACAATAGAGACTGCTTGAAGCCAGTGCACAAACTCCTCATTTTATTTAATTCTGGGTGTTCCAATAGTTTACTGAAGTATCGCTGTCATACTACGTGGACATTTGAACAATAGTTCACATTTCATTAGACACTGAAACTAACAGGAAGTTAGCCACAGCAGACCAACACTGTGTCCGAAATGTTCACTCATTCCATACATAGTGCCTTATATAGTAAATCCACCATTTTGTAGCGCTGTAGTTCAAAATCTTAAAAGATAATTTCATCTGCAAAAGACGCAATAGACTTACACAATGGTCCCCTCCGGTACCGTATACAACTAGGAAAATACCGGTCGCTATGGAGGTGAGAATATGTATGGGTACATAATCATACCATGTAGGATAACTAAGTAGACGGTTGTGCTGTTTCATTCCATCTAGCTACAATGCTCCGCACTGTGTGTGTTTATATATTTACATATTTATTCCATCTAGCTACAATGCTCCGCACTGTGTGTGTTTATATATTTACATATTTATTCCATCTAGCTACAATACTCTGCACTGTGTGTTTATATACTCATATATTTATTCCATCTAGCTACAATGCTCCGCAGTGTCTATATATATATATTTATATTTATATGTACATATGTATACTCGCTGCTCTTGTTTTTCTCTTGCCTTCTGATTGTTGCTCTGAGTGTTGCTATCCCTGTGCTGTTGCAATCCTGAAATTTCCCCATTGTGGGACTAATAAAGACTTATCTTATCTTATCTACTACCTTTATAGTGCACTCAAAATATCCCACAATGCATTCTAAAAAGTAGTGTAAAACCGATATACCCATAATGCAATGAGCAGCCAAAGGAGCAATCAGAAGAGCACTTAACATCACAACATAAACTGCCTTAAAGTATTTTTATTTATTAATACAGTAAAATCAGTTTGATTTAATGTATATTTACTACAAAATACATGTAGGTATTCACTTTTTAACACCATTAATCTGTTATGTTTTACTGTCTCACCATGATGACGTTATTAACGGTGGTGAGAAAACAAGCGGTGCAGTGTCCAACAGCTCATTTTATTTTATGTTGTTATATTGAGTTCACTATATAGTCCACTACATCTGAATTTACTAAATAGTGAGTAGGGATGTAGGGAGTGAGAGGATATTTCAAACACAGACCAACTGTTGGCTCTTTTCTGTTGGCAAATGTTCACTTTTTAGATTGCCTGTGGGTGTGGATAAAGTGGCGCCAACCCAGTTCACTTCAATGGACCACTTTTTTTTACATCAATGCCGGATCAAGGAGTGCAAAATAGTTCCTTGGAGTTAGCAAAAAGCGCTAGCATCATCATGGTGTTACAGCAGAATGGACTGGCCTTTTAAGTGGTAAGATGTTTAAAGTAGGGCTGCAGCGATTACTCAAATAATTCAATAACAAAAATTCCTCAATTCAAAATCTAAGCTTCGACGTGTCGTTTAATGTAACACTTCTGGTCTATATGACCTTCTTCCGGACACGCTATGTAAACAAATTGCAGATTTGTTTAACGCTGCTATGTCAGAGTGGCATAGTGATGGTCTGGCAAAAAAGAAGAAAATCATTAAAAACAACAAAAGTATCTCAAGTCGGGAATCATTTCAAGCTCAAACTGAAGGAAAACATTGTGCAGTGTGTACACAGTAAAGCCGAGCGGCAAGCTAGCATACCATAACGTTGTTACAGTGTCTCGGCAGAAAGCATCTCGCATCATGCACAGCCAGCGCACCCGAGACAAGGTACATGATTGAGATCTTAAATTAAAATGAATAGAATATAGTCAGCTATGCTAATTATGCTTATATGACCAAAGAACATATAGCTACCGCCTATATGCTAGCAGATGCTAGCGGCTAGCAAATGGAACTTTATGGTGTAACGTAACATGTAAAGTTATGTTCTATGCAGTAAACATTGCAATTGTGGAGTGTGTCAAATAAGAGGCTGACTCATGGCAGACGGTTTATTACACACTTCACATCTCTCAAGCACAGAACAGACTGACTCATTTCAGCAGGCACTCTCTTTTTACCCAAATCTCTCCTCACAAGTTTCATGGCATTTCTCCACACACAACATGACATTTGCATCACACTGCATTCAACCCCCTACGTCCTTGACTCCTTCCTGCTATCTCGGCAGGAACCTCCTGAGCATTGTTCTCCCATGCTTATCCACTGTCTCTTGTCTGAAATGCTAAATAATCTGACTCCCCCAATGCCCCCCCCAGCATCTTAGATAGAACAATAGAACATCAGTCCACATGCCGTTTGGACTTCTGTTTCCTCCTGTATCCGCTGTAACTGGGGTTAACCGCCTCCCCAGCGCTGCTGTGCCGGTGGGGGGCTGCTGGGAGTGTGTCTGACTGTGGGTGGGCCGTGACGAGGGGGGGGGGCACTTCGGTCTGTCCGTGTGGCTGCTCTGGTGAATTGTTTCCCTAGGGAGCTCTCCGTGGGGGTCTTCCACGCCAAGGGGCCCTAGCCAACAGCACTTGCTCGTCCGCCACAACGAAAGCGGGTTTGAATCTGTCTATGCCAATTTTTTCCTGCCTACCCCCCCAAGTCTAGCAAAAAATGCTTATCCCCTGTTTCCAACACTCTGAATGATCCATCATAGGGTGGGCGCAATGGAGGGTGGTGGGCGTCGTGTCTGACGAACACGAACTCCGCGTTCTTCAAAGTTTTAGGCACGAAAACGCGCGGAAAACTGTGGTGGGCAGGGCCCGGCAGCGTGCCTGTGTTTGCGCTACGCTGCAAAAGCTGAGACAGGGAGCTGTCCAGCGCGGGATTATCTGGTAGAAATTCCCCAGGCAGCCGTAGGGGCTGCGCAAAAACAAGCTCTGCCGAGGAAGCTTCCAAATCCTCTTTCGGCGCAGAGCGCAACCCCAATAAAACCCACGGCAGCCTGTCTACCCAATGTGCATCCGTCAGTGAAGCCCTGAGCACTGCTTTCAGTGATCTATGAAAACGCTCGCGTAAACCATTGGCCTGTGGGTTGTATGCGGTTGTGCGGTGAATTGTAACACCCACCAGGCTGTGGGCCATCGCGGACCAGAGTTCGGAAACAAATTGAGGGACTCCAAAACGCGCCACCCATGCTGTTAAAAAAGCGCGTGCTACATCCGCGAACGTGGTTGCCGCCAGCGGGACTGCTTCTGGCTAGCGCGTGGTGCAGTCCACCACTGTCAGGAGGTGCGTGCACCCCTGTGATGGTGGGAGGGGGCCCACGAGGTCCACGTGAACATGGTCGAACCTCTTAGCCGGGATACAAAACGGCTCCAAGGGAGCCTTCGTGTGTCTGTGTACCTTGGCTCATTGGCACGCCATGCAGGCTGCAGCCCACTCTTTTACTTGTTTGCGTAGGCTCGGCCACACAAACTTCTCTCCCACCATTCTGACTGACGTGCGCACTCCTGGGTGCGCCAGAGTGTGAACCGACTCAAACACAAGGCGGCGCCACGCGACCGGGACCACCGGACGCGGGCGTCCCGTGGAGACATTGCAGATTAGGGGGGGGGGGCGCTATCTTGCAGCACCCTGCTCTCCAGCCTTAACCCTGTTGGTCCAGACTGGAGCGCGCGCACGTCTGCATCGCTAATCTGCTCCGCAGCCATGGCTGCGTAATCTATCCCCACGTAGACCGGGGCCACCACAGCATGCGAGAGGCAGTCCGCCACCACATTCAGTTTACCCGACACATGCTGAATATGGGTAGCAAACTCTGAGATCGCGGCCAGCTGTCTCTGCTGCCGGCCCGACCACGGTTCTGAAACCTTGGCCATTGTGAATGTTAGCGGCTTGTGGTCCACGAACGCGGTGAAGCTGCACCCTTCCAGCCAGAACTGGAAGTGGCGTATGGCCAGGCGGAGAGCCAGCAACTCCCTGTCAAATGCGCTGTATTTACGTTTGCTGTCGCGCAAAGTTCTACTGAAAAAGGCGAGCGGCTGCCAAGCCCCGGTGACGTGCTGCTCCACGACAGCCCCTATGGCCACGTCTGAAGCGTCGGTGTTGAGCGCTATCCGGGCCGCCAGGTCAGGATGCGCCAGCAGTGCGGCGTTTGCCAGGGCTGCTTTAACTTCCGAGAACGCCCGCTCTCGCTCCGGGGTCCATTCGACCCTATCCGCGTGTTTCTGTTTCTTGAGCGCGGCGTACAATGGATGCATGAGCTGCGCCGCGCGGGGAAGGAAACGGTTATAAAAGTTCACCATCCCCCAAAATTCCTGCAGCGCTCTGATCGTCTGAGGCCGGGGAAAATCCGCCACGGCGCGCACTTTGTCGGGCAGCGGGATCGCTCCTTCCGGAGAGACGCGGTGCCCCAAAAAATCAATCTCCGTCACCCCGAACTGGCATTTCGCGGAGTTGATTATTAACCCGTGCTCCTCCAACCTCCGGAAAACCGTCCTGAGGTGGGTTTCGTGTTTGTCTTCGGACGTACTGGCTACCAGGATATCGTCCAGGTAGACGAACACGAATGGGAGATCGCGCAGCACTGCATCCATCATGCGCTGGAATGTCTGTGCCGCTCCTTTTAACCCGAATGGTATGCGCAGGAACTCGAATAGACCGAATGGAGTTATTACCGCTGTTTTGGGTACGTCCTCCGTGCGCACTGGGACTTGGTGGTAACCGCGGACCAGGTCTATTTTAGAAAAAATGCGCGCTCCGGCGAAGTGAACGGAAAAATCCTGTACATGGGGAATTGGGTAGCGGTCGTGTGCTGTGGCGTTGTTCAACCTGCGGAAATCACCGCACGGTTGCCACGATCCCTCAGCCTTAGGGACCATGTGTAGCGGGGATGCCCATGGGCTGTTTGATCGCCTGATCAAACAACCTTTCCAGGTTGGCGAACTCCTCGCGCGCTATGGCCAGTTTAGCTGCGTCCAAGCGCCGAGGTCTTGCAAAAACGGGCGGCCCGGTGGTGGTGATAAAGTCTTCCACCCCGTGTTTAGTGATGGCCGCCAAAAACGTCGGGACCGTGAGTGCTGGGAACTGAGTGAGCAGTGCGTGGAACTTACCGCCTGTAGCTGTGACGTTGGCTTGTGCTGTTGGCTGGGTCACTCGAGCTATACAGGGGAGAGAGTCAAAGGACAGTGCATTAACCAGGCGCCTGTTAGCAACATCAACCAGTAAACCATGTGCACACAGAAAATCAGCCCCCAGGATATGGTAATTTAGTGTTGCTATGACAAAAGTCCACTCATATGTACGACCGTGTAGAAATAAGAGCAGAGTCCTCTCACCAAAGGTCTTAATATCCGAGCCGTTTGCTGCCAACATCTCGGGGCCGCTAGGTCCTGCCAGCCGGTCAGCGTAGGTCGGCAGGATGAAGCTCTTCTGGGCTCTGGTGTCCACGAGTAAACGCCTCCCTGAGCGTGCATCCGTCAAGTAGAGCAGCTTGTTCTCTTCATCGAGGGTCGTAGCTGCTTCCGACCGCTGGCCTCGGCGTTTTCCCGAGCACTTGAATTGGCACGGTGGCGCACATCTGCGCGCGTTCTCTCCGAAGCGGCGGTGGTAGAAGCAGAGCGTGTCTCTCTGGTGCTCCTTGGCCCCCGCTGCTGCTACCGTCAGTGGCTCCTCGCCTCCTCTGGTCGTCTCGCTGTGCTCCGCCACTGCCGCATTGGCTGTGATCGCCCTGGTGGTGATGATCATCCAGTCTGCCTCCTGGGCTAGTGCACGGTAGTCGCGCGCGGCCAGCAACGGCGAATTGGCCAGAACCGCTCTCGCCACTGTTGGAAGGTTCTGGAGGAAGAGGTGGGCAAACAGAAAGTGCCCGTCGTCCATGCCCATTAACGCCAGCATCTTCTCAATCAGGTCTACGGCCAAACCATCTCCTAACTCGGCCCGCGTCAGGAGCCTCTCCGCTCTCTCACAGTCCGAGAGCGTGTAGCGCCAGGTCAGCGCAGCCTTGAGCGCCTCATATTTGTTGCTGGCTGGAGGCTGATCGAGCAAGCTCGCTACCTGCTGAGCTGTGCGGGCGTCCAGCGCTGCGACCACATGGTAGAATCTGGTGTCGTCTGCCGTTACTCCCCGGAGGGCGAACTGGGCCTCGGTGTGGTGGAATCAAGAGCGCGGGTTGTGCTGCCAGAAATCCGGTAGCTTGACTGAAACCGCACACGCGTGGCTGGGGGTTCCAGTCCGGGCTGTCTGTGGGATGGCTGCCGCCTCACTGGAGCTTCCTGACCGGGCCGGCTCCGGGGTTCTTGCCTCGTGTTCCATAATACGTCTTGGGTCACCAGTGTGAAGTGTGTCAAATAAGAGGCTGACTCATGGCAGACGGTTTATTACACACTTCACATCTCTCAAGCACAGAACAGACTGACTCATTTCAGCAGGCACTCTTTTTACCCAAATCTCTCCTCACAAGTTTCATGGCATTTCTCCACACACAACATGACATTTGTATCACACTGCATTCAACCCCCTACGTCCTTGACTCCTTCCTGCTATCGCGCCAGGAACCTCCTGAGTATTGTTCTCCCATGCTTATCCACTGTCTCTTGTCTGAGATGCTAAATAATCTGACTCCCCCAAGGTGCTACACAATAAGCATTGCAATAAATGTGTACCGGTGTTATTGAGTGTTTGGTACAATTACTACTACTCTTCGGGAAAGGAAGTTCCACAAATGTTGGTCAATGCAAGTTTCTTTTAAAAAAAAGTATCCAATTACTCAAGTAATTTTTGATTAGAGTGGGCGATTAACCGAGCCATAAAATAGTCATTAGCTGCAGCCCTAGTTTAAAGTTTATGATTTTCTATTGTCAGCACATAGTTTTTCAGCCATGTACAAATCAAACTGCAAACTATTAAAGGTGCAGTGTGTAATATTTTGGGTAATCTTTATTTTTACATTAAATGCATGCATTAATGTATCATTTTGTGTAGCACCCAACCCATGTAGCTATTTAATTAAAAGGTAATAAACCAGTATTAAAGTTGTAGTACTGTGGGTGGGGCCCTCGGTTCTTTAAATTGCACTTTAATATTTTCAGTGCCTCCACTTATTGAGAAATAAAGCAATGAAGATGTATACATTTTCCCAATAAGATAAAAAAAAAATGTAATTTACAGCAAGACACAATTTATCTAAATTATATGGAAAGACTTAAAACAAAATGACTTAAAACAGACACAAAAACTGCAATTTTAAAGTCAATTGAACTGATTTAGTGAGATTTCAACATTTAAAAGATATTTACAGCAGTTTTAAATTGAAATCACTCATTCACACACATCAATTGCATACATCAACCCTATTTTCATAAAAGTCTCAAATTAACGTGATTCAAGACATTTACTCGATGGAAAAGTTGACATTCGCACTGAGACAGGACATGGATGGGTTCTTGAACCTTTGGCAACCCTGGATCGCATATGTGTCTTCCATTAGATCTAATCTTTGACAAATACCATTTCAATAATGGTCCCGCTCTTTGTTCCAATGCTACTCAGATGCTCTTTTACTTTTAATTACTTAATTTTCTGTTTGTTTGTTTTTTGCTGTTCTGTTTGTTTGTTTGGTTTTTTTTTAAATTTAATTCTCTTTAATTTCTCTTTTTCTTTCACTTTAAAAAAAAAGGGGGGGTGTTGTAATAACTATCCTACCAATGTTGTCAAATAGCAAAAAATAAGGGAACGTGTGATGAAAATGTAAACAATGCAATGCTGTAATGACCTGTATACCCTTTACAAAAACTTAAATTAAAAAAAAAAAAAATACTAAAATAAATTAAAAAAAAAATCCCTCCCACCACTGCAGGCCTAATAGTCTTCAAACAGAAATGTTGGAGTAGCTACTCAGTTTTATTGAAGGTCAGAAACAGAAGGATCGGCAGGAAAAAACATCACCTGGAATGTTAGCTGAGGAGAACCGTTGATGGGGAGAATCGTTGACGTTGACAATGACCATTGGTGGAGTACAGCCGTTGACGGGGAAGGAGCTTGTCGTTGGAGAGTCAAACCGCTGGACTCAGCCGTTGGTGTGGAGAAGAGCAGTGGGTGATGACAGAGCTGTTGTTGGGAAAAAGAGATGGGGATCTAGGGGCCCTAAACAAGCGGTGAAGTCCGTCTTCTTGAAAAAACGGTCTGGTTGGGGTCCAGATCAGTCTCTTTTATGTCCCTTCCTTTCTGGCTGTCAGCAATCAAGCCTTTCTAATCAGGTTGTAACTCTGCGCTATCCCGATGACACAGAAAGACAAAATCACCTTCAGCCTTCTGTGACCAACTGTTGCATCTCCCTGAGACTCCAGCCTTTTAAGGCGCAAAACTTGTAACCGTTAATAATTACTCCGCCCATCTGCCTTCTGGATAAAAACTGATTGATTCCCCAAAACTTACATTCCAAAGCACTTGTCAATCAAAACACCAGGTTACATCATAAATAAATTATTAACAGCTTTTTGAACAGATATATCACTCAAACTCATTAGAAAATTATTGCAAAACACAATAACAGTTTTTTTTTTAAAAAAAGAAAAGGAATAAAACTGTGGCGACATGGGATAATAAGCGGCAAACTGAGGAGTTTAAAGTGCCTTTATTAAATCACATCGCCAACACGAGCTCACTTTGGTGCTGTGCAGAGCGGCCCAGAGCGAGCCTTGAGGGCTCTCAGTAGCGTGAAGACAGGTGCAGTCAGTTGAGCAGTAGCAGAGAGAGAGTGAGTTACATGATACGTGCGGTATTTATACCGGTTACAGACAATGCATGAAAGAGCATGTGCATTTGCATATGAGAGAGACATACATATCAAATAGGCAGATTGCCAGCCCCTGCTCCAGCTTGCAGGACAAAGAGGTGACAAGTCACACCTACATATTGATCTATCTCTAGGTCACAGTGAGGACAGGACGTGTGAACACAAAGCATGACTGGCACATTAACGTCACACTAGTGCTGCGGAAAATAACCAGGAGTAGCGAGCTGTCTGTCCTTAGTCTGTGGGGGTTGTCCCACAAAAACAACCATTTTCAATTTCACACTTTGAATTAAAATAAATTAAACCCTTTGCAAAGACTATATTTACACAATAAACATTATTGTGTCTATAAATAATTATAGACAGGGCTAGATTTTTTTCATAGTAATATAATGAATGTATAATGAATGAATGAATGCAAAATAGTCATTCTTAAATATGATGTATTTTTTGCATCCAAAGACTGTGTATGGACCCTCTTCCATACACAGGAAGAGGGTCTGCTTCCACGTAGGCAGCCATCTTGGATCATTATAATGTCTTTCCAAGTTTATGTGTTAAACTCTTATTACACAAATAACTCCTGCAGGTAATCCTAAATGCTTTGGAAGGGAGTAATGACCATAAGAATGGAAAATATTTGCATTTTAAAATCCGACTACTCAATAGCACTAATTATTACACACTGCACCTTTAAAAGAACTGTTAAATGATGCGTTGCTAAAAGCCAAACTGTTGCATTAAAAAGCAATAATAAAAAGTTGACTAAAAATAGTTTTTCACTGTAATGTTACTGATTAATCACAGTTAACTAATTATTTTGTTAAACTTTTTAAAATTGACTTCCAGCACTAATTTTAACATTTCGGCAGAATGGACAGAAGCTGGTTTTGCTCTTCTGGATCTTTTTTTCCCTACATCACTGACAATGATCCAGTCTTCAGTTACAACATCACCATGTCATTGGCTGTGATGATCCAATCACTGCCAAAATGAGCCACATAGCATTATCTTCAGAGCTGACAGTGCTACTAGGGATTTAGCTTAACAAGTGTGGTTTATATTGTTATTTTCTTTAGATTTAAGTCACCCTAATAGACATCACTGTTTTACTAATACACAGCTCTCAAGTCATTCTGGTTTATTTTGTTATATTTTCACCATGATGCTACATTGAACCATGAGCATTAGCTTGTCCACCAGTGATGCTTTACTTCATTCCTTCTTTGAGACAAACTCATGTTAGTTGCCTCAAGCTCACTATCATAGCTAGGAGCTAGCCAACTAAGATTAGCAATAGTGACAAAAGAGGGAGTGTGGCGTTAACAGCAGCTCTTGGTCACTTAAAGAGTCATGCGCTGAAACGACTGTTCTGAGGAAGGCTGCAAAAGATGATTCACAATGATGCTGCAATAATTAAACAAGTAATGAAAATTTGACCAAAATATGTCACAAACATTTCATTAAGACCCGTGGAAGCTGTCAACATGTGATAAAAGTGCAGTGAATGGGACCTTTAAAATCTTCTACTAAATGATGACCAATCATTTTCATGTTGGGCATGTTTTCCCTCATTAATTTACCATTTTTTCCTTGTAAAATTGTGACTTTGTCTCAAGTCACTTTATTTTTTCTCACAGATTTGCAAATATTTTTGACAAAAATGTGTGAGCTCTTTAAAATTGTCAGAACCACAGGGAGCCACTGAATATGAGTTAAACAACTGCATGTGGTTTCAGTGCCACAGGTTGCACATCCTAGATTTAGGTGAATAGTTATGTTATTACTCAAAGAATGGGTTGACAGTGCTGCTAGGTAAAAATATTAAGTATAATGTGAAAAACTTGTGTTATGGAGTATAACAGTGATGAGGGTCAGTTATTCTGGACATCTTGTCATGATCAGGCGAGCGTGCCTCCCCCCTCCCTTCCTGCTTCTGTTTTCCCGGCTCTGGAGCTCATCAGCGCACCTATATGATTACACACCTGCTGCCTCCTGATTCACCAGCTTATTTAAGGGCCAGCGTGTGAAGAGCTCTCTGCTGGATTGTTTGGTTTGTGCCGCCTCATAACGGTTGTTCTTGTTGTGTAAAAAATTAATTCAGGATTATCTCACCTTCTCTTCAGGTTTGCGGCCGCCTCTAGTGGTGGGTCTCCGGAGCTGTGTTTGTACGCTCGCCTGAGTCATCTCTCCTTCCACACAATGGCTTCTCCATCCCGGTTCTTCAGCCCTTCCTCCTCCTGTCCTGCAGCCTCCAGACCCCTTCACCTTTCCTACGCTGGAGTTCACTGCTGGGCTCTCTGCCAGTGTCGTAAGACCCATTACCTCAGTTGTCATTCTCCCATGTGCCATTCCCATCACTAATCATTCCTCTTGTCTCTTTCATCCTAGGCTGCATGTGGCTCCAGCGTGCAACTGTTTTCCTGTATATAGTGTGGCGTCTTGGTTGCGGGTTTCATTAATTGTGGTGTGTGCATTTATTCCTTAAAGTAGCGTGTTGTGTATAGGGTTTGGGGTTTTTTCATTAAAGTGGTGTAACTTTTCATGTGCGTCTGTGTTCCTCTGAAGTGGGTGTCCAGCATTTAAGCCTCCACAAAAACATTAAATCATGACACCTTTACTGTGTAAAGAGCTTTTATTTGGCTAAAATAAAACCTGTACAGAGCAATAAGACATGCTGGAGCCTTAAAATGAAACCAAAACAGCAATTATAGTAATGATCAAGTTTTTGTTTAATAAAATTCGTTGGCCCTGCGATGGATTGGTGATCTGTCCAGGTTGTACCCTGCCTCTCGCTCAAAGATGCTGAGATAGGCTCCTGCCCCCCCCCCCCCCCCCCGCGACCCGGAATTAAAAGGATTAAGCGGAAGAAGATGGATGGATGGATGGAAAATTCTTTATATTGTTCCCTTTTCGTGATATACAGGAGCAAACCTGGAAGAGTTACATCAGCTCTTCACAAACAATATGAAGGCTGTGTGTTTTTTAATAGAATTGGGTTTCGATGATTTTTCACGTGACCAACAGATGCATAAAACCTACAAAAACACAACTTTTGAGTGAATGGGATCTTTAAAAGTTGCACATTTCTGAGGAATGTTAAATTTTGGAGCTTGGGAAGGAGGAACCAAATGCAGGAAATTACCAGTTAGTGAGGATTTATTAATTACAAATAAAGGCTGCAGCAAGTGCCACAAAGCAAGCCAAACTAAACATAAGAGTAACTAGAAAAGCACTCAGAGAGTGCATACCTCCACCAAGCCTCCTTCCGTCCCTCATGGATCACCTCCAAAATGTAATGGGTTCGTCTGTAGCCCAAGAACCACCTCTGGTGAAAATTTCAAATCCATCCAGTAGTTTTGGTGTAATCCTGCTGCACGAATATAAAGCCCTTGGTGGAGGTATATACTAGGGATGGACACTTTCAGCATTTTTCCATCCAATATGATTCCATTAATTTATGGGACTTTTTCTTCGATACTGATACTTTTTGCCCCTTAAAGGAAAATCACATGATTGCAGTTTCATTAACAACTTTACTGCAAGGGCAATATGAAATATGAATAAAACTCATGAACATGAACTGTCATCGTTCGTGTGCTGACTCTGTCGGCACTCGGGCTGTGCAGTAGTCTCTGTTCTCTCCTCTGGCGTGGTTCTAGATGTTTATTTTGACAGCGTCTCAGCAGGGCTTCCGGCTGTCAGTGGAGCCCCACTGAACAGCCTGTTTCTAATCAGCTGATGACCCTTCATCAGTTGATCAATCCATTCCTCCCTATTTAAGGAAGCAGCTCTGTTTGCTCAGGGCTGCGACCGGCACAGACGTTCCAACGTTTCCTTCCCAGTCTGGCTTCCCTAACCCTGAGGTCAGTTCCCACAGCGATCAGGTTCCGTCCTCGCGTTTAGGCTACCTGGTCTTACCGGCGTATGTCCCACGCTTCAGCCTTATTTAATCCGACGTGCGTTCCACGTCTTAGCTGTTGACTATTCTCCCTGTTTTGGACGTGTGTCCCACGTCTTAGTCATTGGCTATTCTACCTCCTCATATCCTGCCTTTTGCCTCAGTTTGTAAGTTTTTGTGTTCATGTTATATTTTGTGTTTTTATTAAACCTTGCAAACTCACAGCTCCTGCGTTTGGGTCTTCGTTCCTGCCCCATCTGGGCAGTTTATGACACAACACAGAGAAACAGACAACCATTCACTCTCACATTCATACATAAGGACAATTTAGAATCCCCAGGTTATGGCAATTAACCTAACCTGCATGTCTTTGGCCTGGGGGAGGAAACCGGAGCACCCGGAGCAAACCCACGCAGACATGGAGAGAACATGCAAACTCCACACAGAAGGGTCACTGATGGCCAAGGGGTGGGGTTGAACCCACGATGGTCAGGGGTAGAATCGATCCTGCGACCTTCTTGCTGTGTTGACACAGTGCTAACCACTGTGCCACCATGCTTTTAAAAAGTATCGACTCCAAAGCATCAACTAGATGGTATTGAAGCATCGATACTTGCATATTGATACGCCCAGCCCTATGCACTCTCAGGTCATCACCAAAATCTAATCATCTGTTCCTGTGCCATTCCATACCTTTCCTGAAAATTTCATCAAATTCCGTTCACAACTTTTTGAGTAATGTCGCTAACAGCAGACAGACAAACCAACAAACCAACTAGAAAAGCACTCAGAGAGTGCATACCTCTGCCAAGGCTCCTTCCGTCCCTCATGGATCACCTTCTAAATGTAATGGATTTGTGTGTAGGACATGAGCCAGTTCTGGTGAAAACTTTATCAAAGTCTATGTAGTAGTTTTGGAGGATTCTTGCTAACAAACTGTGAGAAGATAAGAGCCTTGGTGGAAGTATGCATTCTCGGATCATCACCAAAATGTAATGGGTTCCTCTCTAGCCCAAGGACCACCTCTGGTAAAAATTTCATCCATATCCATTTAGTAGTTTTGGAGTACACGCATGTGCAGTGAAAATGATCTGCAGTTCACATGCCCGTACTGTCGGCCAAGAGCTATCAAACTGATTTAAACAGCGCAATCCAAACACAAAGAAGAGCACGATGACAGACATTTTAAATGGCGGAAGCGATGGAAGTACGTGAATACAATGACAATCAAGACGAACAGGATTTTTTGCTGTTTAGTGGGAGAGGAAGAAAACAGACCAGCAAAAAGATGGACATTTGTTCACCCAGTAATGGCAGATTGCTAAGTACTTTCCTCTGGTGGGAGTTTCTGGGCGTATGCCCAGTACTGTTTCGTTGACGGTAAAGGTGAGCTATTTTTGTGTTTTTTTCAAAAATAAAGCATTACTTCAACATTCTGGCAAATTAAAAGTCAAGAAAATAAGGTGATATAATGACACAAGCTTTAAGTTCCACTTAATTTTGACTGGGCAAGCTGAAACAGAGAGGCGAACAGACGGACAGCTACACACACACAGCCACAAACAGACGCACTCATTGATTACTGTATGCCTCCGTTTTCACAGAGGCATAACAGACAAACTACCCCAATTACATTACCTCCTTGGCGGAGGTCACAATCCAACAAACCAACCAACCAACAAACCAACGCTGGTGAAAACATTACCTCCTCCTCTTGGTGGAGGTAATAGACTAAGGTTGTGAACAAACTGGGTGGAATGGTGAAGCCAGGAAACAAAAGATAATCCACATTGACACAGGAGGTAAACTCCATAACAGAAACTATGTCACCACGAGAAGTGGCAAGGAAAGATTGACTAAATCAGGAATAGTAGATTGCAAAATTGGAAACAGAAGGAGACTGTCAGAATTAAATAAGGCAGTGTGGTGGCGGAGTGGTTAGCACTGCAGCAGCACAGCAACTCACCCTTGGCTGGGGGATCCTGGGTTCGATCCCAGCCTCCGACCAACAGTGATCTGTGTGGAGTTTGCATATTCTCCCCGTGTCTACGTGGGTTTACTCCGCGATTTCTCCGGTTTCCTCCCACATGCCAAAAACATCCAAGTTAGGTTAACTGGCATCAAACTGGGGATTCTAAATTGTCCTTAGGTATGACTGTGAGAGTGAATGGTTGTCTGTCTCTCTGTGTTGGCCCTGCGATGGACTGGCGATCTGTCCAGGGTGTACCCTGCCTCTTGCCCAAAAGATGCTGGGATAGGCTCCAGCCCCCCGCGTCCCAAAAAGGATTAAGTGGAAGAAGATGGATGGATGGATGGATCTCAGAAAAACTAAAGTGATTGATAAGCTACAGTCATAAATACCCTTACAAACGGCTGCGAACACTGTACAAATGATTTATGGACCATTTCTTATGGTCTTCTTAAGGCGGCCGAAGGAGAATCCAGCGTTCATAGACCGTTGGCAAGTTTGTGGCCAGGTCGATGGTCTTGTTCAAGATTTCTGCGAACGTCCCGCAAAATGCCCTCATTCTAGGGCGGTCGTATGAATGCCATAGGAACATCATAAGAACTATGCAAGATGTTGCCCCTAAGTATGCCTCAAGAACACCTTAAATTGTTCTTGAGGGCCCCTTACAGCGGTTGTAGGAAATGCTGGACAAATCTCCGTTTGTACGAAAATTCGTACAGCAAGCGTAAGGCAGTAGTGAGGCGCTCATAAGGTGGAAGTATGTCATTCATGCAACATTTGTGCCGACAAAATGTGCCGAAAGCCATAAGATCTTCCTACCAATGACTTGAGAGTGCTGTGTGCTGCACAAAAATTTTCATAAGATGGCAGTAAGTATGCCGTAGGAAGATCCCAGAACTAAGAACTCTAGGGCCACTGTACGACAGAAAAGCACCTCATTTCTCAAGAATGCCTCAAGTTGCTCTTGTGAATTGAAGAGCAGCCATAAGAAACTATGCCTCCCTCCACAAATGTCTGTGAATTCCAGAATTTGTAGGAACTGGGAGATTCTTACGAACCCATTGTTCATAAGAATCTTTGTGACCGTAGCTTTACTACAGAGAGAGCTCTGACTCTGACAAAAGATCACAGATCTTTTATATGAACAGGGACATCATATTTTGGGAGAGAGAGAAAGTTGAGGCATCAGCATGCGTAGACTAGCTGGAACCGCATGAAGCTGGATTTTTCTGATCTCATGGTCAACACATCTGAACTCAAATTATTAACTTAGATTTAAGCAATGTGTAATTAGTGAAAGAAACAGAAATGTAATGTTTTACAGTTCTATATCAACAATAAAGTCAAAAGTGCGGCATGATCACATATCATGCCTCACATTACAAATAAATCTCAATTAAAAAGTTGAAAATTAGAGAGAAAAATTATAGTTTGAATAAAAAAAATTCAAAACTTGCAATTTTTGATAAAAATAGGCACTACTTAGGGTGGATAATGTTGGTCACACTACAAAGTTTGGACCAACATTTACTGATGTTTTGGCAAATGTCTGGCTCTGCTGGCAAAAGCTGGTAAAAGTTAATGATAGTTGGCATTTGTTGGCAAATGCTGGTGAAAGTTGTGTTCTTTGAAAATTTTTAGCATGCTGACAATTTGCTGACATTTGAAAATACATATTGGTGAAAGTTGTGCTCAGTCTGTAAAAGTTCCTGAGTGCTGAGCTAAGTTATGCAGAGCTCAGCTGAATTGCGCTGTGTATTCGTTTGCTTAAGTTAACGTAAGTTGGCAACAGCTACACATACGCTAGCCTAAGTTGGCAAAAGTTTGCCAATGCTGGCAAATGCTAGCAAAAGTTTGTAAAAGTTGGTGTGCGCTGAATTAAAAAAAAAACCTGCCCATGAACGTAATTTTGCCGACGTTTGGATTAATTTCTCTGATTTTTCAAAACATCTGTAAAAGTCAGTCCAAACGATACAGTGTGAACCCAGCTTAACAATAATAGGCCAGTTAATAATCCATAGTCTCTCCTCCATGTAGACAGTGCTAGCTTATTTAGCAGAGGTGCTACCCGACGGCACCAGGCAGGCTTCTTCAAACCCACAGGGCTCAACAGAGCGTATGCATCACTGTAGCTACGTTCCGATCCACACTGTACTTCAACTGCATTCCCTATTCCCTGCTCCCTTCTCAGGGAATATCAGTTAAGTCAACTGTCCTTCACAAAATTTCTCCATTTGAAATACCCAGTAACCGTCGGCTCCCTCATCCGTGCATTACCACGGTAATCATGGACATGTACTGATACTATGGTGGATAATTTATATTTCTTAAATAAAATATTAATACAAATATATTTTTATTACTATCAGTTGATATAAACAATAAAGAACATCAGTTTAGCTTGTTAATAATGCTAGCAACAATAGTTTGTTTTACTTGTATCTGAGGCAAAATGGCTTATGGGTAATCTTCCTGTCAACTTCTGGTGAAGTGATGTCCGGTTGTTCACTTATTCCCTGCTCAGTTCTCAGTTCCCTTTGAACTGAAAACCGTTTGCTCACTTCAGTTTGGAATCTCACTTAATACGACGCAATACCCTGTGCAGTCCACTTCGGAGTACACTATTGGGCGACTGGAATGCACTCTGTGTTTCATCTTTGCATCAGTGAGTTTTGTTCTGCATTTGGGTCACGGTGCAAAACAGACACAGAGCTGCAGAAATAAATCAAAGAGTCAATCAGAGATGAAACAGAAAGAATACTATGAATGTACAGCTAAAAATATTTAGTAACTTCAACTGAACTAAAGCTGTGCACCCTAACTTACTAGAGCTGACAGATTTAGGGAAACGGAGCTGTTAAATTACAGTTTAGTGTAAGTGAAGGCAGCTACAGGGTGAATACTTGGATCATACAGGATTGTAGACAAACAGCTATTAACCTGCAGCATGACAAAACACATGCTCATTATCAAACACTCAGTGTGTGCAGAAGTGGTTTAGTGTTCAGCAGGAAGGAAAACAAAGGTGCTCGAACGTGAAGCTGAAAGAAATGACATGGTAGGGTGCGTGAGCTGAGCACGTGCACGTGCTGTCCCCAACAGCACACAGACGTCAACTAGTTTACATCGGGAATACATGTTGTGATGTTGGCCCAGCCAGAGGTTGTGCTGGGATTTACTGCTGTCCGTCAAGATGACAGACAGGGATGTAAAAATTCTGTCACCACCCATTATAATCCATCATAAATATCATGTTGTGGGCGACACACATTGTGGGCTCACGTTTCCACAGAGACAAGACTGCATGTATATTGAGGGTGTCACGTCTGCAAGGACAAAGGACTCGAATCTGCAGAAGATAACAAGGAGGTGTGAAATTTGTCTCTTTGTCCCACAGAAGATGCCCTGGAGAGATTTCTGGTTCATCAGGAAATGAGAGACAATGGTGAAGATTCAAAGGGATGCTTTGTGACTGTATGTTTACTGAAAACACCATGTGACTTGAATTCTGATGCTGGAAACATATAAAAGGGTGATGAGATATGATTCTTCCTCTTTCCTGCTTTGAGAATGCTAGAAGCTGTGTTCTGTCAATAAAGCTGGTTTACGACTAAACTCAGCCTCATCATTTGAGCACATCTTCTACACTGGTGACCTACGACGAGAAATGAGCAGACAGAATTCTCCCGAGCGGGGCTCGGCGGAAGCCAGCCTGATGGCCGCCTCCACGATCCAGCTGCCCGATTTCTGGCAGCACAGCCCGCGCTCATGGTTTAGCGCAGTCGAGGCGCAGTTCAACCTCTGGAGAATCTCCAACGACGACACAAGATTCTACCATGTGGTAGCGAAGCTGGACAGCAACAAGGTCCAGAGGGTGGAGGATCTGGTTAATCATCCACCAGACAGCGACAAGTACAGCGCATTGAAGGACGCGCTGATCAGCCATTTCACCCCTTCAGTCCAACAACGAGCAGAGGGACTCCTGACGTTGACGGAGTCAGAAAACGATAGACCTGCGGACCTGATGGTGAAGATGCTGAAGCTCAAAGACTCTGAGGATGGCGAATTCATTTTCGCCCACCTTTTCCTTCGAACCCTGCCGCCAGCAGTGAGAGTGGCCCTAGCGGAGTCGCCCTGATTGGCCAGGCGAGACTACCATGGGTTGAGCAAAGAGGCGCAGCGGTTGGTCGACGCCCACAAGCGGAATGCGGT
The DNA here is from genome assembly GCA_020510985.1 of Pholidichthys leucotaenia. NCBI lineage: Eukaryota > Metazoa > Chordata > Actinopteri > Cichliformes > Pholidichthyidae > Pholidichthys > Pholidichthys leucotaenia. Next base: position 261,657,207 of record CM035841.1, on the reverse strand, counting down.
TTCGGCCGCGGCGGCTAGCCCGGGAACAGCGTCCGGAGACAGCGCAGGTCCAGCGGCCGCGGCGCCAGACGCACCAACGACGGCGGCGACGGGAGCCAGACGACGCGGAGCGGAGGACGGCCCGTGCTTCTACCACCGCCGTTTTGCAGAGAGAGCGCACAGGTGCGTCCCACCGTGCAACTTTAAGCGCCAGGGAAACGCCAAGACCGAGGGCCGGTAGCAGCTGCGACCCTCGGCAACGAGAACAGGCTGCTTTACCTGACGGATGCACGCTCGGGGAAACAGTTCCTCGTGGACACGGGCTCTCAGCTGAGTTTCGTCACACCCACCTACGCGGAACGGCTGATGCCTTCTAAAGCTCCCTGGGTGTCAGTGTCAGCAGCGAACGGCTCAACGATTAAAACGTTCGGTGAGAGGACCATGCTTCTGTCCTTACAGGGCCGTTCATTTGAGTGGACATTTATTGTAGCAGCAGTCAGTTTCAACATGTTAGGGGCTGATTTTTTGTGCTCACATGGTTTATTGGTTGACCTTGCTAATAGACGTCTGATTAATGCACTGTCCTTTCATTCTATTCCCTGCACAGCTCGGGTGGCCCCGCCGACTGCACATGCCAGCGTCTCAGCTGCGGGTGGTAAGTTTCACACATTGCTTGCTCAGTTCCCAGCACTCACAGTCCCCACGTTTTCGGCAACGGTGGCTAAACATGGGGTGGAGCATTTCATAACAACCACCGGCCCTCCCGTTTTTGCAAAAGCTCGGCGCTTGGACCCAGCTAAACTGGCCATCGCGCGCGAGGAGTTCACTAATCTGGAAAAACTGGGCATTGTTAGATGCTCCAAGAGCTCTTGGGCTTCGCCGTTACACATGGTCCCAAAGGCTGACGGCTCGTGGCGACCTTGCGGCGATTTCTGCAGGTTGAACAACGTTTCAGCTCATGACCGCTACCCGATTCCGCACATTCAGGATTTTTCTGTTCATTTGGCGGGGGCGCGCATTTTTTCTATAATAGACTTGGTGCGCGGTTACCACCAGGTTCCAGTGCGCGCGCAAGATGTACCCAAAACAGCGGTCATAACTCCTTTCGGCCTTTTTGAGTTTTTGCGCATGCCTTTTGGCCTCAAGGGGGCCGCGCAGACTTTCCAATGCATGATGGATGCAGTTTTACGCGACCTTCCTTTCGTGTTCGTTTATTTGGACGATATTTTGGTAGCCAGCGCGTCCGAGGGCGAGCACGAAAAACACCTCACAGCAGTTTTTCGGAGGCTGGCAGAGCACGGGTTAATAGTTAACCCAGCGAAGTGCCAGTTTGGGGTGGCGCAGATTGATTTTTTGGGACATCGCGTTTCGGCAGAAGGAGCAGTTCCTCTTCCAAATAAAGCGCGTGCCATAACGGATTTTCCGCAACCTCAAACGGTCAAGGCGCTTCAGGAGTTTCTAGGGATGGTTAATTTTTACAACCGGTTCCTCCCAAGCGCAGCACGGCTCATGCAGCCATTGTACACCGCGTTAAAAAAACAGAAGCCCGCAAATAAAGTTGAATGGTCTCCGGAGCGGAAGCGCGCTTTTGCCCAGGTCAAATCAGCCCTGGCAAACGCAGTTTTGTTAGCGCACCCAGTTCCAACGGCCCGCATGGCGCTCACCACTGACGCTTCCAATGTAGCGGTGGGGGCGGTAGTTGAACAGTTTGTGGCAGGTACCTGGCAACCCCTCGCGTTTTTCAGCAGGACTTTGCGCGATAGTGAGCGTAAATACAGTGCGTTTGACAGGGAGCTTTTGGCCCTACACTTGGCCATCCGTCATTTTCAGTTCTGGTTAGAGGGGCGATGTTTCACCGCGTTTGTGGATCATAAACCGCTAACGTTTGCGATGGCCAAAATTTCAGAACCCTAGTCAGGCCGGCAACAAAGGCAACTAGCCGCAATATCGGAGTTCACTACTGATATTCAGCATGTCGCAGGTAAACACAATGTTGTGGCAGACTGCCTCTCGCGCGCGGTAGCACCACCAAGCCCCATAGGGGCAGACTCTGTAGCCGTGGCTGCGGGCCCGGGCAGCGACGCGGGAGCGCGTGCAGCCCCGGTCTGTGTTGGGTTAGATTATGCAGCCATGGCTGCAGGAGCAGGTTAACGACGCGGACGTGCGCGCGCTCCAGTCTGGACCAACAGGGTTAAGGCTGGAGCACAGGGAGCAACAAGGTGGTATTCCCCCTCTAATCTGCGATGTCTCCACGGGACGGCCTCGCCCCATGGTGCCAGCCGTGTGGCGTCGCCGCGTTTTTGACTTGGTCCATTCTCTCGCGCACCCGGGGGTGCGCGCATCGATTAAGTTAGTGGGGGAGAAATTTGTTTGGCCCGGGTTGCGCAAACAGGTCAAGGAATGGGCGGCAGCCTGCGTAGCGTGTCAGCGAGCCAAAATACACAGACACACTAAGGCCCCGTTGGAACCTTTTCACATCCCCGCTAAGCGTTTTGATCACGTGCATGTTGACTTGGTGAGCCCGCTCCCATTATCACACGGGCACACACATCTTTTGACGATGGTGGATCGCACCACGCGCTGGCCAGAGGCGATTCCTCTGACATCAACCACAGCGGAAGAAGTTGCGCGAGCATTTTTAGCAGCGTGGGTTGCGCATTTCGGTGTACCGTCGGACATAACGTCCGACAGGGGTCCCCAATTTATTTCCGAACTATGGTCATTGATGGCCCGCAGCTTGGGGGTGAAGATTCATCGCACTACCGCGTATAACCCCCGGGCTAATGGTTTATGCGAACGCTTTCACAGGTCATTAAAAGCAGCCCTCAGAGCGTCGCTGACGGATACAAATTGGGTGGACAAACTTCCATGGGTTTTATTGGGGTTGCGTTCTGCACCTAAGGAAGATCTGCATGCTTCCCCGGCTGAATTAGTTTTTGCACAACCTCTCCGTTTGCCGGGGGAATTTCTCCCCGATAATCCCGCACCAAATGGCCCTCCTGCTCAGCCATGGCAGAGCGACTCGGGAGCAAACACGCTCCCTGGCCCGGTCCATCACAGTTTACCACAAATTTTTGTGCCAAAGGCTTTAAAAAATGCAGAGTTTGTTTTTGTTAAACATGATGCTCAGCGTCCAAGTTTGCGGCCGTTTTATGACGGACCGTTCCGAGTGCTGGAGACCGGGCAGAAGCATTTTCTGCTAGATTTAGGGGGCAGAAGGGAGTTGATTTGCATAAACAGGCTCAAACCCGCCTTTGTTTTGGCTGATGAGGAAGTGCAGCTTGCGAGCCCCCCCCGCCGTGGCAGGCCACCGAGAGGACATTCTCCAAAATCTTCACAGAAAGGTGCTAACAGCTTTAATCCACAGGTGCAGAGAGATGTTGCAGGTGCAGCCAAGCCAGGTTGCAGCAGATTCGGCAGAAAGTTAAAACCTAGGCAGTTGGTGGATTGATTAGCGATGTATGGAGTGTTTTGTGTTTTTCTTTTTTTTATGCCATGCAGGTTTTGCCTTACTAGACGTTTGGGGGGGGTAGTGTGGGCGACACACATTGTGGGCTCACGTTTCCACAGAGACAAGACTGCATGTGTATTGAGGGTGTCACGTCTGCACGGACAAAGGACTCAAATCTGCAGAAGATAACAAGGAGGTGTGAGATTTGTCTCTTTGTCCCACAGAAGATGCCCCGGAGAGATTTCCGGTTCATCAGGAAATGAGAGACAATGGTGAAGATTCAAAGGGATGCTTTGTGACTGTATGTTTACTGAAAACACCATGTGACTTGAATTCTGATGCTGGAAACATATAAAAGGGTGATGAGATATGATTCTTCCTCTTTCCTGCTTTGAGAATGCTAGAAGCTGTGTTCTGTCAATAAAGCTGGTTTACGACTAAACTCAGCCTCATCATTTGAGCACATCTTCTACAATGTATTTTATTATACTCAAAATTGCCAACTACCAAAATAAACAGAATGTTGTGTTTACATAATTATTTTTTGTGTATTTTTAAAAGAAAATATGCTGTGTAAATCACAAATTTGCAGCTTTTTACTTCTAAAATTGCAGAACATTTTTATATATTTGTGACTTTTTCCTCAGATGTTTTTTGTGAACATTTTCGTAATTTTTTTATGCAAATTTGCAACTCTTTTCTTGTAAATATGCAATATTGCAATTTGTGAGGCTTTTCTCTTTCATGTGTAAAGTATTAACAAGTCATATGAATCCTAATATAATACAAATATAGAGTCCAACTAAATATACAAACCCCAACTCCAGTGAAGTTGGGATGTTGTATCAAATGTAAATATAAATAAAATAAAATGATTTAAAAATCCTTTTCAACATATATTTAATTGAATCCACTACAAAGACAAGATACTTAATGTTCAATCTGATAAACTTTTTTTTTTTTCAAACATTCACTTATTTTGAATTTGATGCCTGCAACATGTTCCAAAAAAGCTGGGACAGGGTCATGTTTACTGTCTTACATCACCCTTCCTTTTAACAACACTCATTAAGCATTTAGGAACTGAGGACACTAGTTGTTGAAGATTCAAGATTCAAAAGATTCAAAGATTTTTATTTGTCAATACTTCTATACGTACAGGACATACAGGAGAATTGAAATGCCGTTTCTCTCTCTCTTAGTGGCGTGCGCAATATATAAGAAAAGAAGGAATAAGGATGAAAAACAACAGCAGTCTTTGTACAGTAATGCTATGCATAGTGCAAATGAAGATAAAAGATAAAACCCAGCAATCCTACAGTATATACAGAAAAAGGTAGAACAGTAATACTCATAGTTGCAAGTTCAACGCGGTAGTGTAGGTACAGACAGTGACAGATAAGACTGCACATGATCACTACTGCAATAGCAGACAGACAGCAGCAGGTATGGCATTTGTGCAAATGGCTGCAGTAAGATGCAGACACATACAACAGCAGATGTAGTACTATTGGTGTGCCAGTCTTTCTGTGCCAACAGCTGAGGTAGTTATTGTGTGGGTGAGTGTGTTACGGTCCGGGGTGGGGGAGGCAGAGTTCAGGGTCCTGATGGCCTGATGAACAAAGCTGTTTAGCAGTCTTGTGGAACGGGCCTGGAGGCTCTGGTACTGTCTCCCTGAGGGCAGAGGGCTGAAGAGGGAGTGTGAGGGGTGGGAGGTGTTGCTTGCAATGTTGATGGCTCTGTGGGTGAGGCGGGTGTGGTAGATGTCCGTGGGGGGGAGGGGGGTTTCAGATGGGCACCGAAGCTTTGTAGGTGGCAATCTTTCCCATTCTTGCTTGATGTACAACTTCAGTTGCTCAACAATCGGGGATCTCTGTTGTCATGTTTTGTGCTTCATAATGCTCCACACATTTTCAATGGGAGACAGGTATGGATTGCAGGCAGACCAGTCTAGTACCTGCACTCTTTTACTACGAAGCCACGCTGTTGTAACATGTGCAGAATGTGGCTTGGCATTGTCTTGCTGAAATAAGCAGGGACGTCCCTAAAAAAGATATTGCTCGGATGGCAGCATATGTTGCTCCAAAACGCGTATGTACCGTTCAGCATAAATGGTGCCTTCACAGATATGCAAGTCACCCATGCCATGGGCACTAACACACCCCATACCATCACAGATGCTGGCTTTTGAACTTAACACTGATAACAATCAGGATGGTCATTTTCCTCTTTAGCCCAGAGGACACAACATCTATGATTTCCAAAAACAATCTGAAATGTGGACTCATCAGACCACAGCACACTTTTCTACTTTGCATCAGTCCATCTCAGATGAGCTCGAGTCCAGATCAACTGGCAGCGTTTCTGGGTGTTGTTGATATATGGCTTTGGCTTTGATGGTAGAGTTTTAACTTGTAGATGTAGCAATGAACTGTGTTAACTGACAATTGTTTTCTGAAGTGTTCCTGAGCCCATGTGGTAATATTACTACTACTGTCTACCAATATCCTTTACAGAATGATAGTGGTTTTTCATGCAGTGCCGTCTGAGGGATAAAAGGTCACGAGCATTCAATGCTGGTTTTCAGCCTTGTCGTTAACATGCAGACATTTATCCAGATTCTCTGAATCTTTTGATGATATTATGGACGGTAGATGATGAAATCCCTAAATTCCCTGCAACTGTATGTTGAGAAACATTGTTCTTGAACTGTTGGACTAGTTGTCCACACAGTTCTTCACAAAGTGGTGAACCTCGCCCCATCCTTGCTTGTGAATGACTGAGCCTTTCGGGGATGCTCCTTTTATATCCGATCATCACACTCACCTGTTTCCAATGAACCTGTTCACCTGTGGAATGTTCCAGAAAGGTGTTTTTTGAGCATTCCTCAACTTTCCCAGTCTTTTGTTGACCCTGTCCTAGCTTTTTTGGAACATGTTACAGGCATCAAATTCAAGATGAGTGAATATTTGCAAAACAATGAAGTTTATCAGTCTGAACATTCAATATCTTGTTTTTGTAGTGTATTCAGTTGAATACAGGTTGAAAAGGATTTTTAAATCATTCATTTACATTTTACACAACGTCCGAACTTCATTTGAATTGGAGCTGTGCTTGAGTAAAGTTTTTCTTCAAAATTTTACTTCAGTAAGAGTAAACGTATCCTGCAATATAGCTACTCTTGAAAGTGCAGATTTGTGAAAATGTTAGAATATATGTCCTTGAGTAAATGTAACTGGTCAATACCATCTCTGGTCATGAGCATATAGATCTAACTTCAGTATAGTTGTAAAAAAGTGGCCACATACAGTATGACAGTACGTCAATGTATTTGACATGCAGTCACATTCTGAATGGCCTGATCTTCTAAATGGTCACATTAACAAACCCTTCTACAGCTGAGTTAGTTTTCCAACCACAGTGCTAGAAAGATCGAGTGTGAAGTCTGAAAGGGTACTGGGTGAAAAAGGAGAGGCAAAAAAACAGTCTTTAGTTTAAAAAAAGGAAAAGACGTAAGGAACAGACCCACAATAGTGTTGATGTGAAAGCTGAGATATGACACATAACCTGAGTAAACCCAGATGAGACGCACAACAACGTTTTCCACTAACAATGACACAATAATCATGCTGTTTAGTGTTAATGGGTGAGCCAGAGGTCTGGTGATTAATGACATTACGCCACACAATCTTTCTGTGTGGGTTTCTATCGTCATCCTTTGCCTACACAGGTTTCCTCTCGTGGTCCAAAGACATGCATGTTTATGTTAAGTTGGGATTCTAAAATTGGCCACAGGTGTGAACACAAGAAAAGTGTGTGGCTGTCAGACTTTGTGTGTTGACCCTGTGATGAGCCGCCCACAGTGTTAGTCACTTATGGTCCTATGACCAGTAGGTGATTGGGGGGGGGGGGGGGGGTATTAGCAAAATGACCCCAAATCATCCCCCTTGTTAACCATCTCCATTCACAGGTTCTTTTCCCAACCTCGAAAAAAAGAGAATTGTCCTGCCAATATCATCAAACATTTTTATATCATGTTACAGAACTGAATAACATGACTTACAATGACCAATTCTAAGCAGAAACAAAAAAATACTGTATATATGTATATAAATTTTAAACTTTCTCTCATAGATTTGCACCATTTTTCTCTAAAATTTGCAAATTTTTTTTCTCAGAAATTTGACTTTTTTCCTGTAAATTTTCAATTTTTTTCTCATAAATTTTTATTTTTTTCATAAATTTGCAACTTTTTTCTTGTAAATTTTCATCTTTTTTTCTCAAAAATTGTGACTTTTTTCTCATAAATTAAATTTTTTTACTCGTAAATTTTCATAATTTTTCTCATAAATTTGCAACTTTTTTCTTATAAATTTGTCACCTTTTTCACAAATTTTTACTCATAAATTTGCCTTTTCCCCCCCCGTAAATTTTCATCTTTTTTCCTCATAAATGGTGACTTTTTCCTCATAAATTTTATTTTCTCAGAAATTTGACTTTTTTCCTGTAAATTTTCAATTTTTTTCTCATAAATTTTTATTTTTTTCATAAATTTGCAACTTTTTTCTTGTAAATTTTCATCTTTTTTCTCAAAAATTGTGACTTTTTTCTCATAAATTAAATTTTTTTACTCGTAAATTTTCATCATTTTTCTCATAAATTTGCATCTTTTTTCTTATAAATTTGTCACCTTTTTCACAAATTTTTAATTTTTACTCATAAATTTGCCTTTTTCCCCCCCGTAAATTTTCATCTTTTTTCCTCATAAATGGTGACTTTTTCCTCATAAATTTTATTTTCTCATAAATTTGACTTTTTTCCTGTAAAATTTCATCTTTTTTCTCATAAATTTGGAACTTTTTTCTTGTAAATTTTTACATTTAAATTTTATTTAAATGTAAAATTAAAAAATTACATTTAAATTTTACTTTTTTTCTGTCATGAACGGCCCTCTCTGAGGGCAAACAGGATGCCAACCACAGACTGTGAGTTTGTAAATTTATTAACTAAAAAGAAACACAAAATACATAACACACACCAATGAAAAACACAGCTCTGAGGCTGGAGCAATGAATGCCAGAATAAACAAGAACGTGAGCAAAGACAAATAACAACTTAACTGACAAGATGTCCAGGGATTTCTCGACTGGACAGAAATACGCCGCTGCGCCAGGGAAGTGGCACCAGCAGCTTAAATAGGAAACCCCCGGATTAGCAACACCTGCGGGGTCATGAGTGGTGATCACTGCAGGCAGCTGTGACAGCCCGCGAATAGAATCTGACAGCCGGAAGTGACGCACGAGCTGTCACAGCACCCACAATATCAAAACAATAAACCAAAAAAGGAAATACATAAACTAATAATGAACTAACCAAAAACAGGAACCAAATACAGCAAACAAGGTGAACAGAAGAGTAAACAAACAGAAAATGACAAAACTAATGTGACAATTAGGCATGACCCCCACCCGTGCACCGGATCATGACAGAGCCCCCTCCTCAGGGGGTGGAACCCAGACACCCCAGGGTAACATCACAGAAAACAACCCCCCCCCCCACACACACAGAAGACCCCCCCCCCCAACAAGAAAAACAGCCCACCCCAGGGGGGGGGGGAGGGGGAACCCAGGCATGGAGGGACCGGGAAAAATCAAACAAAAAAAAGGCCAAAAAGAAAACACTCATGATCCCCAACACTGTATAATAGGTGGCGAAGACTCAAGGGCCTCTGAAGAGGATCCAAGGCAGCTCAGGCAGCCTGCCAGAGTCCCAGGACCACTGAAGCGTATGGTCAAAAGCATCCGGTGGCCGCCCAGACTTCCTGAGCCATCTACACGGATGGCCTGGCCTGTCAGGTGGCCGCCCACAGTCCCTGAGCCACCCGAACAGATGACCCCATCTGTCAGGCAGCCTCCCAGCATCCCTGAGCCTGCGGGCCGCTAACCCCCCGCCCCCGGAGGCAGCAGTTGGACCCATCGCCCTTCACGGACCACGTGAACTGGGAAGCAGCATCCCCCTGAGATGGGTGGCCAACCAGCGGGAACCCCCAATGGCGTCCCATGACCCCCGATGAGCTCCGGCAAAGGCGAGGGACCCACAGCAACCTCAGGTGTAGCACCACCTGCGGTGGCCTTGGCCTGGAGCATTGCAGCACTCACGGGGGCCCCAGATTGGGACTTAGCAGCACCCAGGGAGGCCACCGACTGGTGTGTAGCAGCACCCACGGTGGCCTTGGATGGAGGCGTCACACCCATGGTAGCCTCAGACGGAAGCGTCGCACCCATGGTAGCCTCGGACAGGGGCGCAGCACCTGCGACGGCCTCGGACAGAGGCGCAGCACCCGCCACGGCCTCAGACAGGAGCACAGCATCCACGACGGCCTCGGACAGGGGAGTCGCACCCTCGGCAGCCTCGGACGGAGGAGCAGCACCCTTGGAGGCCCCAGACTGGGGCACAGCACCCTCAGTGACCTCAGACAGAGGAGCAGCACCCACGAAGGCCTCAGGCAGAAGGAGAGCAGCACCGGCAGAGACCTCAGGCTGAGGTGCAGCACCCACAAAGACCTCCAGCGTCGCCAGCTGAGGCGTCTCAGCCTCCGGCTGGATGGTAGGCAGGATCCCCAATGCAGCGGCTGACGCAGATGCACCTCTGGACACGGCGGCCGCAGCACGAGATCCTCTGACCCCTGACACCACCTCCCATGCTACTGGGGCCAGGGGACAATCCTCTGTCGGCTCAAGCTCCGGAGCAAAGATGGCATTCTCCTCCTGCCCGGAACGTGGCTGCAGGGTTGGGATTGGATGCTCCAATGCTGCAGGCTTCTCCACCATACGCCAACTCCCTCCCAGGACCGGCGGACCCTCAAGGGATATAGGAGGAGGAACGGGAGAAACGGGAGAGGAGAGACTTACAGCAGCAAATGGTGGAAGCTCAGCCAAGCCAGGCTGCTGCGGCTGAGCTTCCTCACTGGGAATAAGGCAAGGCATTTCATCATAGGGTGTTAAAAAATGAAAAGACACTTGCCTTAATGGCCAGGGCTTGGTGATGGCTGCGGTTAGGCTGGACAACGTCTTTCTGGGAGCTGCAAAGGACATCTGGCAAGGTGGATGAAGTGCTGGAGTCAAGGGGCGTTCCTCTGTCGGCTTAGACTCCGCTTCACCCAGCGAATCTCCTTCCAGCTGGCCCGCATAATCGGGAAGGAGCCACGGCTTACAGTTCAGTAACTGTTCAGTCTCAGCCACTAACACTTGCCTTCATTCCTAAAGCTCCTCAGCAGATGGTGCGGGCCATTGTTTGGGAGAAGAAGACGGGGCTGCTGCAGCTGAGGAGCAGTGGCATCTGCGCCTGGGACCACTTCCTTTTTGGCGCCGGCATGGAAATGGTGGAGGTTTCCCCCAGCCCGTGGAGCATGGATGGGGGGTTGACTATGCAGTGAAGAACGTCAGTGAGCTTCGCATGGTTCCAAAGGCTGGGGCATGCCTCGAGCACTTGAGCGGCTCCAGCCAGACACACGCGGACTGCGTCAGAAGTGCGGGAAGCCCGAGCCTCTGAGAGGATGCTGTGTAAGATGTTTAACGTCCACCTCTCTGACTTGTTCAGCCCACACCAACTGTAGTTCAGCAACGCTGCCATGCCAGTGGAAAAAACAAACTCGAAAGAAAAATACGGGAGGGGAAAAAAACTCACAATCCACTGGCATCCAAATGGCAGCGGCGTACTGTCATGAACAGCCCTCTCCGAGGGCAAACAGGACGCCAACCGCAGACTGTGAGTTTGTAAATTTATTAACTAAAAAGAAACACAAAATACAGAACACACACCAACGAAAAACACAGCTCTGAGGTTGGAGCAATGAATGCCAGGATAAACAAGAACGTGAGCAAAGACAGATAAATAATAACTTAACTGACAAGACGTCCAGGGATTTCTCGACTGGAGAGAATTACACCGCTGCGCCAGGGAAGTGGCACCAGCGGCTTAAATAGGAAACCCCCGGATTAACAACACCTGTGGGGTCATGAGTGGTGATCATTGCAGGCAGCCATGACAGCCCGCGAACAGAATCTGACAGCAGGAAGTGACGCGCGAGCTGTCACAGCATCCACAATGATCAAAACAATAAACCAAAAAAGAAAATACAGAAACTAATAATGAATAACCAAAAACAGGAACCAAATACAGTAAACAAGGTGAACAGAAAAATAAACAAACAGAAAAAGACAAAACTAATCTGACAACTAGGCACGGCCCCCACCTGTGCACCGGATCATGACATTTTCATAAATGTTCAAATTTTTAGTCATAAATTTGACTTTTTTTTCCTGTAAATTTTCAACTTTTTTCTCTTTTTTCCCATAATTTTGCAATTTCTTTCCTGTAAATTTTCATTTTTTTCCCTCATGAATTTGTAACTCACTTTCTCATAAAAATTGCAACATTTTTCTTGTAAATTTTTAACTTTATTCTCATAAATTTTTTAAAAAATTTTTTCTTGTAAATTTGCAACACTCATCTGAATACTGGTTGAATTTTTATTCTGTGTAGTTAAACTGTAATTTGCAACTTTAATTTTTAAATTGTCATCTTTTATCATAACATTGCACTTTTATTCTTAGAAATTTATACCTAATTTACATTTATACATGAGTACCTCATGCTAAACTGGTGAATACCCCCCTCCTTGTTAAAAAATAACAAACCACCAACTGCCTATGACAACATGAATTTGCTTAGAGCCCCACCCAAAAACTATTTCAAAACTATTTTTAAGGAACAATATGTCTGATTTCTTACCTTAAAAGTTCCATTTTCTGCATTTTTCCCACTTGTTAATAGTTCCCACAGGTTTTATCGAAATGGTTGTGACATATTTTGGCCAAATTGCCTTTAATTGTTTAATTATTGCAGCGTCAGTGAGAATTTACTTCCTACAGAAATACGTGCAAAACAACACAGCTGCAAGCAGAGGAGTTTGTTTCCCAAAATAGACAGTCTTATCAGTAGGGTGGAAGTAGTTTGGTTTTGTGCGTCAGAAAACCCGAAAGACAAACTGCAGCATAATCACCTTTACAATGCATCCTAGGCAACTGTGCAACTATGAGGCCATGGAAAACCCAGAGTTTATCATGCCCACAACAGAACCTCTGACCCAGGTATGTGCTGCTGTATTTTGTTCCCCTGCATCACCTGTTCAGCTGCATACATGACAAAACATGTCCAGAAGCTAGAGTAGGACGAGTTGTTTCAGGTGCTGCACTCCATCCATGTGTGACATGTGTCTTGTGACTGTGGAAGCCCTGAGATATCAGCTCAACATGCCATATTCACCTCAATAATATCACTGTTGACAGGTGAGATATTAGTGGCTGGTATTTCTCTGCTGATTTTGCCCTGAAACAGACAGCAGTGGACTGCAGCTGCAAAGTCACAAAACATCCAGTATTTTAGTTTATTTTCATTCTTGGAAATTTTATTTCTTTTACATTTGTAATTTTTTTCCTCATTAATTTACAATTTTTTTTTCTGATAGATTTGTTTTTCTAAAATATTTGCAACTTTTTTGTTGTAAATTTGTGATTTTTCTGTAGTAAATCTGCAACATTTTTCTCATGAATTTGCAACTTTTAAGTTGTAAATTTATGATTTTTTTCTTGTAAATCTGCAACTTTTTCTCATAGATTTGCAACTCTTTTCTCATAAATTTGCAACTTTTTCTCATTAATTTGCAACTTCTTGTCATGAATTGCCCTTCGGGGCAGAAAGGTGAGACCCACACGCTGAACTGTGAGTTTCGGAGATTTATTGAAAAAAACAACAAACACAAAGTCCACACAGTGCTCTAACGGAAAATACAAACAACGGGTAAACTTACTAATACAGCACACCAGAGTAGGGACAGGGCTCTGGTGGAGATGAAGAGAAACTTCCTCAAGACAGCGGCAATCAGAAATGAAAATAACTGCCCTTAAATAGGGTCAAAACAATTTACATAAGTAGCGACAGGTGTGGGTCACATGAGCGGGCAGAAGAAACCAATGATACATAACAGGACCAGCTGGGGGCAATGAGAGGAGAGTGGCTAAAGCTGACAGCTGACAGGGGTGACGCCCACATGAAGCGCAAAACCCGGAAATGCCCTTGACAACTGTCAACCCAACAGTAAAGAACTAAAGAATAAAATATCAACAAACGCAGACTGAAATATAAATGTAAATTAATACAAAATAACAGTGTAACAAAACTAAAACATAAACAGGAAAATAGCAAACAGTACAAGAATTACAGAAACCCAACAAACACAAAATACAACAAATATGTATATATACAGTGTATATATATAAGGAAAAAGCCATGAGACCGAGCCTGGCGGAAACCTCCAGTGTTCAGCTCATGACACTTCTTTCTCGTAAATTTGCAACTTTTTAGTTGTAAATTTATGATTTTTCTCTTGTAAATCTGCAGCTTTTTCTCGTAAATTTGCAACTTTTTTCTCAGAAATTTGCAACTTTTTACTCAGAAATTTGCAACTTTTCTCATTAATTTGCAACTTTTTCCTGGTAAATTTGCAACTTTTCTGTTGTAAATGTGTGATTTTTCTCTTGTAAATCTGCAACTTTTTCTCATTAATTTGCAACTTTTTTCTCGGAAATTTGCAACTTTTTTCCTCACAGATTTGAGATTTTTTTTCCAGTTTGCAGCGTTTTCTCATAAATTTGTGATATTTCTCTTGCAAATTTACAATTATTTTTCATAATCTGACTTTTTTCCCACAGATTTGTGACTTCTTTTGGAAAATTGTACCTTTTTTAATTAATTATTTTAATTTAATTAATTTGTAATTTGTCAACTTTTATCATATTTTTGCACCTTTATTCTCACAAATGTACATTTACAAATGCCTCCCTTATTAAAAATAAAGAAATTGGCTACTCTTTATAAGGGTACTGTTGTGTTCATAATTAGGTAAATAATGAGCAAGTGGTAACTCGGTTAACAGGGCTTTATTCAGGATGTCAACTATATACAAGTAAAGGCTTACAGCACACGCCTGCAGGCCAGGTGGCTCCCACGACGAAAGGGGCCACATCGGGGGTCCCGGCGCGCCATCCGGCACCCTCATCCAGGGCAGCCTGAAAACTGGCATCGGGTCCATCTCAAGGCAGTGCCGCATGGCGCCGAATGTGCTCTCCAACAGTTACTCTGTCCAGTCAGTCCAATTCCCACACCTCAGCACCCTCCACCACTGGAACAGGTCGGCCCCAAAGTCCACACATCCTGATCACTCTTCACCCGACACGTTGGCTATGGAGAACCCTATGGTGTAAAAAAGGTTGCAACCCATAACGTTGAATCCCATTGCGGAAACGTTGATGCGGACTCTGGGCGCTACAATCTCCTTATATTGGGCCTCCATTTCCACATACCCCAAAATAGCCAACCTATTCCGTCCATAACCAAAATACTCTTCATGTTGCCTTCTAATCTGTCAGTGGGGAAACAGACTTCTCATGGTCACCAGGTTCAGAAAGGAAACAACCGCTCCAGTGTCCACCAGCAGTGGGACCTCGACACCATCTAGCATGACATTACATCCGATCCTCCCCGTCGTCTCCAGGGATACCATATGCATGGTGGTTGGAGTTTTCTGCACAGCACCTGGTTCACCCCTATGGTCCCTGTGTTCGAAGTTTGCGCACACCCTGGCAAAGTGGTTCAATACACCACACTTCCCACAACGCTTTCCTTTCACCGGGCACATCCTGGACTTATAGTGGTGATTAGTGGACCCACATCCATAACAACAAGGCATACCTGGGGCAGACCTAATCTTGACCACGGAGGCAAAATCTTCCTCTCCGCATTCACCAACACCAGGGTCCAGGAACAGTGCCTTAGCGCGAGACTCACCCTCGTCCAGAGAAGCCCCTCCAGTAAGGCCTCTCGCAATGGTCTCTACTGCCTCGAACTGTTGGGCAAGCTCAATAGCCGCAGCCAACGCCAACTCTCCTGGGTGTGTTAACAATCTGGACCGGGCCGCCGGGCAGCGGATGTGCTCTGCCAGCTGGTCCCAAATCATTTCATCCTCCAGGAGCCCGAACTTGCACTCCCTCGCCAGCTCTCGGAGGTCCGCCAAGAATCTCTTCACCGGCTCTCCCGACCGCTGGTGGCACTGTCGAAACTGGATGCGTCGGACCGTGACGTTTTCAGGCGCTCGAAAGTAGCGCGCCATTAGCTCCACCACTTCATCAAAGCTATCTGCACCTCCAAGGTTCTCCAGGATCCTCTGCCCTTTCATACCTAAATTATGGACCAATACCACTCTCGCGCGAAGCTTCTCCAGCTCGCTGAGGTTCAAAACTACGAGGTAGTTTGTAAAAGCAGCAAACCAGCGGGGCCACGGCACGGGCGGCTTGCCTGGGGCCTCCAAAAATAGCCGAAAACTGGCAACAGATCTTTCCATTACTGCTTTTACCTTGTTGCCAAATATTGTGTCCATAATTAGGTAAATAACAAGCAAGTGGTAACACGGTGAACAGGGCTTTATTCAGGATGCCGACTATATACAAGTAAAGGCTTACGGCACACGTCTGCAGGCCAGGTGGCTCCCACGACAAAAGAGGACAAGCCTCTTCTGCCCACCTCCTTTATACCAGGAGTGGCGTCACTACCGGAAACCGGCAGTTAACCACCCCGGTCCGTTCCCCCTCCAACCCAGCTGCCATCTTACTACTACCAGCCTGTCTCCATATCTGACAGGTACCTTTATTATAATGGCTTGTCAAACATACAAAGAGAATAATGCACTTAAAGCCTTAAAGTGTTACAGAAGACAATGCACTCATAATTTAAATTTCTACTAATTTTCTCAGATATTCATGGGTTCTCTCATCGATGTGACATGTCTATGTCTGATAGTCCACAGACACAATAGAACATTGTTCAGGTGTTTAATCAAGTTGTTATAAATAGGAACAAAACACACCAGGAGGATTTTGAAGGTTTTGTAAACCTTCACTTAGACCAGGAGTCACCAACCTTGATGACACAAAAGACTGTGAGACATTTTTGACCAGTAAAGTCCACATGTAGTCACAAAGATAAGAAAACTAAGATCAAACAGCAGCATTACCTGTCGAAACTGCTCTGACACCAGCAATATTAACAGGTTTTTCCCTCATAAAAACACAGTTACTTTTTCGAAATTTGTGAGATTTTTGGCATAAATTTTCTGGTTTCCTAATAACGTTGCCTTTTTTGTTTTATTTTATAAATTTGTTATTGTTTCAAGTAAAACTGCAGCCTCCATCCAGATAAATTTACGACTTTTTCCTCATAAAAATTCAATGTTTTTTTTTTCCAGAAAAATTTTTTTTCTAGCAAATTTGTATGTGTTTTTCTTATAAAATTGCAACTTTTGTCTGCTAAAATTGTCATAATTAAGGCATGAATTTTCTACTGTCCTAACAGATTTGTTCTGCGCTCCCTTGTACATTTGTTACCCTTATCAGGTACAGTTAAAACACTTTTCACATAAATTCGACACATTACTTTCAAAAAATTGCAACTTTGCAGTAAATTTGTGTTTTTGTCCCCAGAAATTTTATGACAGTTTCCTGTAGAGTTGTTTTGGCCTTTTCTTTATAAAACTGCAACTTCTTCTCAAAATTCACGAGAATTTTTGGCATACATTTCCAGCATTTTTCATAAATTGGTTATTTTTTTTAGTAAATTATTGTTCTTCCTTTCTTCCTCTTTTAACTGAAAGTTTTTAACTTTTTGGTCAAGGTCTTGAGGAGCCACTGGCTATGGGCAAAACGAGCCACATGCGTCCCCAGAGCCGCAGGTTGCACACATACGATGTGCCAGCAACCTCGATAAGATGTAGTGCCGATGCAACCCCGGTCCGCGCTGCTGCAGCAGGTCCACTCACCAAACGTCTCCCTGCAGCTCATCACGGAGCTCGTGTTGGAGGTTGGGACGTCTCCCATGTTGCCGAACGCACAGAAACTCTCTCTCTCCGCGGAACCAGAAGACGCAAAGGCAGGACGACTTTCCGCTCTGAACTCCAGTGCCAGCCCGCTGGCGGCAGACTCACTTATGAGCCTCCCTCACCCGACACAGGGAGGAAGAGGATGGGGATTAGTGCCGCCTTCAAGCGCCGCTCGGAAACTCTAACGCCATCACAGGTGGAGGCGACTCTTGTACTGTGTGCACTCTCGTCTTAATGAAACGTTTGTTACATATTTTGAACAAATTGCGTTCAATCTAATTAGTGCAGCACTGAGAGAATCATCTTTTGCAGCCTTCCTAAGAATGGCTTGTTTCAGTGCATGTGTAGTGGAGCTGAAATAACGAGGCGGTTTTGTATTAAAAACAGGGTTTTTAATGAATAGCTCCTCTATCAAATCTCATCAGGTGTAGAGCTTGGCAGAAGGCAAGAGAGAGAACTCTGCTTCGCTCGCTGGTTAAATACAAGCACGCATAGCACCACTCATTGAAACAGCTGACGTCAGAGCCACTCATTGAAAAAGGTAACATCTCCCCGTTATCTTAATCCCCATTGTCCTGCCATCCCCTCTCCCTGTCTTGGGAGGTGATGGGAACTCCCCCTCTCGCTTTAGGGGGGTAAAGGTGTCGAGTCTGTTGCCATGGCGTCTTGTGACGTCATGAGTCTTCACACGGTGGTGAGATTCCTTTGTTCTTTCAGAGGTGTGAAGTTCCTTTGTATATTCTGTCCCAAACATTTCCACATGCTCTAACAAATGTAGGTATGGAATATATGAGTGATATATACCACAGGCCCCCCAAACAACTATGAAGGAACACAGAAAGATTCACAGTCTAGGGTAATTACTAAGACATACTAATTAATGAAAGCGCTTTGAGTGGTCTTTGTGACTAGAAAAGCGCTATATAAGTGCAGGTTAGTTAGTTAGTTAGACATACTACGTGTTACAGCCGTTGCCACAGAAGAAACTTTCAAGCAGCCATGCTCCTAAAGGCACTTTTCCACAAGTATCACCTTAGCTTTACTTACTTTTACTTTACTCAGTTTCTCGCTCTTTCCACAGTACCCTACACGCTTTAACCGATACGATTTTTGTGCCAGTTTAGGGGCAGGGGACAAGCGAGAAAAAGCGAGGTGTGATTTTTCGTCAATCGACTGCTAGCCGCTGATTGGTCAGCGCGTAACGTCACAGAGAGAGCGTCCGTTTTCAGTTTTCTGTTGAAGCTGCACGACCGCCATTTGTAATCGGTCACGGAGTGAATATGATATTAATAGAGACAGCGTTGTAGGTTAGGTTTTGCGGAAATCTACACCGTGGTCCAACGAAGAGGTGCGGGGTTTTCTCTGCTTGCTGGCAGATCCACAGTCAGAAGAGTGATCCGGACCCTACAGATGACTGCGCAGAATAGAACCGTACTACTGACAAGCTGAATACGAAGTTGAGAGAACCATCCATGGTGAGTGATTTGTAATATTGTGCATCTGTTTGCTTATTTATCCTGTTGGTGGTAAGCTCACTTTTGAGCCAGCCTCGTTCTATGCTGGCTAACTCGTTGTAGCTAACGAATTTTGGCTAGTAGCTAGATAATACCAACTGTTGATTCACGCTTGTTTTCTCCTAAATATTCGCTTGTGAGAGCAAAAGATGACATATATCAATCCTGGTTATAGTCCTGGTTTTTGTTTTGTATTGCACTTGGTGCTGCGCATTAAATTGTGTGCAATTTAATGCCGTTTTTTGCTGGCTAACTCGTTTTAGCTAACGAGTTTTGGCTAGTAGCAAGATAATACTCACTGTTGATTCACGCTTGTTTTCTCCTAAACATTTGCTTGTAAGAGCAATACGCTGAAATATATCAATCCTGGTTATAGTCCTGGTTTTTGTTTTGCATTAAATTGTGTGCAATTTAATGCTAGAATGTGTTTCCACATGCCAGGGTTAGCTTCCCTGTTTATAGTGGATACTGGTGACATCACAGGAGCCGAAATCTCAAACAATATAAAAGGGCTTTTTCAAACCAGTGATTTATAAAGTCATTCATATAATTTTCTAAAGCGTCAGAAAGAGAAATCCATATATTATATCATTCATTACACAGACCATGATATATTTCAAGCATTTATTTATTTCAATTTGGGTGATTATGGCTTATAGCCCCTGAAAACCCCAAATTCCTTTTGGCAAAAAATTAGAATATTACATAAACTTTAAAAAATAGTTTTTAAATAGAAATGTGGGCCGATGAGGTGTTGGTTAATATGGGCTGTAGCCATAATCATCAATATTAAAATAAACACTTTCAATATATCACTGTCCCTGTAATGAATCTATATATGGGTTTCACTTTCTGAAATGAGTGACAAAAATATTGAACTTTTTCATGATATTCTAATTTTTGAGATGTGCCTGTATAAGTGTTGAACTTGCTTGAAAAAACTAAACATCCATTTCTATTGTTCGTCTAGGCAGGAGGGAATCAGCCGCTCAACAACGGACGTCGCCACTGTGGAAAGTACTGAAATCCTTTGCTTTTATAGGTAAGTGTCAAAACCAAATTAGCACAATTTCCACTTAATGTAAAAGGGACTGAACTGAGATTTATTTGATTGTGTGAGTATTAATTACAGAATAACTGAAAAAGACTGGCGCATCAACTGTAAAATAAACCACTTGTTAATGTATTTATTTGTCAGATCACTTGTGTGATCCTTTGAGTTATGTTCATAACTGTATCTTTTGGGGAATGGCAGTTGTTCAGTCATCAATATAGTTTAGTTTATATGTGTAGTTTATACTCTATCATCAATAAAGTCATGCAGTAACAGGACACATTAGAAATATTGTAGTGCTTCCTTTTATATTTTAGCAATGCAAGTACAAAACACCACCCACACTTGAAGCCAGTGCAAGAAGAGACACTTTTACATTCCAGACAAACTTTTATTGATAAAAACTCTATATTTTGACTGAGCGACTCCATAATCTGTGATGCACACCTTCAGTTAAAGTACTAGATTCCATTCCACTGAATGTAATAATTCATTCTGATTGCTGAGGCCACAGTAAAAGCAGATGACTTTAAATGCAACCCAGCCCTTGTAAAATCGACTTTACATCAGTGCAGCTATATGAAAATTGTGGTTAAATACAACAACGAAGTACTTTATTGTCACATTGGAATTGGAATCGCTGCTGTTTGGTTTTTCTTTTGAATTCTTGGATGGAATATGGGTGGGCAATATAAGCTGCATCTTCAGCCATCACCCATTTCAGATAACCTGTGTTGAACTGTGTAATCAGAGGAGTTATTGTTTAATTCGACCTTATTAAATTTTTTTCCCCCTTTGTTATATTATTGTATTTTCTTTAAATCTATCCGAAATAAAGATTCATTCATTCACATTCCACCACTGGCTTTTAGTAACAAGTGTATTTCCCAAATATGTTTTAAACTTCATTTATTTAACCTCCACACATTTCTGTCTTTTGTCTAGGCAAGAGGTAAACGATCGTTCCACCCCAAACTGGACCTTGCGTCACTATTTACAGAGATGCAGGCCTAAGATCTGCTGATCTGAGACCAGTGTGAGCTGCACATCCCAGCTGCTGAGTGACCCAGTCTGACAGTTTTGAGTTTTGCACATTCTGAATAATCTGGAATTTGCTGCTGATTGTAATAAACAATTTAGTGACTTATGTGTTTGCATCATGATTTCTATTTTTGTCTTTTAATACACTGGTGGGAAAAGAGTCAATAGTACAAACCATTAATGGGTGACCTTGAAAATAATGGCTCATTTTTAAGACATTTATGTCACATGGTGGTAACCTTCACATATAAAAAGAGACATCTGCAAAAACTTCAGAGGTTTGTCAGTGCAATACTACATGAATGCATGTATAGTACATTGTTGATGCAGAGAATATATATTTCTACAGTATATGTATCGAGTAAATCAAGCATTTTCCATGTAACCTTGTGACTGCATTATTTTAATTGCTTTTAATGCTAGATCAAGTTTGTTTTGGCCTAAAATGCATCATAACTGTCAAATACATCTTATTATACCGAACTCAGTAATGTTTACTTTTGAATATACATTTTGTGGCTAATATAGTTATTAACCTGGCGATCAAGTTGTGTCAGCTGATCATTTTTTGCTATGACACCACCTCAGACTCAGTGCAGCTGAAGCAGGTACGTCCATGATGTCTCAACAGTCCAGGATTTCCACGTAGATCAGAGCAATTTTTTTTCCCACAATATTTTTATTGAACCTTTTTTTTTTTTTACAAACAGCACACACAGACACTAACACAAAAGTAATTTAAAAACTAAACAATAAAATGACAAAAAAAGGTTAAAAAACAGAAACCATTAACAAAAACAAGTCAACAATGTTCCTCTGTTTAGGTAATCTATTACATTAGAATACATAATATACATTCACCAGCTTGGAATTTGCAAGGTCCACACATATTCACCTTCAGAAGTTATGTTTACTTAATTTACATAATCAATGAAAGGTCTCCATATATTCTCAAACACATTTCCTTTGATTTCAGTATGTATGTTATTCTTTCTAGTGGAAACCAAAAGTGAGTTGGTTGTAGTCATTTTTCTAAGGTGTTTTGACGTGTAATTACCCATCCCTGAACACATATGCCTTATAAATATCAAGAGATGGGAAAATGATACTCAAATGACACTCAACATGCAAAATGGTGCTACAGTTGGATTGCCTTTCTTTAAAATTTTTAAAATTATTTTGTAAGTAAAAGTGGGCTAGGATTAACTGGAAATATAACAAGTTTCCACATATAATTCCAAGGTCAATTGGCAATTCAATCAAACCAAAAAGGAGTTGTTCAGCTGCTGCATTTTTCTGCAGTCATTTTCTACGGTGTTTTAGCGTGTAATTTCCCATCCCTGAACACATATCCCTTAAAAAGAACTATCAATGGGAAAATGATACACAAAAACAAGAATTTTACTACAGTTGAATTGGCTTTTTTTAAAGTAAATTATTTTGTACGTAAAATAGGGCTATGATTAATTGGAAATATAACAAGTATCCACATATAAGTTCTTCATATAAGTTATAAGGAAGTTCTGCAACCACTGTGTATTGATATGTGAAGTTCATATGGAGTCACCACTAGAGGGCAGTATGACCCCGGCCATGACCTAACTATAAAAGGAGTTGTACTTGAGTCACTGTGTGGTTAGTTGTTAGTTGCACTTGAAGTGACAAGTAAAAAGTCCTAACTGACACCCGGTGTGTGCGCCTCGTCATTACATGTTCCAGGAGAACATTACATGGTACCAGGAGTAAATTACATGATACCAGGATATAAAACTACGAACCGACGGCGAAGATGAACGCTCTTCGACAGCCGGACGAGTTAAAGTTGACCGGTAACGTCAACGAGAACTGGAAAGTATTCAAACAGAGTTTTGAACTTTATTCGCTTGCTATCGGTCTCCGTGACGAGGAGAGGAAAATAGCATTACTGCTGACAGTAGCAGGGCGAGCGGCGCTAAATGTGTTTAACACATTCATCTTCACGGAAGAAGAAAAAGGCAACTTCGACGCCGTGATGAAGAAATTTGACGATTATTGCACACCGAGAAAGAATGAAACGTACGAGAGGTATGTGTTCAGAAAAAGACTTCAGAAAGAGTCAGAGTCCATCGAGCTCTATGTCACAGACCTACGGTTGAAATGTCAGTCATGCAACTTGGAACATTAAGTGAGTCAATGATACGGGACCAAATTGTAATTGGGGTCCAAGACAACAAATTGCGGATGCAATTACTGAAAGAGACTAACTTAACGCTGGAGAAAGCGACACAGATTTGCCAAGCGTCTGAGAGTACAAAGGCACAATTAAAGACTTTTAGCAGCAAGGAAAAAGAGACTGCTGAGGTCGGTGCAGTGCAGCGCGCGAAGCTGAAAGGAACGTTGCAGGCAAGAAAAAGGGAGGCAAACCCAGAGTGCGCGCGCGGGAACTGCGAGCGGTGTGGAAGGCAACACGCGCTGAAACAGTGTCCAGCATTCGGGAAGGAATGTCGCAAGTGTGGCGGAAAAAATCACTTCGCAAAGACCTGCTTCTCAAAGAGGAGGGTGCAACTCGTGGAGAAAAAGAGCGACAGCGAGGAGGATCAGTTTTACGTGGACGCCATCGAGGGAGAGACGAGCGCTGACGAATGGATAGTGTGCCTGGAGATGAATGGCACGGACATGTCACTGAAGCTCGACACAGGTGCGCAGGTAAACATCCTGCCAATGAAAGAATTTAAAAGACTGAAAAACAAGCCGAAAATAAGAAATAAAAAGATTAATCTGAGAACATATGACGATAAGCCAATACCCACTAAAGGAATGTGCAGGGTTACACTGTCAAACAAAGGTAAAACAGTGAATGCATTGTTTGTACTTGTTGATGGAAATAGACAAGCAATTTTGGGTTTAAAAACATGCGATCAGCTAGGTCTGATCAAAAGGGTGAATGTCATTGATACAGACAAAGTGACAACACGAGAAAATACAGAGGCTACAACAAGTAAGCACAAACACACTGACTGGGTGAAAGAATACAAAGAGGTGTTCAAAGGAATAGGCCGCCTACCAGGCAAACAAAAAATTAGGCTGAAAGAGAATGCAGAGCCAGTCATACATGCAGCAAGAAAAGTGCCAATAGCTCTTAAAAAGAGGCTGAGGGAAACACTAGACTCACTGATAGCAGACGGAGTGGTCAGAAAAATAGAAGAACCAACTGAATGGGTTAACTCACTAGTTATGGCCAAATGGAGATTTGAGATTGTGCATAGATCCAAAAGATCTAAATAAAGTAATACAGCGGGAGCATTACAGGCTACCAACAAAATCTGACATAACCAGCACAATGAGTGGAGCAAATTACTTCACAAAATTAGATGCCAAATCTGGGTTTTACCAAATAGTGCTAGATGAGGAAAGCGCTAAATTGTGCACATTTAATACGCCATTCGGAAGGCATTGCTTTCTACGAATGCCGTTCGAGATTAGCTCAGCCCCTGAAATTTTCCATAGAACTGTGCAGCAATTGTTTGACGGAATAGAAGGGGTGGGAGTTTTTCTTGATGACGTGGTAGTCTGGGGAAAAACAAAAGAGGAGCACGACGAAAGGTTGGCAAGAGTTCTCACACAGGCGCAAAAGTCAGGTATGAAACTGAATAAGAGTAAGTGCCAATTCGGGGTACGGGAGATTACATACCTGGGAGAGAAATTATCTGGGGCAGGCGTGCAACCAGATCCGGAAAAAGTGCGGGCCATAGCAGAGCTGCCAGTACCGCAGAACAAAAATGACTTGCAAAGAGCCCTAGGACTAGTCAAGTACATGGGAAAATTTATCCCAAATTTATCAGCTAACACAATAGCTCTTAGAAGCTTGTTAGAGACCAATACAATGTGGCAGTGGATGGCAGAGCATGCCAGAGAATGGGAGTGGCTCAAAAGCAGTCTAATAAAGGAGCCAGTGTTAAAATTCTATGATCAGGACAAACTGCTAAAAGTGTCCACAGATGCGTCCAAAGCCGGCCTAGGAGCTGTGCTATTGCAAAAACATGACACAGAGTGGTATCCAGTCGCATACGCATCGCGCACCATGACAAGCGCAGAAAAAAATTACACGCAAATAGAGAAAGAGACTCTAGGTGCAGTGTTTGGATGTGAGAAGTTTCATGAATATGTGTATGGACGGTCAGTAATACTAGAAACAGACCACAAACCACTGATTGCGATCTCACAGAAGCCACTGGGTGACGCACCACCGCGCATCCAGCGTCTAATGTTAAGATTACAGAAACATGACTTGAAATTTGAGTTTACACCAGGCAAGCAACTAATTGTAGCCGATGCGCTGAGTAGGGCTAGCTTGAGCAACACCAGCAGCACAACAGAGGAAGCTGTGCAAATACATGTAGACTCTATTAAGGCACACATGCCAGTGTCAGATGCAAAATGGACGAAGATAGTGAAAGAAACACAAAAAGATGAGAAACTAAAAAGAGTAATGGAACAGATACATCAGCCAGGACAGGTTATGATTGACAAGCCTTACCAACACTTTAAAGGTGAACTGTCTGTGTTAGATGGGGTTCTGTTAAAAGGTACAAGGATAGTCATACCTACCTCCATGAGATCAGAAATGGTTAAATTAGTGCATGAGGGGCATTTGGGTATTGAAAAGTGCAAAAGACGTGCACGTGATGTTTTGTATTGGCCCAACATGCACAAGGACATTGAGGCATATGTGCAGCGCTGTGACATTTGCCAGCGCCACAGGTATCAACAGCCAAAGGAGCCTATGAGGCCCCATGAGAAGCCTCAAGGGCCATGGAGAAAAGTGGGCATGGATCTATTTCAGCTTAAGGGCAAGGACTATCTGTTAGTCATGGACTATCATTCCACCTACCCAGAGTTTGCAGGGTTGAGTGACACAACAGCAGAAAAGGTGATTGCACATACAAAGACAATGTTCGCACGCCATGGAATTCCAATGACTGTTGTAAGTGATAACGGACCACAATTCACGAGTCAGTGCTTCAAAGACTTTGCAGACACATATGGGTTCAAGCACGTGACCTCAAGCCCTCTGTACCCACAGTCAAATGGGTTAGCAGAGAAAGGGGTGCAAATTGTGAAGCGCATACCGAAAAAGGCTGCAGACAATGCAGAAGACCCACATCTGGCGATCCTGAATTACCGAGCATCACCACTGGAGAATGGACTGTCCCCAGCAGAAATGCTCATGAACAGAAAACTCAGAACGCGACTTCCATCAGCATCTCAGGCGATGGAAAAGAGAGATGTGAGGCGTGATGAGAGGCAAACTGAACTGTACAACAGAACAGCACGACCTCTGAGACCACTTGCACATGAGGACATAGTGCGAGTGAGATGTGATGGAGAATGGGGACCGCTGGCAAAAGTGGTTAAAGAAACAACTCCCAGATCATATGAAGTCATCACAGAGCATGGGAAAACAATGAGGCGAAACCGACGTCACTTACTGAAAGTGCCTCAGACAAAAATGAGAGTCACAGACAGTGAAATAAGCGACATGCTAATTTCCAGCCAAACCGAACAACCAGAAATGACTGAGAACCAAAACTTAGAGACAGACAATAACGAACAGACTGAGGTGACACAAATCAGAAGATCACAAAGGCAAATTCTGAAACCGAAAAGATTGATTGAGGAAATGTAAGGAGTACTGAAATGAAAAAAATAAAAATAAAAATGTGTTGATAATGAATTGTAAACAGAGGAAAAAAAATGTGTTGATGTTGAATTGTAAACAGAGAAAAATTGAACTTGTGATTCAGAGTACAAGGTTGAAAAAAAAATGTAAATAGAAATGGAGTTTATTTCGTATATAGAAATTTGAGAAAAAGTTTATAGTAGGACGACCTTTTACTTAAAAAAAAAAGGGAGATGTATTGATATGTGAAGTTCATATGGAGTCACCACTAGAGGGCAGTATGACCCCGGCCATGACCTAACTATAAAAGGAGTTGTACTTGAGTCACTGTGTGGTTAGTTGTTAGTTGCACTTGAAGTGACAAGTAAAAAGTCCTAACTGACACCCGGTGTGTGCGCCTCGTCATTACATGTTCCAGGAGAACATTACACACTGTGTGCTTGAGAAGCTGGGGACAACATTCTCCCACCACTGCGAGCTACGGTTTACTGCCCAGGTCCATGGTCTGCAGTGTTGATTTTGCAACAACGCAGCCAACTAGAACACACACACAGCATATATATTAATACTGATAACCTGGCGACATCAAAATGCTGTACACAACAATGACATGATGATAAAATGACAATAGAAAGCATTAAATTACCAAAAACTTTTTCCTCGTGTGCTTGATGTGCCTGATGTGCTGGGTAATTAAGCTCTCTGCTTCATATTCACCAGTGGCAACAACGAGTCTCTGGTACTGCTCCAACGTGTGTTCTCTCAATGCAAGTCGTCTTCTCCTGTAAAAATCTCTTCTCCGCTTAAAAACATTCATTGTGTTCAAAAGCCAGAGAAGAACCAACGTGGAAATCCTCCGCTCGTAATCCGCCATTTTCTTTGTTGTTAAGACATCGGTCGCCGGAGATGACGTCAGCAGAGTATGGGACCGCCTCAATCACGCCCACTACAGAGTTTACGCGGCTTTACAGGGTTGTATGGGTGAACAACCCAGGGAGAAAGAAGTAGTGGAGAATCGAAACAAGTAAAAAAGAACTGTGACTATGGAAAAGAGCCATAAGAGAGTTCAGTGAAAACATAACAGCATAGTATAATCATAAATCATAAACATAATTCGCCACGATGGTCGCCTTGAGTGTCTCATATTTGTCCCGGGCTGGTGGTCGCCGGACCAAGCTCCGCACACACTTCGAAGTGGCGGAGTCGAGTTTGGAGACGATATGGTAAAACTTAATATCGTCTGCTGTGATGCCCGCCAGTACAAACTGGGCTTCAGCTTGCTGAAACCAAGAGGCGGGGTCTTCTCGCCAGAAGTCTGGCAGGTTGACAGCAACGGCGTTAGTGCACACCATCACTGTTGTGCCCGCCGGGTGAGAGTGCCTTGCCTCGGCACTCACGGCGGTGCTGGAGCTCGGTTGAGCTCTCTCAGTGCCCTCTGCCGTGGGGAACAGCTGTCTGCTTGTTCCCTCGTCTGCATCGTCGCTGGCGTGTGCCAGAGCCACCATGGATGAGCAGCTTGAAGAACGCCTCCGGTCCATATTCTCGCGTCAGGGTCACCAGTGTAGTGGAGCTGAAATAACGAGGCGGTTTTGTATTAAAAACAGGGTTTTTAATGAATAGCTCCTCTATCAAATCTCATCAGGTGTAGAGCTTGGCAGAAGGCAAGAGAGAGAACTCTGCTTCGCTCGCTGGTTAAATACAAGCACGCATAGCACCACTCATTGAAACAGCTGATGTCAGAGCCACTCATTGAAAAAGGTAACATCTCCCCGTTATCTTAATCCCCATTGTCCTGCCATCCCCTCTCCCTGTCTTGGGAGGTGATGGGAACTCCCCCTCTCGCTTTAGGGGGGTAAAGGTGTCGAGTCTGTTGCCATGGCGTCTTGTGACGTCATGAGTCTTCACACGGCGGTGAGATTCCTTTGTTCTTTCAGAGGTGTGAAGTTCCTTTGTATATTCTGTCCCAAACATTTCCACATGCTCTAACAAATGTAGGTATGGAATATATGAGTGATATATACCACACATGTCTCTTTAAATGCCCAAGACTGCTACTAATCTTAGCTGGCTAGCTCCTAGCTTTGGTTTCAAGCCTGAGCCAACTAACGTAAATTTACCTGAATGAATGAATGAAATAAAGCATCACTGGTGGACAGGCGTGTGGTTTCAATAGTTGATAGGATATGACCAGTCAATGGAGTTAAAAAAAAAGCACAGAAAATCTACAGATAAGTGGAAGGGTGGCCCACGGTGCCTACTTGATGCTAGCTAGCCACCTAACTAAACTATAGTAAACTAAGCTAAAATAATGTCTAAGAGTGACTTATATGGTCAAGTGCTGGTAGATGAACAAGGATTACAATGTAGGTGAATAGTATGAATAGAAAATAGTGATCAAAACCATCTGGATCAACAGTTTTTCCAAATTATATCCAACCCAAATAAATTATACCTTAAATTAAAGATACATTTCTTTAGAATACAACTATATTTTGATATTGCTGAAAATTTTACATATAATACACTTTTCACACATCAAATTGGTGTGCCGTTCTGAAACTAAAATCCATTTGTCTAATCCTGTTCAACTCCAGTATGTCACTGTATATGTGGTCATTTGTGTTCTGAAGTGAGTAATAATGTTTTGCACACGACAAAGTATAGTTGTCATGATAACAGTCTTTATTAAATACTCAAAAAGTCCAAATATAGAAATTCTATGATCAATCTCTCAACATAACATACAGTATATGTAAGGTATATAGAACTACTGTATATATTGTCATGAGCTCCACCGTGCGTTCTACTGTTACGCACGGTGGAGAGAAGGAAGAATGAGGATTTAAGTGCAGGGTTACACCAAACACACATTTATTAACACAAAATGACACATCTACAGACACGACAGCTCGGGTACGCTAAAGAGTCCGTCAGGACACCCTACACACACACCGGAGGATAAACTGGGTAGAGCCAAAGCGTACCAATCATGCTGCGGGGAGGAAACACTACCAGAAACAAAGCGGGATTGAACCGAAAACAGGAACGCTTCTGGGACAGCGTAAAGGCAGCACAAAGGATCGCTAGCAGTTTACTCACGGTGAGGGGGGCTGTCCAAGAAATCCCAGGATCCCAGCAAGCACACACAGAACACACTCCTTCATAGACGTGGTGGTTAGACAGTGGAGAACGATCGTCTAACGCACACAATGATCCAGCGGCGTCTGTGTAGCGAAAAGCTCCTTTAATACAGACGCCGCTGGCGTAACAAATAAGGAACACCTGGGCGAGGCACGGACGGCTCATTACCGGGGACTGGAAACAGCTGATGAGCCAGAAGGAGAGCGAAGGGGCGTGGCTGGGTCGGTAGCCTGTCAGCAGCGTGAGAGAAAGGAGATGACAGATGCTGACTAACAGCTGCCGGTCAGACAGTGGCTAGGGACATGGAAAAACGTACCAGAATACATCAAAATACACATCCCCAGCAAAGCCAACCCCACAAAGAGATCGAGGCTGAGCCGGGGAAAGCCAAGCCGGCTTGGCACGTGATATCCATCCATCCATCCATCTTCTTCCGCATGTGACGTATATATTCTATATTTAAGCAATATTACATGAGAGGGAGTACAGTATCAATGAATATAGTAACTGTGGGTGTGATACTCTAATGCCCTCCGCGTAACAGAGGGCATTAGAGTATCACACCCACAGTTACTATATTCATTGATACTGTACTCCCTCTCATGTAATATTGCTTTTATACAACAGTTCCACAAGCACAGTTTATTAAATGACAGCATTACTCGACAAAATATTATGAATTGTTTGTTGAACCAGTTTTTTTACGCAGCTGAGAAAAAAATAGTCCCTTAAATGTCCAGTAACTGCTGCTAAACATCTCAATCAGCTTGAAAACGTCTGTCATTTCACACACATGTAAACAAATGAAATATTGTCAAGTGCAAAAGTAATGAGTTTATAAAACATGTACCTGTTGAGTTGGTACTGCAGAAGACCTGAGATCAAAATGTAGCCAATGTTGGTGTAACTAGCCGGTGGCTAATAGTTAGCATGCTAGTGATTTAGAATACTTTGCTTGCTTTTTCTTGCCATTTTCAGATGAAACAAAGAGTTCATCACCACAAAGGTATTGTGGTTTGTTAATCGAGAGAATAAATCCAACTCTAGCGCTGCCTGTTTTTTTAAACAGATGTGAAATCGCTTCAAAGCAATTCACTTCTAAAGCTGAATAAAGCTTTGTTCAAAAGGGTGGGACTTTCGGGTCAGGTAAGAAATCTTTTCAAACAGTGCCTCACTGTGGAAATTAAGGTATTCAACACAGGAAAAAGACAAAAAAATTGCAGACTTGGAGCGACGCGTCAAGGATCTTGAACAATGTTCTCGTATGGATGATCTAATTATAAGTGGACTAGACATTAAATATCAATCATATGCTCATGCTACAGCAGGATTGAGAGGAGAGGATGCTCACCTGAGTGAATCAGTCTCCCTGGAAAACCAGGTGCTTCAGTTCCTTGATAGTAGAGATATAAAGGTCGAAGCAAATGCAATTTCAGCCTGTCATGCTTTACCCAGAAAAGATAATAAAACAAAGAACTCGACTGCGATGCGCTTTGTGAACAGAAGGGTAAAGAATGACATACTGAGGCAGGCCAGAAAACTGCGGGGAACAGAAGTTTACCTAAATGAACATCTAACAAAAACTAATGCTGAAATAGCACGGCAAGCACGGATGCTGAAAAGACAAAATAAGATACAGGCAACATGGACAAGAAATTGTAGAGTTTGGATCAAACTAAATGGAACACCTGAGGAAGCAAAGAGTATAATAATCAGGGATGTTACTGACTTAAATAAATACAGATGAACACTGATTAAGAAAATTAAGAGACTATAAAAATCCATATCCACACACACGGCAAGAATAGTTCTTTTGACATACCATATCAATGTACTTTAAAAATAAATAAATAAAAAATAAACAAAACAAACAAAAAAACTTATGACTGACTTGAGCAGACATCAATTATCCCCAGTTGGAGGAAGTCATTTGACACAGAGTGAGGAAATTTAAACTCTGAAAATATGCCATTATGCTGTACATAAACTACAAGAGCTGGAAAACGATATTGATCCTGATAAACACTTTTTCAATAATATTCATAATCATTGTGAATATTACACCGAAAAGCAATTCAAAAGTCAAGTGCAACTAGATGGTAAACTATCAATAATACACTTCAACAGCAGAAGTCTTAACAAAAACTTTCCACAGATTCAGGACTATTTAAAACAGCTAGACAGAAAATTTACAGCTATCGCAGTCTCTGAAACTTGGCTTAACGAAGAGTAGGCTCCCCTGATGGCAATAGAGGGATATCAGATGTTTCATATTAACAGATCTCAAAAAAAGGGTGGTGGTGTTGCACTGTATATTGATGACCTCTATAGGTGTAAACTTGTAAATGGAATGTCCTTTGCACTACCAGGGATTTTGGAATGTGTTACTGTTGAGATTGACCAAGATAAAACAAAAAATCTAATTTTAAGTTGTATATATAGAATGCCGGGAACTTGCATTGAGACATTCAGAGATAAATTAGTCGAGCTGTACAATAATATTACTAGTAAGAAAATGGTAGTAATTTGTGGAGATTTCAATATTGATTTACTAAATCCATATCAACAAAATGTAATTACAGAGTTCATGAATTCTATGTACAGCATGAGTCTATATCCCACAATAACACATCCCAGTAGAATCACAGTTCACACTGCTACACTTATTGACAACCTGTTTGTTAATATTATTGATAAGAAAATAGAAAGTGGATTATTGATAAATGATATGTGACCACTTGCCAACCTTTGCACTTATCCATGGCCACACGGGGGCCAATACAGAAAAAAATTTAAAATCCTTCAGATACAAATCACAAAATGCAATCAGTTCTTTTAAAGAAGACTTGCTGAAGCAAGACTGGACAAAAGTCTATGTATCAGATGTAAATGAAGCCTATGACACATTTATAAACATTGTAACCACTCTTTATGAAAAAAATTGTCCATTAGTAAAGAAAAAGCTTAAACATAAATTTGCCGATAAGCCATGGTTAACCAAAGGATTACAAAAGGCGTGTAAAAAGAAAAATTTATTATATAAAGCTTTTCTAAAGAAAAGGACAAAAGTAGCAGAGCAGCAGTATAAAACATACAAAAATAAGTTAACATATATAATAAGATGTAGTAAAAGAGACTATTACAGTAAAGAACTGGAGAAAAACAGAGACATTATTAAAAATACATGGACAATACTTAACAATATTCTTGGAAATAAAAACAGAAATACAAGCTACCCAACCAATTTTTCAAAAAATAATAAAACAACTCAGAGTGTGAATGCAGCTTCACCTGCAGATGAATTTAATAACTTTTTTGTAAACATTGCTCCTAATTTGGCTCGAGAAATACCCATTACGGCACCCACAGGTGATACAATAAGCAAAAACAATGTTATAAAAGACTCCATTTTCATAAAGAACACAGACGAGAGAGAGGTCATTGAAATTGTTAAATCGTTTAAAAGTAAAACATCTATGGACTGTGATGGTATTGACGTGCTCTTAGTCAAAACTATTATTGAATGCTTAGTGAAACCACTGATGTATATCTGTAACCTGTCTCTCCAAATAGGTATATTTCCCAATGCAATGAAAATAGCTAAAGTAATTCTGATATACAAGACGGGTGACAGAGGGGAATTCTCAAACTATAGACCAATTTCACTATTGCCGCAATTTTCCAAGATACTTGAAAAAATATTCTATGAGAGAATTGACAACTTCATACTGAAGAATAATTTATTGTGTAAGCAATATGGGTTCAGACACAAGAGGACAACTACATTTGCTCTAATGGAATTTATAGAAAAAATATCAACTGCCGTTGAAAATAAAGAGTATTCAGTTGGGGTATTCCTGGATCTTAAAAAAGCATTTGATACAGTGGATCATAACTTATTATTAAAGAAACTACAAAATTGTGGTATTAGGGGAGTAGCACTGTCCTGGTTATGTAGTTACTTAAAGAATAGATATCAGTATGTATGTGTTGGTAACAAAAACTCATAGTTACTGAAGGTTACTTGTGGAGTCCCACAGGGTTCAGTTTTGGGGCCATTGTTATTCAATATGTATATAAATGATATATGTAAAGTTTCAGAAAAAATGCATTCAATATTGTTTGCTGATGACACTAATTTATTACGCAGTGGAAGCAATTTGGAACAACTTTTGGATACACTTGGAAAGGAATTAGGAAAGCTTAAACTGTGGTTTGATTCAAACAAATTAACGCTCAATTTAAGTAAGACAAAATTTATAGTTTTAACAACCATCACAACAACTTAGTATCTAAACTCAGTGTAAATGGTGTAGAGATTGAAAGGGTATCCAAAACTAAATTTCTTGGTGTAATAATTGATAATAAACTGTGTTGGAAGTCACATATTAATTATATTAAAGGTAAAATATCCAAATCAATTGCAATACTACACAGAGTGAAATATTTGCTGAATCAACCCACACTATATACCTTGTATCATTCATTAATACTCCCATACATGACATATTGTACTGAAGTATGGGGAAATACATATAAAACAAACATATATCCAGTCTTTATGCTTCAGAAGAGAGCTATTAGAATAATAAACAAAGCAGCTTACAGGGAACCAACAAACCCACTTTTTCTTAAATTAAAAGCTCTCAAGTTGAAAGATCTGGTTGACTTTAAAACTGCAGTAATAATGTTTAAAGTGAAGAATCTATCACTTCCCGCAAATATCCAAAAGCTGTTCCAAATAAGGGAGAAACAATATCATTTCAGAGGAACATGTATATTTCAAAAACCTTCAGTGAGAACTACCACCGAGCAACACTGTGTTTCAGTGCAAGGAGTCAGATTATGGAACGATTTTGGACCTGAATAAAAATCATGTACAACGCTTGAACAATTTAAACAAAAACTAAAGGAAGAAATACTCCAAACATATATCCAAGATGACATATAAAATCACATAAGGATTGTCATATCCAGTCTGCATTGTGTTGTTGCTTAGTTGTTTTTTTTTTGTCACGTTTTGTTTTAGCTTTGTTCTGAATTGTAATCGCTCTTGTTTGTTTTTCTTTTGAATTCTTGGATGGAATATGGGTGGGCAATATAAGCTGCGGCGTCAGCCATCACCCATTTCGGATAACTTATGTTGAACTGTGTAATCAGAGGAGTTATTGTCTAATTTGACCTTGCTGGATTTTCTTTCCCCCTTTGTTATATTATTCTGTTTCTTTTAATCTGTACTTTTAATCTATCCGAAATAAAGATTGATTGATTGATTGATTGATTGATTGATTGATTGATTGATTGAAGGTATTCAACACAGTTCTGCAATTGTCACTGAGAGTTAGTTGACAATAAATTAGTGTTAGTAATTAACGGTTACATGAACACTTCTGAAGCAGAGTGATACATATCCAGTGAAGTTGGAGTGCAATTATCATGGATTTTAGTAACTCCTGGAATCCCTATTCCAGGAGTTACTAAGGACTAAGGAGGACGATCTATGACTCCTCATGGTTCGTCACCTTATCGTGGTGGGGGGTTTGCGTGCCCCAGTGATCCCAGGAGCTATGTTGTCCGGGGCAATTTGCCTCTGATAGGGTCACCTAAGACAAACTGGTCCTGGGTGAAGGGCCAGACTAAGAACGATCTAACAGACGCTCATGATAAATTCTAGATCAAGGATTAAGAGTACCCCGCCTGGTATGGGGTTACCGGGGCCCCACCCTGGAGCCAGGCCTGGGGGAGGGGCTCAATGGCTAGCATCTGGTGGCCGGGTTTCCACCCATGGGACCCGGCCGGGCATAGCCCGAAGGAGTTACATGGGTCCATCCTCCAGTGGGCTTACCACCTGCAGGAGGGATCATGGGGGTCCGGTGCTATGTGGATCAGGTGGCGGTCAAAGGCGAAGACCTTGGCGGACTGATCCCAACCTTTCTAAACTGGCTTTTGGTACGTGGAATGTCACCTCTCTGGTGGGGAAGGAGCCTGAGCTGGTGTATGAGGTTGAGAGATACCGGCTAGATATAGTCGGCCTCACCTCAATACACAGCTCCAGTTCTGGAGCCAGTCTCCTGGAGAGGGGCTGAAGCTTGGCCTTTTCTGGAGTTGCCCTGGGCGAGAGGCGACGAGCAGGGGTGGGAATTCTTGTATACCCCCACCTTGCTGCCTCTATATTGGAGTTTTCCCTGGTGGACGAAAAGGTTGCTTCCCTGCACCTTCGGGTTGGGAAACGGGTCCTGACCATCATTTATGCCTATGCACCAAATGATGTTTCAGAGTACCCACCCTTTTTGGAGTCTCTGACTGGGGTGCTGGAGGGTGTTCCTCTTGGAGACTCCATTGTCCTACTGGGGGACTTCAATGCACACGTGGGCAACGACAGTGAAACCTGGAGGGGGGTGATTGGGAGGAACGGCCTGCCCGATCTGAACCTGAGTGGTGTTCAGTTATTGGACTTCTGTGCTAATCACAGTTTGTCTATAACAAACACCATGTTCAAGCATAAGGGTGTCTATATGTGCACCTGGCACCAGGACACCCTATGTCGCAGGTCGATGATCGATTTTGTTATCGTGTCATGATATCGTGTCATCAGACCTGCGACCGTATGTCTTGGACACTCGGGTAAAGAGAGGTGCAGAGCTGTCAACTGATCACCACCTGGTGGTGAGTTGGAGCTGATGGCAGGGGAGGATGCCATCCAGACCTGGTAGACCCAAATGTATAGTGAGGGTGTGCTGGGAACGTCTGGCTGAGGCCCCTGTCCGGGAGGTCTCCAACTCCCACCTCCGGAAGAACTTCAACCACGTTCCGAGGGAGTCTGGAGACATGGAGTCTGAATGGGCTATGTTCTCCACCTCTATTGTTGAAGTGGTGGCCCAGAGCTGCAGCCGCAAGGTGGTCGGTGCATCTCGTGGTGGCAACCACCGAACCAAGTGGTGGACACCAGTGGTGAGGGGGGCCATGAAGCTGAAGAAAGAGTCCTACCAGGCTTGGTTGGCTTGTAGGACTCCCGAAGCAGCTGAGGTGTACCAGCAGGCCAAGCGGAGTGCTGCTCGGGTGGTTGCTGAAGCAAAAACCCTGGTATGGGAAGAGTTTAGTGAGGCCATGGAACAAGACTTTCGGTCGGCCTCGAAGAGATTCTGGCAAACTGTCCAGCAGCTCAGGAGGGGGAAACAGCTCCCTGTCCACACTGTGTATGGTGCGGATGGGGCACTGTTGACTTTAACTGGGGATATCGTTGGGCGGTGGAAGGAATACTCTGAGGATCTCCTCAATCCCACTGATACACCTTCCACAGAGGAAGCAGGGCTCGTGGACGAGGGGGATGACTCGCCTATCACAGGGACTGAGGTTGCCAAGGTGGTTAAAAATCTCCTTGGTGGCCGGGCCCCGGGGGTGGACAAGATTCGCCCTGAGTACCTCAAGGCCCTGGATGTTGTAGGGCTGTCATGGTTGACACACCTCTGCAGCATTGCGTGGAGGTCGGGGCCAGTGCCTTTGGCATGGCAAACCGGGGTGGTGGTTCCTCTCTTCAAAAAAGGGGACCAGAGGGTGTGCTCAAACTTTAGAGGAATCACACTCCTCAGCCTCCCTGGGAAGGTCTATGCCAAGGTACTGGAGAGGAGAGTCCGGCCATTGGTCAAACCTCGGATTCAGGAGGAGCAATGTGGTTTTCGTCCTGGCCGTGGTACATCGGACCAGCTCTTTACCCTCTCGAGAATTCTCGAGGGTTCATGGGAGTTTGCCCAACCAGTTTACATGTGTTTTGTGGACTTGGAGAAGGCATTCGACCGCGTCCCTCGTGGTTTTTTGTGGGGGGTGCTTCGGGAGTATGGAGTATCGGGCTTGTTGTTACTAGCTTTTCGGTCTCTGTATGACCGTTGTGAGAGTTTGGTTCGTATTGCCAACACTCGGTTGGACTCATTCCCAGTGAGAGTTGGACTCCACCAGGGCTGCCCTTTGTCACTGATCCTGTTCATAATTTTTATGGACAGGATTTCTAGGCACAGCCAGGGAATGAAGGGTGTCATGCTTGGTGACCACAGGATCTCATCTCTGTTGTTTGCAGATGATGTTGTCCTGTTGGCTTCATCCAGCAATGACCTACAGTTCTTGCTAGGATGGTTTGCCACTGAGTGTGAAGCGGCTGGGATGAGAATCAACACCTCAAAGTACGAGTCCATGGTCCTCAGCCGGAAAAAGGTGGATTGTCCTCTCTGGGTTGGGGACAGACTCCTGCCTCAAGTGGAGGAGTTTAAGTATCTTGGGGTCTTATTCACGAGTGAGTGGAGAATGGAGCGAGAGATTGACAGATGGATCGGAGCAGCATCTGCAGTGATGCAGACATTGTACCGGTCTGTTGTGGTGAAGAGGGAGCTGAGTTCTAAGGCAAAGCTGTCGATTTACCAGTCAATCTACGTTCCTACTCTCACCTATGGTCACGAGCTTTGGATAATGACCGAAAGAACGAGATTGTGGATACAAGCGGCTGAAATGAGCTTTCTCCGTAGGATTGCTGGACTCACCCTCAGAGATAGGGTGAGGAACTCAGTCATCCGGGAGAGGCTCAGAGTAGAACTGCTGCTCCTCCACATTGAAAGGAGTCAGTTGAGGTGGTATGGGCATCTGATTAGCATGCCTCCTGGAAGCCTCCCACTTGAGGTGTTTCAGGCACGCCCCACTGGGAGGAAACCCCGGGGCAGACCCAGGACTCGCTGGAAAGACTATGTCTCCCAGCTGGTCTGGGAACGCCTTGGTATCCTCTCTGAAGAGCTGGAGCAGGTGGCTGGGGAGAGGGAAGTCTGGGCTTCTCTGCTTGAACTGCTGCCTCCGCGACCCGGACCTCCGGAAAAGCGGTAGAAGTGGATGGATGGATGGATGGATGGAATCCCTATTGTCTAATCAAATTGCTCAGTCAGAACTAACTGTTGTATAACACAGCATAACAAAAATATTTTTTTTTGTAAGTTGTCTGTGTTTTTTCAACTGATTTAAGACAATTTTGCACCGCTGAATCTGAAAATGACATCCGTTTCTCTCGATCAGGTCAGGTTTTTATGCTCAGTTATAAGCAGTTGTACAGCAGTTGTACAGTTGTACTGTAAAATGAATAGTAGACATTGATAAAAGTAAATACATGTAAATTGAATGTTACATAATCATTGTTCAAAATTCAGAGAATTTCAAGAAATAAAAAAGAATTTTGCATCATATAAAGTGAAAATACCTGTACATGTAAAGAAAAACGTAAGAAAACATGTGGTCATAGTTCAAAAAGTTGACCTGATGAAGCAAAACCAATGTGATTTTTAGATTCAGCACATCAAAATTGTCCTAAATCAGCTAAAAAAAACTTTGACAGTAAATTTGGTGTTGACCAGTGTAATTATAACCAATCCACAGCAGCAGAGGAATCATCCACCTCACCATAGGTATCATATACAGTGGGGTAAAAAAGTATTTAGTCAGCCACCAATTGTGCAAGTTCTCCCACCTAAAAGATGAGAGAGGTCTCCAATTTTCATCATAGGTATACTTCAACTATGAGAGACAAAATAAGAAAAAAAAATGCAGAAAATCACATTGAAGGATTTTTAATGAATTAATTGGTAAATTCCTCGGTAAAATGAGTATTTGGTCAATAACAAAAGTTCATCTCAATACTTTGTTATATACCCTTTGTTGGCAATGACAGAGGTCAAACGTTTTCTGTAAGTTTTCACAAGGTTTTCACACACTGTTGCTGGTATTTTGGCCCTTTCCTCCATGCAGATCTCCTCTAGAGCAGTGATGTTTTGGGGCTGTCGCTGGGCAACACAGACTTTCAACTCCCTCCAAAGATTTTCTATGGGGTTGAGATCTGGAGACTGGCTAGGCCACTCCAGGACCTTGAAATGTTTCTTACGAAGCCACTCCTTCGTTTCCCGGGCGGTGTGTTTGGGATCATTGTCATGCTGAAAGACCCAGCCACGTTTCATCTCCAATGCCCTTGCTGGTGGAAGGAGGTTTTCACTCAAAATCTCACGATACATGGCCCCATTCATTCTTTCCTTTACACAGATCAGTCGTCCTGGTCCCTTTGCAGAAAAAACAGCCCCAAATTATGATGTTTCCACCCCTATGCTTCACAGTGGGTATGGTGTTCTTTCTCCTCCAAACACGACGAGTTGAGTTTTTACCAAAAAGTTCTATTTTGGTTTCATCTGACCATATGACATTCTCCCAGTCCTCTTCTGGATCATCCAAATGCTCTCTAGCAAACTTCAGATGGGCCTGGACATGTACTGGCTTAAGCAGGGGGACACGTCTGGCACTGCAGGATTTGAGTCTCTGGCGGCGTAGTGTGTTTCTGATGTAGCCTTTGTTACTTTGGTCCCAGCTCTCTGCAGGTCATTCACTAGGTCCCCCCATGTGGTTCTGTGATTTTTGCTCACCGTTCTCATGATCATTTTGACCCCACGGGGTGAGATCTTGCGTGAAGCCCCAGATCGAGGGAGATTATCAGTGGTCTTGTATGTCTTCCATTTTCTAATAATTGCTCCCACAGTTGATTTCTTCACACCAAGCTGCTTACCTATTGCAGATCCAGTCTTCCCAGCCTGGTGCAGGTCTACAATTTTGTTTCTGGTGTCCTTTGACAGCTCTTTGGTCTTGGCCATAGTGGAGTTTGGAATCTGACTGTTTGAGGTTGTGGACAGGTGTCTTTTATACTGATAACGAGTTCAAACAGGTGCCATTAATACAGGTAACGAGTGGAGGACAGAGGAGCCTCTTAAAGAAGAAGTTACAGGTCTGTGAGAGCCAGAAATCTTGCTTGTTTGTAGGTGACCAAATACTTATTTTACTGAGGAATTTACCAATTAATTCATTAAAAATCCTTCAGTGTTAAAACCTTTTTTGGAAATGGTTTTAGAAGCATTTCAAAATAATAATTTACCATCATACATAAATAATGCCTTAATTATACTGCTGCCAAAACCAGGTAAGCCCTCTAATAAATGTGAAAATATGAGACCAATAAGCCTATTAAACGCCGACCTTAAGATAATCTGTAAAATTTTAGCAAGACGAATACAAGAAATTTTACCAAATATTATTAATCGAGATCAGAATGGCTTTATAAAGGGTAGACAAGGCTTCCATAATGTAAGAAGACTATTTAATATTATTTATTTTAATAAAGAAGCACCGGATACAGCTCTCCTATCACTGGACGCCGAAAAGGCCTTTGATAGAGTTGAATGGCCCTTTCTTTTTGAAGTCCTACAAAGGTTTGGACTTGGAAATAATTTCATAAAATGGGTTCAAATAATATACAATAATGCTACAGCAGAAATCCTAACAAATAACAATATTTCAAAACCAATAAAAATCAATAGAGGATGTCGACAAGGCTGTCCACTTTCACCTTTACTGTTTACTATGGCAATTGAACCTTTAGCGATAGCGATACGTTTACATTCACAATTATATGGAATTAAAGTTGGACCAACAGAACATAAAATCTCCCTGTACGCCGATGATATAATTTTGTTTATGTCGAATCTAAAAAAATCAATTCCAACCTTATTGAATTTAATAAAGAATTTTGGGGAAATATCAGGATATAAAATAAATAAAACTAAATCTTCAATATTAATGCTAAATGAGACCCAGAGAAATTACCCAGCCCCTGAGGCAAATCAATTCAATGTTGTAAATCAGTTTAAATATTTAGGAATCCAAATTATGCCTAAGCTAGAATCAGTCGCCAGCGTCAACTATGAAGCCTTAATGTCAGATATCAATGAGTTAACTCAGAGATGGATGTCACTACCAATGTCGATGATCGGGAGAATCAATATACTTAAAAGTAATATTTTACCTAAAATACTTTATTTATTTCAATACATTCCCTTATCACCACCTTTAGATCTATTCTCAAGAATAAAAAAAAAGTTAGTGGAATTTATATGGAACAACAGGAGGGCTAGATTACGTCTGTCTTTATTATATTTACCATTTGATCGTGGAGGTCTGAAATGTCCAAATTTTATGTTGTATTATTGGTCGGCACAACTGAGGTCTATGACATATTATTTTTCATCAAATGATCTCCCTCACTGGACTGAAATGGAATCATACAATTTACCTTTACCTCTTCCCATATTCATATACTCAGATTCGGCAAAAAAATTACAAAAACAAGTTAAAAATCCATTTGTAAAGCATATGATCAAAATATGGTGTGAAGCTAAAAACTATTTAAAAGAACCACAGTTATTGTCACAATTTAGTCCAATATGGGGTAATCAATATTTTAAACCAGGGAGAGCGGACGCTGTATTTAAAGTATGGAATTTAAAAGGGATACAAAAGATTCAGGATTTATATTTGCCATGTGCAGACAACATAATGTCTTTTGAAGAGCTGAGGATCAAATTTAATCTCAATAGAACACATTTTTTTAAATATCTTCAACTTAGAAACTTTATTCGATCAAATCAAAA
This sequence comes from Pholidichthys leucotaenia, assembly GCA_020510985.1. Taxonomy (NCBI): domain Eukaryota; kingdom Metazoa; phylum Chordata; class Actinopteri; order Cichliformes; family Pholidichthyidae; genus Pholidichthys; species Pholidichthys leucotaenia. The sequence continues at coordinate 261,614,887 of CM035841.1, read as the reverse complement.
TAAAGCTCTCACTCGACCTATTTATTCATCCTTGGAAAAAATGATGATGAAAGATAGTAAAAGAAAGGGTATTATTTCAGAGTTTTATAACTCATTGACACTATCTTCAAGTGAAAATTCACTGAAAAGATTAAACTACTGGAAAGAAGATCTGCAAACTGAAATTTCGGAGGAACAATGGGAATTGGCTTGTACAGAAGCTCAAACCAAATCAATAAATGCACGCCTTAAATTGATACATTTCAAATGGTTAATGCGGATGTATGTTACACCGGAGGAGTTAAATAGATATAACAAAAATATACCAGATACATGCACAAAATGCATGGAAAGTAAAGGAACCCTATTTCATTGTTTATGGGAATGTAGATTAATAAGAATGTTTTGGGAAGAGGTGAGGGTAACAATTGAAAAAATAATCTCAAAACAAATCATACTGAATCCTAAACTGTTTTTGTTGTGTCTGTACCCAGAAAAGCATAATTTTAATAAAAGTGAAAGAACATTCATAGACCTCAGTTTGCTTAATGCCAAAAAATGTATTGCACTATTATGGAAAAAGACTCATAGACCAGATGTGACTCAGTGGTTAAGACAGATGTTAACAAACCTTCCATTAGAAAGAATAACATATATACTGAAATCAAAGGAAATTGTGTTTGAGAATATATGGAGACCTTTTATTGATTATGTAAAAAATTTAAACATAACTCTTGAAGAAGAAGGTGAATGATGTGTGTGGACCTTGTAAATTCCAAACTGGTGAACATAATATGTATACTTATGTATTGGATTGTCTAGACTAAACAGAGGAGCATTGTTGAAGACTTGATTTTGTTGGTGGTTGTTGGTGTTTTTAGTGCATTTTTTTTTTTTTTTTGTAGTACTTTAGCGTTAGTGTTTGATTGTTTGTATCATGTTTGTTAAAAAAAAAAAAGGTTCAATAAAGATATTGTGGCAAAAAAAAAAATCCTTCAGTGTAATTTTCTGGATTTTTTTTCTCATTTTGTCTGTCATAGTTGAGGTATACCTATGATGAAAATTGGAGACCTCTCTCATCTTTTAAGTGGGAGAACTTGCACAATTGGTGGCTGACTAAATACTTTTTTGCCCCACTGTATTCATAATGAAGTTAGATAACATGTTTGACTGGAACATAAAAGTGTAACAGGATAAAACATCCATATCAGCCATCCATGTCACAACAAACATCCTTTCAACAAAATCTGAATTTATATCATGTAATACAAACATATATTAGTTTATTGCCCTCCTATCGAGTTTCCCAGTTTTCGACTGGTAGGCAACGAGCTAACACGTGTGGTACAGGCCTCAATGATGACAAGATGTTTCCTTTTATCTCGTTTATTGAAGCTACCCCACAATGAACTCAACGTGATGTACACTCGTCTTTTGGGTTTTACATCCGTTTACATTTGTTCCTACATCCGTGTAAAACTGCAACAAAGTAAACATATACACGCCGTCAATGATATGGTCACCGTATTTAGCTTAGCACATGTTAGTGTTAGCTCTAGCTTAGCTTGGTAACAATGACTGATAGAACTAGAGTCACATCGCTTAAAATACACCAATGCAACCATGCAGTTCTCATTGTAGCTGTTAACACTGTCAAACCATGCAGATACTCACGGACTAATGATGTCCAAGGTGCCGATAATTAACAACATCAACAGCGCTCATACAATGAGTGGCGTTCTGCTCCGTCCTCCGGTTATATCATTACTGCGCATGTGCAATACTTTGTGTATCAGTTCAAAACGATGCTTTCCCTACACCACTAGAGGGAGCCAAATTCCTTTACATGCAATGCTGTAAGGGGAACTCTTAACTTGATACATGATACATGGGGGCAGCATACTCCCCGTCTGGTGCAATAACATTGTACCACTATTTAGCCTTACAACATTTCAAACAACAGTGCATAACAATGTTAATAAATATCATTATCTGTTATTCCCCTTCTGCTATCAGTAAAACCATTTCTGTAATTGGTCTCAGAAACACTTTAACAGTCCCATCTCTTTTTTTTTTTTTTTTGGATGAGTTGATGTCTTTTTAATGTACTCATGTGACTAAAGGTCGTCCCAAACTCATCACACTGAAATGGCTTAATTCCACTGTGGATGACGCTGTGTATTTTTAAGCTACCCAACTGTGTGAAAACCCTCCCACATTCTTTACAAAATAATGATTTAACCCCAGTTTGAGGTTTTTGCTGTCTTCTTTTTTTGTCTTGTCCATTCAATTTAGCTGTGATGGCTGCTCTTGGAGGATCTTCATCCTCCTGAATCTGCTGAGATTTTACTCCATTTTTCCTTTTATGTACCTGTCCTTCCTGGAACGAGGTGAGCTTCTGCAAGGATGCCATCGTGATGGAAGAAGTTCGTCTGAGCATGTCTTGTGGTCTCTGTGTCACTGATGATCTGACCCCAGAGGCATGATGGGATCTCAGCCTTAGGGGATCATACAGGCTGCTGACCGTCGCTAAGACTCCCCTTCGTGTGCAGGGCTTCCTGTTGATGGACACCTGAAACATAAAACTGTCAATCTCAAGATTCCAAGGCACCCTTAAACTCCATTGTAGTGGGAGCTCGTCACGTTTGAGATCTAAGTCTTTTAAGTCCTTTGCTCTTTCATTCGCCGGAAAGGCTTCCATGACCCTGTAGTCATTAGATGCTATTTTGTGTAATTTGAGATTGGATTGGGCTAACATCTTTTGTGCGTTTGTCAGGATGTCAACAGCTTCTTCTGGTGTGGCTGTGGAGGCTAATCCATCATCTACATAGAAATGTCTCATTATGAACTGTGTTATGTCATGTCCATGCGCTTTCTCACCTTCAGCTGCAGCACGTCTCATGCAGTAAACAGCCACGGCTGGAGAAGGGCTATTTCCAAACACATGCACTTTCTTTCTGTAGTCTCTTACTTCTTTGTCCGTGATGTCAATAAAAACTTGATCTTCTACTGACAGCACTGGCTTATCGTCGTCCTTTGTTTTATCAAAGACTGTGTTTCCTAAGTGGTCTGTGTCTCTCTCACCGAGGCATATGGTAGTACGCTGTTGGGGCTTGAGGTGGAGCAACCTGAAACCTCTTTGACAAGAAATGTGTTTAGGTATGGGCTGAGGGATGATGCACAACCATTGTAGAGCACTTGTGTCTTCAGCACGTTAACAGTCGCAGGCTTGTGTGTTGTCCCTAAACACGTTTCTCCCACAATAACCCATCCCAAGTCCAAGCGCTGTGCATAGGGAGTACTGTGGGGCCCATTTATTTGTTCCCTCACCTTGTGTACCTGTAGGATATCTCTTCCCAGCAGTAGGAGGATGGGAGCATGTTCATCTACAGGTGGAATCTTGTCTGCGATTTTTCTCAGGTGTGGATGCACAAGTGCGTCCTTTGGAGATGGGATCTCCCTCCTGTCATCGGGGATCATGTCACACTCGATCAAGTTTGGAAGCTGGAGCTGTACTTTTCCATCCGTTGATTCTATCATGAAGTTTGAAGCTCTCCGCCCCCAAACCGTAGTAGCCCCTGAACACGTTTTCAGTGTGTAAGGGTCGGAAGGTGCTCTAATGTTGAACAGCTGGAAAAACTCTGATTTAGCGAGTGATCTGTTGCTTTGTTCATCGAGCACTGCATACATTTTCTGGGCTTCTTCTCTGTGTCCTGCAGGATAAACTAACACAGGGCTAATTTTTGAGCAGGATCGTGGGTTTTCTGCATTACCGTAAACTTCTGTGCATCTAGACGTGACTAGTGTGCCCTCATAATCATGGTACTCCTCGCCATGATCCGTCTCAGCTTCCTGAGGCTCCATGGGAGGAGGAGAGGGGCCAGGATGTAGTGCTGCTACATGTCTATCACTGCCACAGTCAGAGCACTGGATTGACTGTTTACAGTCTTTTGCCAGATGCTGAGTGGAGCCACAACACTTAAAGCAAATGTGATTCTCTCTCAAGAACAGTTTGCGTTCTTCTATTGGTTTGGCTCTAAACGATTTACATTTCTTTAATGGGTGTGGCCTTCTGTGTATGGGACATTGTTTATCTGGGCTTTCTGTTCTTTCATGTGTGTGGTTACCTGTAGCTGTGGGTGAAGCTGGTGGGATGTCTGTTTTGTGGACACTGATGAGGTGCTCACTGGCGAACTTGGGGGCCTTTTCAACTCTGGTGTTCATGTGGGCCGGTGGAGAGAAACTGAAACTTGGGTCGTTTCTTATTTTGGCTTGTTGTCTGACGTAGCTGGAAAAAAAGCTGAAAGGAGGAAAGGCGACCTTGTGTGTTTCTTTGTAATTGGCACCCGCTGCAATCCACTTCTCCTGTAGGCTGTAGGGCAGTTTCTCGACAACAGGATTCACTCCACGGGCTGTATCCAGGTATGCGAGCCCAGGTAGGTATCCGCCATCCTTTGCACATTTGAGCTCCTGTAGAACGTCACCAAGTTCTTTCAGCTTGAGTGCATCTTTGTTGCTGATTTTGGGAAAATCATCAAGCTTTTTTAGCAGTGCATTTTCTATTGCTTCGGGTGACCCATAACACTCTTCTAACCTTTCCCAGACTAAGTTGAGGGCTGCCTTTGGGTTGAAGACATGTGCAGAGTGGATCCTCTTTGCTTGTTCTGCTGATTCTGTGCCGAGCCATTTTATCATCAGATCCAATTGCTCGTGGTGTGAGAGGCTGAGGTCTTGAATGGCGTTCTGGAAAGATGCTTTCCATGCCCAATAATTCTCTGGGAGGTCATCAAACTGTAGGAGTCCAGTGCTCAACATCTCCCGACGTGTGAGATATTTGGTCAGATCCTGAATGCTTTGTGCTTCGGCATAATGTGTTGCGGGGGCATAATAGGGTTGTAACGTTGGGGGATTAATTGTCTCTGTAGCTCCCTGCTCCTCCTTCATGTTGACGCTGACCCTACTCTTGCCATCTACGGCATTAGATGGGATGAATGGTACATTTGTGGCCATTTCAAACTGTTCACACTGGATCTTAGAGGGGGTGGCTGGATCAGTTTTAAATGGAGTTTCCTCAAAGCGCATATTAAGGTGCTTCTGTACATACTCAGATGTGTGTTGTGCTGAGCCAACTGGCAAGTCCATTAATGCTTGGCTGAATTCACTTCTTGCACATTCCTCTGCTTCTTCATAGGCTGCGGCTTCAGCTTCTGCAGCTGCAACAGCCTTCTGATGGTTCAAAATGTGCATTTGTGCTTCAAGATTAGCTTTCTGTGTGATGAGGGCTGCTTCTTTCTCTGAATAAGCTAATTCAGCTCGTGCAGCATCTGCTTTGGCTCTAGCTCTTATGGCTGAGGAGGTAGCTGAAGAAGCCTTGCTTGACTTGAAGCTACGTGAGTATAATGAGCTAGCTCGTGCAGCTGTAGCCAAGGGAGCTGTGTGTTCCGTCTCCATAACTCCACTTCTGAGTTGGGGAGTTGGCTGGTGTTGCTCTCCTGCCCTGAGGCTCATTTGCTGTTTGTCGATTGTTTATCGCGCCCGCCGCGCTGTTAGTCGTTTTACTCTACTGCCCTCCTTTCGAGTTTCCCAGTTTTTGACTGGTAGGCAACGAGCTAACACGTGTGGTGCAGGCCTCAATGATGACAAGATGTTTCCTTTTATCTCGTTTATTGAAGCTACCCCACAAGGAACTCAACGTGATGTACACTCGTCTTTTGGGTTTTACATCTGTTTACATTTGTTCCTACATCCGTGTAAAACTGCAACAAAGTAAACATATACACGCCGTCAATGATATGGTCACCGTATTTAGCTTAGCACATGTTAGTGTTAGCTCTAGCTTAGCTTGGTAACAATGACTGATAGAACTAGAGTCACATTGCTTAAAATACACCAATGCAACCATGCAGTTCTCATTGTAGCTGTTAACACTGTCAAACCATGCAGATACTCACGGACTAATGATGTCCAAGGCGCCGATAATTAACAACATCAACAGCGCTCGTACAATGAGTGGCGTTCTGCTCCGTCCTCCGGTTATATCATTACTGCGCATGTGCAATACTTTGTGTATCAGTTCAAAACGATGCTTTCCCTACACCACTAGAGGGAGCCAAACTCCCTTACATGCAATGCTGTAATGGGAACTCTTAACTTGATACATGATACATGGGGGCAGCATAATTAGGTTAATTGGCATTAAGTGGGGATTCATTATTCCAAATTGTCCTTAGGTATGAATGTGAGAGTGAATGGCTGTCTGTCTCTCTGTGTTGGCCCAGTGATGAACTGGTGACCTGTCCAGGCTGTACCCTGCCTCTCACTGGGACAACCCCAGTTATTAACTGCTTAAGCAGTTTTTTTTTGTTTTTGTTCTTTTTTTTGGGGGGGGGATAGCATGTAAACATGGTGTGGTAATAAGTATTAGGACTTTGAATTGATTGTGCGAAAAATTTGTCCCTGTTCAAAAGTAAAAAAAAACCTTACAATCTTGGAATAAAATGACCCTTTTTCACTCATAATTTTTACTTTTTTTCAAAATAATGACTGACTTTATTCTCAAAATGTATTTTTAATGAAATGGACAGGTTAACGTTTATTCTTAGAAGACAATAAATTTGAAAGTCATTAGAGAAGCTGGACTAATTATGAAGTTGAGTAATATGGATTAACGGCCCTTCAACCCCAAAGATTTTTTTTTTAATTTTTTTTTTTGTGGTTATGATTTTTTTGGAGGGTGTTTTGTCTTCTTTGTTGTTGTTTTTTTTTCAGTTTTGCAGGGTTATACTTGTTGAATGCCAATGTTTTTATAAATTTCATTTGAATATGTTATTTATTTAAGTCAGACTTCAGTTAAAAATGTATGATACTGTGCAAGGTTACTGAGACTTAACATGGAAGGTGTTGGAAATCTGTAATAGCTTGAATTTAATACTGGGGATTTAAAATCCCTTTTTCTTTTCTTTTTATATGTATAGAGGTACATGCAAGTTAGGTTAATTGGCATCAAACTGGGGATTCTAAATTGTCCTTAGGTATGACTGTGAGAGTGAATGGTTGTCTATCTCTCTGTGTTGGCCCTGCGATGGACTGGCGATCTGTCCAGGGCGTACCCTGCCTCTCGCCCAAAGATGCTGGGATAGGCTCCAATCCCCCCGCAACCCAAAAAGGATTAAGCGGAAGAAGATGAATGAATGAATGAATGAATGAATGAAGGTAGATGTATATGTAATGAAATGGCAACGGAGGAATAGTATGTCTTTTTTTCCCTTTTACATTGGATAGGAGGGAGTAATGTCTGTCATGGGCTACAAGTATACGGTAGCTTGAAATTCTAATAATGAAAAATTTAATTACAAAAAATGAGGAAAAAAAACATTCCAGCAATCAGCATTCTGACTTTCTTTTTTGTGAAATTCTGAGGAAAAATTCAGAAATCTTCGATTAAATTCGGAATAGTGACTTTTTTCCTTTGAATCCTAAAAAAAGAAAACATAGTGACCCAATTTCTTTCTTCTATATGAAACTTTATTAATAAATTAACACAGGCCATACAGAATTCAAATGGAAAAGCTTGCATGAAAGTACAGACTAAACTCAGAATCGTTTCAGGATAAAACAATAAACAACAAATGTAAAATGAGAAAGAAAAACAAAACAATAAAGAGGTCTGTTATGTATGAGAAAAGGAGGAGTTGGAGTCTCTCTTCATGCAGGGAACCAACAACCAACATTATTATCACAACTCAGAACTATATCGGAACTGCTTCCAGATCAACGCGAGACAAACTAAGGAGCCGGTGGTGGACTGCCGCAGGCAAGGACAACCCCTCACAGCACCAGTAAACATCCAGGGAACAGACTGAGATGGTGACATCCTACAAGTACCTGGGTGTTCATTTGAACAATAAACTAGCCTGGTCACACAGTACCGACGCACTCTACAAGAAGGGACAGCGCAGGCTGTTCCTACTGAGGAGGCTCAGGTCTTTTGGTGTACAAGGGGTGCTCTTGAAGACCTTCTACGATTCGGTGGTGGCATCAGCCATCACATTTGGAGTGGTCTGCTGGGTCAGTGGCAACACAGCAGCCGATAGGAAGAGACTGAACAAACTGATCAAGAAAGCTAGCTCTGTCCTGGAGCAGCGCCTTGACCCAGTGGAGGAGATAGGTGAGAGAAGGATGGTGGCTAAACTGTCATCTCTGCTGGAGTCTGAGTCCCACCCTATGCAGGACATATTGAATGCACTGAGGAGTGTCACGCCGCGCCATTCATCAGCGGCGCCACCTGCTCACGCACCTGACAATCATCAGCGGCGAGGGATAAAGGCCGTCTCGCCCGGAGGCTCGGCCTGAAGCCGTCAGACTTCGTCCCTCACCGTTGTGAGCTACTTCTCTTCAGCGAACATTATTTGGGTAAGAACCCTTACCTCTCTTTCCCAGTCTGCTCCCCTGTGCACAGGTGGATTCCCCGGCGGCGGACATCTCCTCTCCATCGCCCATTCCTCGCTGCTGTATGGAGCTCTCCAGGTGGCTGTCTTCCGGGCTTCGCCCCCTTGTTGTGCCAGCTATCCTGACAATCCAAGTAAGTCCTTCTCTCGCCATAATTCCCTCCTGTGTTGGTGTATGCCCGTCACCCTCTCCCTGTGCTCTCTCCATAGGGTTGCTCGGCTGAACGGTCACCTGCCTCTGTGCCTGAAGCAGACGCCATCACCAACACATTTACACCCCGCAGACACGCACTCATTCACTCCTGCTGTTAATAAACTCTTTGAACTACTCTAAGCCTGTGTGTGTGCGTCTCCTGAGCCGTGCGTTATGTCAGTACGGCTTCAGCAGAGCGGCTCGGCGGACGGCGGGCTCGCACACCGGTTTACCACTCTCGAGGCTAGAGTGGATCAAATTGCTTATCAACAGCAGGTTATCCTAAATCAATTATTAAACTTAACTAACCGGTTGGGCCGCTTGGATCCTCAACAGCCGTTCTCCCCGGCTCATCAGGGTGGCGCGGCTCCTGCTGTTCCAGCGGCCGTCCAGCCGGCTCCAGTGGCACCGGTTCGGCTCACACCGATTCCGACCCCCGCCCGCTTTAGCGGTAAGCTCGGCAGAGCGCGGGGGTTCATTATGCAGTGTGAGTCCGTGTTCCACCGTGTGCCTGGAGATTTTCCCTCGGATCACAGCCGGATTGGTTACATAGGGAATCTTCTGGAGGGGCGTGCGTTAACTTGGACCTACGCCGTAATGGCGAGGCCCAGTTATGCCACCCTCACCTATGACCAGTTTGTGAGGCGCTTTCTGGAGGTCTTTGACCATTCTCAAACCGAGACGGTCCAGGTCGATCGGCTTCTCGCTCTCCAGCAGGGAGGCCGGTCGGCAGCGGACTACTCGGTCGACTTCCGGGTAGCGGCGGAGGAATTGGGCTGGGAGGAACGCTCCCTCTGTGGCCTGTTCCTCCGCAGCCTCAATAATGATCTGAGGGATGAACTGGCTGGACGGGATATCCCTGGGACGCTAGCGGAGCTGACATCCTTAGCGGTAAGTTTGGATAACAGGCTGCGCGAGCGCTCCTCGGGGCGGAAGTCTTCTTCTTCTCGCCCTCGTGGAGTCTCGCCGCACCTGTTCCAAGCTCGCCCCCTGGCGGCGCCGCCAGCATCATGCCCCGAGGAGTCGGAGCCGATGGTGACGGGCTGGACCAAGCTTTCCCCTGCGGAGAAACAACGCCGCCGTGAGTTGGGCCTCTGCATGTATTGCGGAGGTGACCAACACACTGTGGAGCGTTGCCCGCGGAAAGCCAGTCGGCGGGGTCCGCGAATCGCTGTAGGGAGCCTCGCGGATCTCAACCGGTTAGACACCCTCACCCAATTAAAGCTGCCCATCCGTTTCTGCCACAATCCCACTGGGCACCTCACCCACGCACTGGTGGATTCGGGCGCAGAGGGCAGCTTCATTTCACAAGGCCTGGCAACCCGATTGGGCATCCGCTGTCAGGCATTAAAACACCCCATCTCCCTGGTCCATCTCTCCCGTGCCTCCCTTGGGAGAGTTTCTCACCAAACCATGCCTGTCCCAGTCATCATCTCAGGGAACCACCGGGAGGAGATGGTATTTTACGTCCTGTCCAACTCTGTGTCGCCCGTCATCCTGGGGTATCCCTGGCTACGCCTCCACAACCCTGTCCTGGACTGGAGATCAGCTGGGGTATTGGCGTGGAGTACCTTCTGTATGGGCACCTGCCTTCAGTCCGCTGCCTGCTCCCCGTCCGCGGCTCCCCCTGTGGCGGATACAGCACCTCCGGACCTGTCGCTGGTGCCTCCAGAATTTCACGACCTGGGTATGGTATTTAGTAAATCGAAAGCTATGTCTCTTCCCCCGCATCGACCCTATGACTGTGCTATCAACCTCCGCCAGGGGGCTCCCCTGCCTTCTGGTCGGCTCTACAGCCTGTCGGCGCCAGAGAAGGAGTCTATGAATACTTACCTGAAGGAATCACTGAGCGCTGGGATTATTCGCCCATCGTCGTCACCCATGGGGGCAGGGTTTTTCTTTGTCGGGAAAAAGGACGGATCCCTCCGCCCCTGCATAGACTACCGAGCGCTAAATGACATCACTGAGAGGGACCGTTACACCCTGCCCCTCATGGACACTGCCTTTCACTCCCTCCAGGGGGCGACCTGGTTTACCAAGCTGGATTTACGCAGCGCTTACCACCTCGTCCAGATCCGGGAGGGAGATGAGTGGAAAACAGCCTTCCGTACCCCGAACGGCCACTTTGAGTATCTTGTCATGCCGTTCGGGTTGACCAACGCTCCTGCCGTCTTTCAGCGCCTCATTAATGATGTCCTCCGGGATTTCATCGGCCTCTTCGTGTTCGTCTACCTGGATGACATCCTTATCTTCTCCAAGTCCAGGGACGAGCACCAGGTCCATGTGAGGCGGGTCCTCCAAAGACTGCTGGAGAATCGGCTCTACGTGAAGGCTGAAAAATGCGAATTCTACGCTAGGACCACATCCTTCCTGGGATTCATCATCGCTCAAGACCAGGTGCTCCCAGACCCAGAGAAGGTGAAGGCGGTGGTGGAGTGGCCTACTCCCGCATCCCGGAAGCAGGTGCAACAATTTGTTGGCTTCGCCAATTTTTACCGCCACTTTGTCCCGAATTTCAGCTCGATCGTCGGACCGCTGACCCGCCTCACGTCCCCGAAGGTCCCGTTCCGCTGGACCGAAGAGGTCGCTGCTGCCTTTAAGGCGCTGAAGGCGGAGTTCTCCTCCTCCCGGGTCCTTCGCCAGGTCGACCCCGCGCTGCAGTGCATTGTGGAGGTGGACGCATCGGACACGGGAGTGGGAGCAGTATTATCCCAGCGGTCACCTGACGATGGCGCCAAACGACCGTGCACTTTCTTCTCCCGGCGCCTGTCCCCGGCGGAGAGGAACTATGATGTGGGGGACAGAGAGCTCCTGGCCATTAAACTCGCCTTACAGGAGTGGCGCCACTGGCTAGAGGGGGCGGACCTGCCGTTTGTGGTCCTGACGGACCACAAGAACTTAGAATACTTACGATCTGCCAAGCGCCTGAATGCCCGCCAGGCGCGCTGGTCTTTGTTCTTCGCCAGGTTCCGCTTCTAGATCACCTTCAGGCCGGGCTCCAAGGACGGCCTGCCTGACGCCCTCTCTAGGCAGTTCACCCCCGTGGAGGCTGAGGAGACGCCCCACACTATCCTGCCCAGGTCGTGCGTCGTGGGAGCCATCTCTTGGGACATTGAAGACAAGATCCGGAAGGCGCAGGAGGTGGAACCTGATCCTGGCGGCGGACCAGAGGGAAGACTGTTCATCCCATCTGCGGTCCGAGGAGAGGTCATCCACTGGCTCCACACCTCCCGGCTCACCTGTCATCCCGGCACCTCTCGGATGATCAGCCTCCTCCAACGGTCCTTTTGGTGGCCAGGCCTGCGGAGGGATGCAGCCCGCTACGCCCGGGCTTGCCCAATCTGTGCCACCAGCAAGTCGGGAAATGCCCCTCCAGAGGGTCTGCTCCAGCCTCTGCCCATCCCCGGCAGGCCCTGGTCGCACATCGCACTGGATTTCGTCACCGGACTCCCCGTTTCCAACTCCTTTGACACCGTCCTGACCATCGTGGACCGTTTCTCCAAGGCGGCACACTTCGTCCCCCTGCGAGGTCTCCCTACCGCCCTGGAGACGGCGGGCCTCCTCGTCCAACACGTGGTCAGGCTGCACGGGATTCCGGTGGACGTGGTCTCGGACCCGGGCCCCCAATTTTCATCCGAGGTTTGGAAATCCTTTTGTAACGCCATCGGAGCCAAGGTGAGCCTCTCCTCCGGCCATCACCCCCAGTCTAACGGGCAGTGTGACAGGACCAATCAGGAGCTGGAGGCTGCGCTCCGCTGTGTTACCAGATCCAAGCCGACGTCCTGGAGCAACCATCTCGCCTGGGTGGAGTATGCCCACAACACCGCCCGCTCTTCTGCAACGGGGATGTCCCCCTTCAAGGCGTCCCTGGGTTACGACCCCCTGCTGTTTCCAGCGCAGGAGAGCGAGGTAACTGTCCCCTCTGTTAGGGCGCACCTTAGGCAGTTCCGCTCCACCTGGGCTGCCGCGCATCATGCGCTTTTACGCACGGCGGAGCGCAACAGGACCGTGGCGGACCGGCACAGACGACCTGCCCCGGCGTACAGAGTTGGGCAACTCGTGTATGTGTCTACCCAGGACGTCACATTAAAAGGCGAGAGGAGGAAGCTGGTACAGCGGTTCATGGGTCCCTTCCCCATCACCCGGATCATCAACCCGGTGGCTGTGCGCGTGGCTATTCCCCCCTCCCTCCGCGTCCATCCCACTTTCCACGTGTCAAAGGTGAAACTGGCAGTCACCGACCCCCTTTGCCCTCCTCCTGCAGCGCAACCCGCGCCCCGGATGATTGGTGGCCATCCGGCCTGGTCCGTCTCCTCCATCCTGGACTCCCGGCGCTGAGGTCGTGGGTTGCAATACTTGGTGGACTGGGAGGGCTATGGGCCCGAGCATCGACAATGGGTGCCCCCGTCGTTTGTGTTGGACCCATCGCTCATCGCGGACTTCCACCGAGCGCACCCGGATAAGCCATCGCCAGGAGGCGCTGCTAGAGGGGGGAGTACTGTCACGCCGCGCCATTCATCAGCGGCGCCACCTGCTCACGCACCTGACAATCATCAGCGGCGAGGGATAAAGGCCGTCTCGCCCGGAGGCTCGGCCTGAAGCCGTCAGACTTCGTCCCTCACTGTTGTGAGCTACTTCTCTTCAGCGAACATTATTTGGGTAAGAACCCTTACCTCTCTTTCCCAGTCTGCTCCCCTGTGCACAGGTGGATTCCCCGGCGGCGGACATCTCCTCTCCATCGCCCATTCCTCGCTGCTGTACGGAGCTCTCCAGGTGGCTGTCTTCCGGGCTTCGCCCCCTTGTTGTGCCAGCTATCCTGACAATCCAAGTAAGTCCTTCTCTCGCCATAATTCCCTCCTGTGTTGGTGTATGCCCGTCACCCTCTCCCTGTGCTCTCTCCATAGGGTTGCTCGGCTGAACGGTCACCTGCCTCTGTGCCTGAAGCAGACGCCATCACCAACACATTTACACCCCGCAGACACGCACTCATTCACTCCTGCTGTTAATAAACTCTTTGAACTACTCTAAGCCTGTGTGTGTGCGTCTCCTGAGCCGTGCGTTATGTCAAGGAGCTCATTTAGCAGCAGACTACATCATCCTAGGTGCGCGACCGAGAGGTTTCGCAGGTCCTTCCTACCTACGGCTGTCATACTTTATAACCTAAGCAGGGCTGCTCGTAGAGATTGTAAAAAAAATGTTACGACCTAAAAGTATTGAAGGCAAAAGACGCAACAAACTTACACAGAATGGTCCCTTCCAGTATACAACTAGGACAATATTAGTCGCTACGGATGGTGCAAATATGTATGGGTACATACTCATACTATGTGGGGTAACTAAATAAACTGTTATGCTGTTTTTTCATCTAGCTACAATGCTCCGCACTGTATATATATATTTATATATTTATGTGTACATATGTACAGTATATTCACTGCTCTTATTTTCTTATCTTCTAAATTATTGCTCTGAGTGTTGCTATCCCTGTGCTGTTGCAATCCTGGAATTTCCCCATTGTGGGACTAATAAAGGCTTATCTTATCTTATATATACAAGTGGCCGTGCCCGCCTGACGTCACCCTGTGGGCGGGCACGGCAGCACACACACACACACACACACACACACACACACACACACACACACACACACACACACTACACAACATTCCCCTCCCCCTTACAAAAGTGTAAGACCACACACAAAATCAAGACCCTCCCCAATTTAGGACCTGAATCATACACTAAAGAACTAATAGGGAACATTGCACAAGAATAACCTAACACACTCATCTCAAAAAAACACTAAAATCAGATCATGTCTCTAAAATATAAAAAATAATCCCATATCACACATACTCACATGCACACCAGCAGAGTATATGCATAACATCAAGAGTGTTCAAGTCACACCTATGTCCATCGGCAGCCAATGGTAAGACCGGCCCAGGGGCCCAGGGCAGCCCCAAATCATGCACGCCCTTGCCCACTGAAGATAAGACCGGCTCGAGGGCCTGGGCAGCCCCACGACATGTGCGCTCCTGGCCGCCGTCTGCCTCCGGGATCAAAAACGACCTTTCCTACAACAATGTCTCTCTTCATCGCCGACTCCCTCACTCCTCAGGACCCAAAATGTTGCTGTCCGGCACACTGTCCCTCTGTGCTCGTTGGTCGGCTCCCGACCGCTTTCAACACTGCCATTGTGGCTCCAAACACTCTGGCTCCCTGTGGCCGAACTCCGAGGAGACCTGAAGCCTGCTCGTCAGTGCCGCTCGCTGCCTCGGGTGCCTTGCTGTACCACCTAGCACCCTCGTCCAGGGCACGTTGAGCTCCGGCACTGAGACTCTGCCTGACCTCTACGGTTCCCGGCGCCTCCTCTCTGTCGTATAAGGCACTCCACTGTGCTGCCTCCGTGCACAGCTGGTGTTGCTCACTCCCGGGGTTCACAGCATCACTTTCGCTGGCGTCGTCTGCTGACCCAGGCACCTCGCTGCTGCTCTCAGCACCCTCGTCCCAGGCGCTCCGCTGTGCTGTCTCTGTGCCCAATGGTAGCTGCTCTTTCCTGGGACTCTCAGCGTCCCTCTTGTAGGCGTCACTCTCCAACCCAGGCGCTTCGTCACTGCTCCCAGCACCCTCGTACCAGGCGCTCCGCTGTGTCGTCTCCATGCCCGGCTGCAGCAGCTCTCCCCCGGGGCTCTCAGCGTCACTCCTGTTGGTGTCACTCTCCAACCCAGGAGTCTCGTTGCTGCTCTCAGCACCCTCGTCCCAGGTGCTCCACTGCGTCGTCTCCATGCCCGGCTGTCGCTGCTCTCTCCCAGGGTTCACAGCCTACATGTTCCTGCTCTCCCAATGCCCAGCCTCCAGCTGCAGGGATGACTCTTGTCGCTGCTCTCCCTCTCTGCTGTCGTCGCACACCGCACTGTCAAACTCACCAGCGCTATGGTCCTGTACCGTGCTGAGCTCCTTGGCTGGCCGCTGCCTGCAGTGACTGGGAACTCCACCACTCGCGGCCCCAGTCCCACCTCGATGCCCATCTGGTAGCCTGGAACTTGCTTTTGGCATGCAGTTAGCTTTGTGGCCAACTTGGCCATAGACAATGAGTGGGCCGTTAGCTTCTCCACGCTAACTAGCCTAGCTTCATTTGGCTCCAACACTCTCGCCACCCACAGCTTCGTGGTCCTTGTCTGCTCGGTGAAGTACTCGGCCAGCCGCTCGACAGCATCCTCATCACACTCCATTTCACCCAACGTACCGAGAATTCTTCAGCCTTCCGTGCCGAGATGGTGGGCCAGAAGTGCCCATCTTCATCTCCTGTTGAGCCTACTTAGGCCCAGCGCCCCGATGTAATCCTCAAACATAGCCCGCCACTTGGGCCACAGGATCACTGGCTCTCCCGTGTACTCCAGAAACGGTAGCAGGGATGGAGGTAGCCCATACGCTCCCATAATTTTTCTCCTCATCGCCAAAATGTTATGTATGAGGAAAGGAGGAGTTGGAGCCTCTCTTCATGCAGGGAACCACCAACCAACAACCACCTTTATTATCAGAACTCAGTACTATATATACAAGTGGCCGTGCCTGCCTGACGTCACCCTGTGGGCGGGTACGGCAGCACACACACACACACACACACACACACACACACACACACACACACACACACACACACACACACACACACACACTATACAACAAGGTCTAATTACAAAATAATAAATAAATGTCTTTTTCAATGTCCAAGGCTTATTTAGTTTTTTATATAACTCAATGTCTTGTTAAATTAATCATTTCATTCATTAATACTGGGAGCAGTGGCTTAACTTTTAGGAATCAACATCAGTGAATATAGTGCTTGCCCATAATAAGAATACATCAGTTACGCGTGACAGCGCGTGACGTCATCCATTCAGTAACCAGCAGGCTGCAGACAGAACACCCAGATGCTCTTCTCCTCATCTCAGGCGATTTCAACCACGTTTCACTGTCTCCCATTCTGCCCACTTTCACCCAGTATGTCACATGCCACACTAGAGACAATAAAACACTGGATTTGTTCTACGCAAACACTAAGGAGGCGTACACCTCATCACAACTCCCCCCACTTGGGAGATCGGATCACAACTTGGTTCATCTCCGACCAGTGTACAAACCCCTAGTGCACAGACAACCTCCGGCCATGCACACTGTGGAGTTATGGTCTGAGGAGACAATGGCACTCTAAAGGACTGTTTTGAAGCCACTGCCTGGAAGCAGCTCTGCGATCCACATGGTGAGGACATCGATGGCCTCATTCACACCTTCACGGGCTACCTCAGCTTCTGTGTGGACAAATCCGTTCCCACCAAGACCATACGGCGTCACTCAAACAACAAACCCTGGATCAACCCTGAGATAAAAACACTTCTGAGAGAGAAGAAGAGGATCTTCAGGTCGGGGAACAGGGAGATGCTGAAGTCCGTACAGAGGGAGCTGAGGAGAAAGATCAGAGAAGGCAAGGACAGCTTCAGGAAGAAGATGGAGGACAAGCTGCAACAGAGCGACATCAGCGGGGTCTGGAGAAACCTCAAAACCATCTCGGGGCTCCAGAATACCTCCCCCCAGGCCACGGGGGGCAGGGAGTGGGCGAACAACCTGAATCTGTTTTTCAATAGATTTGACCAACCGCCCTCCCCCCTGTCTGCACAACAACCACTGCTGCCTCTAAGAAATCAAGTCCTGCTACCCACTCCCCACTCCACCGACACCCCCCCCACTCCCAACACACAGCCCCCCATCCTGACCCTGACCAAGACCCAGGTGAGGACGGAGCTGAGGAAGATCAAGGCGAGGAAGGCGTCGGGACCGGACGGCATCAGCGCAAAGCTCCTCAAGTCCTGTGCAGACCAGCTGTGTGGGATTGTGACGTATATCTTCAACATGAGCCTGAAACTGGGGAGGGTACCACAGCTGTGGAAAACATCTTGTGTGGTACCTGTACCAAAAACTTCCCACCCCAAAGACCTGAACAGCTTCAGACCGGTGGCCTTGACGTCCCACTTGATGAAGACCCTGGAGAGACTGCTCCTTGCTCATCTCCGCCCCCTGGTGGAACCAGCGATGGATCCACTCCAGTTCGCCTACCAGCATGGCATTGGGGTGGAGGATGCGGTGATCTTCCTCCTTCACCGTTCTCTGTCCCACCTGGAGAAGCCCGGGAATATGGTGAGGATCATGTTCTTTGACTTCTCCAGTGCTTTCAACACCATCCAACCGATGATCCTGAAGGACAAGCTGCTGCGCGCAGGGGTGGACCAGCACCTGTCATCATGGATCCTGGACTACCTCACGAACCGGCCTCAGTTTGTGAGAACCCGGGACTGTGTTTCCGACACGATCATCAGTAGCACGGGGGCCCCCCAGGGAACGGTGCTGGCTCCCTTCCTGTTCACTCTTTATACTGCGGACTTCTCACACAACACAACACATTGCCATCTACAGAAGTTCTCTGATGACTCTGCGATCGTTGGTCTCATCTCCAGCGGAGATGAAGCTGAGTACAGAGGGCTTATCCAGGACTTTGTGGACTGGTGCCATCGGAACTGCCTCCAGATCAACGCGAGGAAAACTAAGGAGCTGGTGGTGGACTGCCGCAGGCATGGGCAGCCCCTCACAGCACCAGTAAATATACAGGGAACAGACATCGAGATGGTGACATCCTACAAGTACCTGGGTATTCATCTGAACAATAAACTAGACTGGTCACACAATACTGACGCACTCTACAAGAAGGGACAGCGCAGGCTGTTCCTGCTGAGGAGACTCAGGTCTTTTGGTGTACAAGGGGCACTGCTGAAGTCATTCTATGACACAGTGGTGGCATCAGCCATCACTTTTGGAGTGGTCTGCTGGGGCAGTGGCATTACTGCAGCCGATAGGAAGAGACTGAACAAACTGATTAAGAAAGCTAGCTCTGTCCTGGGGCAGCGCCTTGATCCGATGGAGGAGATAGGAGAGAGAAGGACGGTGGCTAAACTGTCATCTCTGCTGGAGTCCGAGTTCCACCCTATGCAGGACATACTGGATGCACTGAGGAGCTCATTTAGCAGCAGACTACATCATCCCAGGTGCACAACCGAGAGGTTTCGTAGGTCCTTCCTACCAACGGCTGTCAGACTGTACAACCTAAGCAGGGCTGCTCGCAGAGATAGCAAAAAGACGTAACAAACTAATAGTTTTTTTTTTTTTTTTTTTTTTGAATGCAAAAGATGCAATAGACTTACACAATGGTCCTCTCCGGCATACAACTAGGAACATACCGGTCGCTATGGAGGGTGAGAATATGTATGGGCACATAATCATACCATGTAGGATAACTAAATAGACGGTTATGCTGTTTCATCCCACCTAGCAACAATGCTCTGCACTGTGTGTGTTTATATATTTACATATTTATTCCATCTAGCTACAATGCTCTGCACTGGGTGTGTTTATATTTATATATCTATATATTTATTCCATCTAGCTACAATGCTCCGCACTGTGTTTTTATATATCTACATATTATTCCATCTAGCTACATTGCTCCGCACTGTGTGTGTTTATATACTTGCATATTTATTCCACCTAGCTGCAATGCTCCATACTGTGGGTGTTTATATATTTACATATTTATTCCATCTAGCTACAATGCTCTGCACTGTGTGTCTGTGTGTGTGTGTGTGTGTATATATATATTTTATAGTAATATGTACATATGTATATTAGCTGCTCTTGCTTGCTTGTTTTTTTTTTTTTTTTTTTTTCTTGCCTTCTGATTATTGCTCTGAGTGTTGCTATCCCTGTGCTGTTGCAATCCTGGAATTTCCCCGTTGTGGGACTAATAAAGGCTTATCTTATCTTATCTTATCTTCTTTTTTCTGTTCATCATTATGACCCCAAATTTAAAATCCCCATATTAATATCTAATATGAGGGCATGATAATCTTTTTCAGAAAACTAATTTGGATAGTTTCCCAAAACATTTTAGTATAGTTACAATCCCAAAACAAATGTAATGAGTAGTGACCCAAATATGTTGTTTTCAATGGTTTCCATACAAATCCAATAGACATTGAACGCATCAACAAGAGAAACCAGAAACACAATTTCTTTACGTCATCACGCACCATAACGTAAGCCTTTCATCCAATCAGGGGAGCAGGCTGAGGCTAAGGGAAGCAGCAGATGATATGGCAGCTTTGAGAGCCAGGTGGAGCTGGCTTGGTGAATGCCGTTGAACGTTTCTTTTATGAAGTCTTTGCCGAGTCCGAGCCTGCGAGCAGACGGTGGACAGAAATGATTTATTTAATCCTGCTCTCCTTCCTCTCCGGAGCCGTGGTGACGCTCATCTTCCAGTTCCTGCTGATATACCGGAGGAGCCCGGAGCCCACAGGCAGGACTGTGCAATACGTAAAAGTAGTGCCTGATACCGCGCTCAAGGATTACTTTAATACCGGCAACACCGAGGCAGGGCAGCAGCAGCAGGAGGGCTCGGCATCCCGGCAGCAGGAGGCGGCTGTCTGCCCCAAACAACAGCCGACACCGCCTTCACAGACCGAGCCCGGTGAGGTGGGCAAACCGGAGACGTGCAATTTCCTAAACGCGATCTTTCTGTTCCTGTTCCGGGAGCTCCGGGACACACCGGTGGTGAGACACTGGATCACCAAGAAGATCAAGGTAGAGTTTGAGGAGCTGCTGCAGACCAAGACCGCGGGCCGACTTCTGGAGGGGCTCAGCCTCAGGGACATCTCCCTGGGGAACTCTCTGCCCGTCTTCAAGACGGCCAGGCTCATGAAGCCCATGTCCGTGAACGAGGACGGCATGCCCGAGGAGCTCAACTTCGAGGTGGACATCGAGTACAACGGCGGCTTCCACCTGGCCATCGACGTGGAGCTGGTGTTCGGCAAGTCCGCCTACCTGTTTGTCAAGATGAGGCGCGTGGTAGGCCGGCTCAGGCTGCAGTTCACGCGCATGCCCTTCTCCCACTGGTCCTTCTCCTTCCTGGAGGACCCGGTGGTGGACTTCGAGGTGAAGTCCCAGTTTGAGGGGAGGCCGCTGCCCCAGCTCACCTCCATCATAGTGAACCAGCTGAAGCGGGTCATCAAGAAGAAGCACACCTTACCCAACTACAAGATCAGGTAGGTTCTTGGTCCAGGGCTGGTCTGCTGCGGCAGGACCAAATAAAGATGTTCATGGAGGATCAGGGGACGCACAGATCTTAACCCGCATATTTACTGATATTCTCCACATCCTGGACTTTCATTGCTCTGGTCTCTTAGCAACAAGGGGCAGATGAAAACACCTGCCATTACTGTATTGTGAACTGCTAGTGAGGAGATTTGTCAGGATAGTTTTTCATCTGTTGTGAAGATCCAGACAGGCTGTCTTTGACACAAGATAAATTATACTTTCAAGGCAATACGTTGCACCAAAATCAGCCCAACGTACAACATTTACATCGGGAATAAGGCCAACATCTTGCCAGTGTGCAAATGATCTCTATAAGATGCATTCCCGATGTAGGTGCGTTGTTGGATTTGAGTGTTGTATGTGGTCTGTGGAGCGAAATGCCGTGTCATAAACGATGTCTGGCCTTGGCAGCCATATTACTGTGAGTTAGAGGGGAGCTCCACCAAAATTAATGTTTTTGCTGTGAAATATGGTATAAAACGACATTGCTGTAGGCTGTCATAACCACAGTTCGAAGAAAGACAGTTTTTTGAGCTGCCAAAGAGACATTTAGAGCCTAAACGAAAGGGAAAAGTGGCCGAGTTTCCTTTTAATCAGACATTTTTTCTTAATAAAATTACACGTCGTCCTGCTATTTGGAGGGCTATAGTGTCCCATCCTCATTATCTGTATGAATAGCACTCAGCCACTTATCCCTGCCTGTTTCAGCTTCGTGTTGGCGTTCATGTTCTGCAGAGGCCAAAAACAGAATCCTTCCTCCATGTTTCAGAGCCTCCCACATGCCATCCACTAAACACAGGTCCTGATGTCATGTGAGATTTTTTTTTTTTTTCAATAATGGATCTCCTCAGTCTCAAAGCTCCGAGGTCTGAAGCACCCTAGCAACAGTTGCTATTGTATTGTATACACCCTTTCTCCCATGGGAACCACAGAAGTCTGTGGCTCCTCCCTGCATCTCCTTTAGCAGGTTAAACAAAGTGTCTGTGGATGCTTAAAAAAATCCTAAGAAGCCTTGTATTTGTTCAAAATTAAGGGCTTAAATGCCACATAAATTATTGACTTATGTCAAATTAGCAGTTTTTTCCTCATCATTCTGCAAGTTTTTTAAATTAAATAATTTTATTTTACATAAATTTGAGAAATTTTCCTTGTAAACGTGTGACTTTTTTTGTAGACTTAAAACTCTAATAAATTTGAGACTTCTTTCTCGTGAAGTTGAAGCTTTTTCTTTGTGGATTTGAGGTTTTTTTCCTGTAAATTTATCATCCTTTTCCTCATAAATATGCAACTTTTTTCTGCATAAATTTTTGACCGTGTTCCTCTTATATTTTTTTACTTTTTTTTTTTTTTTAATTGTGATTATTTTCCTGTTGGGTTGCCAGTTTTGCATGTGGTGGTCGGGTCTGGTTTCAGGTATTGGACTCAACATGGATCCTGTGGAAGTCCAAATTTAGTCCAGAAACACAGTAATTTCAAAGTAATTGGACAAGAATATTTGCAATGTGCTCATAGACTTTTGTTTTCCCTGTCTGAAAAATGTGAGATCTTAAATTCCGTCAAGTGGCCTTAAAAAGGTCTTAAATGTAACTTTCGTATTGCAGTGTTTTTCAACCGGGGTCCCTGGAGCGTTCAGGCTTCTGTGGGAAATTTTCTAATTTCACTTTGTAATGGGTCCAATAAATGTAAAATAATTTGCTGCTGTTGTGCATGGCTGCCTACAGAACCCATGCACAACAATGGCAAGTTATTTGCAACTACACACAAGAACTCTGTGTTGTTGAAACAACTGGAGGGTGTATAGTTTAAAGAAGTAACAGCAAAGGAAGAAGTGTGAGAAGGGAAGTAGAAAGTGTGTCAGAATGGATAGGGGGGGAGGAACTGAAGAAAGCTTGTCTTAGTGCTACTTTCACCATGGTTATGGGCTCAGGTCAAAGAGGCGGCACATATTGTAAGTCGGTAGGTAGGGGTCTGTTGAGAACCCTTCACAGGCAATGGCTGCCTGAAGTCTGGAACCCATGGACATCACCAAAAGCTGGATTTCCTCCTTTGTGGTGCTTTGCCAGGCTTTTGCTGCAGCTGCCTTCAGTTTGTTTGTGGGTCTTTCTGCCTTAAATTTTGTCTTAAGCAAGTCAGATGCTGCTGGGTCAGGTTGAGATCTGGTGACTGACTCGGTCATTGCAGAATATTCCACCTCTTTGCCCTAAAAAGCTGCTGGGTTGCTTTCTCAGTATGTTTTGGGTCATTGTCCATCTGTACCGTGAAACGCCGTCCAGTCAGCCTTGCTGCATTTGGCTGAATCCACCGAGGACAGCTCGGTGGAACAGTGGTTAACACTGTGGCAGCACAGTAAGAAGGTCACAGGATCGATTCCACCCCTGACCATCAGTGACCTTTCTGTGTGGAGTTTGCATGTTCTCCCCGTGTCTGCGTGGGTTTACTCCGGGTACTCTGGTTTGGAGACTCTAAAGTGGCCCTAGGTGTGAATGTGTGTGTGAATGGTGAAGGGATTGGCACCGCACTTTGGCTGCCTCTTCCATCCAGGTGGATGCCCTGAATTTTCCCATTGTGGGACAATTAAAGGATTATTAAAAAAATCTGAGCAGACAGTATACCCCTTCAGAATTCACCTGGCTGCTTCTGTCTTCTGTCACATCATCAATAAACACTAGTGACCCAGTGCCACTGGAAGCCACGCATCACACCGCCTCCACCATGTTTTACAGATGAAGGGGTGTGCTTTGGATCACGAGCTGTTCCAAGACTTCTTCACACTTTCTTCTTCCCATCATTCTGGTACAGATTGATCTTGGTTTCATCGGTCCAAAGAATGCTGTTCCAGAACTGGGCTGGTTTCTTTACATGTTTTTAGGCAAAGTCTAATCTGTCCTTTCTATTTTTGAGGCTGATTAGTGGTTTCTTGCAAGCAGTTTCATGAAATGGTCAGTCAGAGAGCAACTCATTCCGGCTCGGACATTGCCCAGGTAAACAAGGTCAGGAGTTCTGGCAGCGGAAGGCGAATTGCAGAGCTGCGTGGAGGAATCTGATCAGACCTAAATGAAACAGTCATTGTCGCCCCCGACAGACTGCTATGATGATGATGATGAGTGGTTTGAACCTTGTGATGAACCCTCTGTATTTGCTCTCATGAAGTCTTTTCATTATGGTAGACTTGGATACTGAAACACCTACGTCCTGGAGAGTGTTCTTCACTTGGGTGGAAGGGGTTGTTAAGGGGCTTTTCTTCACCATGGAAAGGATCCTGCGATCATCCCACCACTGTTGTCTTTTGTGGACGTCCAGACCTTTTTGAGTTCCTGAGGTCACCAGTGCACTTTTTCCCCCTCAGAATGTACCAGACTGTTGATTTGGCCCTTCCTAACATTTCTGCTGTCTCTCTGATGGATTTCTTTCTTTTTTCAGCCTAAGGATGAGCCGTTTCACTTCCATTCAGAGCTCCTTTGATCACATGTTGTAGGTTTACAGCAACAGCTTTCATGCCACACCTGGAATCAACTCCAGACCTTTTATCTGCTTGATTGATGATGGATTAATGAGGGAACAGCCCATGCAACCCATGAAACAGCTTTGGAGTCAATTGTCCAATTACTTTTCAACCCCTGAAATGAGGGGAGTTTGTATAAAAATGGCTCTAATTCCAGTCTGGATGTGAATACCCTCAGGTTAAAGCTGGTAGTCTGAACTTTAGGTTCCTAAACCTTCGTCCTGGGGATTTGAACCTGGAACCTTCTGGCTGTGCGATGACTGTAGTGCCAAAATAAATGAGTGTGTCTGAAACTTCCTCTCAGTGCCGCAG
The DNA here is from genome assembly GCA_020510985.1 of Pholidichthys leucotaenia. Lineage (NCBI taxonomy): Eukaryota > Metazoa > Chordata > Actinopteri > Cichliformes > Pholidichthyidae > Pholidichthys > Pholidichthys leucotaenia. The sequence goes on along the minus strand of CM035841.1, from coordinate 261,590,250 downwards.
ACTCTGTAAAGATTTGGGAGTGGTGGGGAAAAAAAGTGCTGCTTTGCTTCCCAATCATAGATGTTGAGCTTCGTATCCACCACGTCCTCTAGCTGTGAGCTGTGTGGGAGAACACAACTGCAACTCTACATCACCCACGATTGTGCAGCGTTAGTGCCATGATGTAATGAGGAGCAGCCTCCGTGTGGGTTCTGGATCGCGGGATTTACAGGGTGGCACAGATGGCCACTGAGTGAAGGAAGGGCAGGATGGTTGGGATGGCGAATCCGCTGGAGGTTATCCAGGTATTTCAGCATCCATGTGAAGTCAGAATCCCAGCTATGGGGAATTCTACATCCAGAGCAAAGCATTTTCTTTGATCCACTTGTTATATACCTCCTGCTGTGCCCGGTGAGGGTTAAGATGAAGTAACATGTACAGTGCTGGTATTTATCTGAAGAGTGTTGATGTCTACATGAAACAAACTGGTTCAGTGAATTACAAAATGCTGAAAGGCTGCATGGAGTTTTTGGGTAATGCCTTTGAAGCGTGGTAGAGGCTATTTTTAAAACATCAGTTGTCATGGGAATCTCACTTGCACACTTTACTAGTGACCTGAATCACTGTTCAGCTGTTCTGATTCCATTCAGCACTGTTGGACCTGTTGAAGTGACGCGTGATCCGAGCGCACCATAGTTAAAGATTCAGCGTCATGGGTTTAAATTGCACTGTGTTAATTGGTTGCATTTTGATATTTGAAATTGTTCACTATTAACTAATCAACAGCAGCCGTGTCAGCGTAGCCAGTCAGCGATTTATTTATTTACTTTTTAAGGGGGATGAGGGCTATTGAAAAATTTAGCATCATTTATGTATCAATTTAAATTGGGTACAAATTTACAAAAAAAAGGGCAAAATTATGATAACAGATGCCAATTTGAAAATTAAAAAAAGCCGCAAAACAATAATTTAATTACATAATAACAATTTAATCAGCTTCCAGATGAAGACCACAAACGTATTGGGGGTGGGGGGGGGAATGCAAATTTACAAGAAAAAAGTTGCAAATTTATAGGGAAAAAGTTGAAAATTTACAAGAGAAAAATTACAAATTTACGAGAAAAAATCACAAGTTTAAAAATCAAATTTATGAGAAGCTGCAAATTTACATTAGAAAAATTGCAAATTTATGAGAAATCACAAACTTACGAGAAAAAATTTGCAAACTTGCAAGAGAAATTACAAATTCAGAAGAAAAAGTCACAAACTTACAAGAGAAAAATTACAAATTTGAGGAAAAAAGTTGCAAATTTACAAGATAAAAATCACAAATTTACAAGGAAAAAAGTTGCAAATTTACAAGAGAAAACTCACAATTTTATGAGAGAAAAAGTTCAGGTTCAGGTTACTTTATTTGTACCCGTAGGTAGATTTGTTTTGCAGTCTGGTGACATCCATATTTACAAACCACAATTACATTCAACATAAACACAAACCCAGGCACACATGAAGCTGACTATAAACATGATAAAAACACTCAAGGCTCCATCAATCAGGATATAAGACAAAGAGATGAGAAGACAAACCAGAGATAAGAGAGAAGGGTCATATTAAAAAGTTAGACTAGTCAAAGAGGTTAAAAACTCAAAGGTCTAAAACCCAATAAAATATTTAGAACCCAAATAAAAATCCTACAAAAATAAGTAAATATAAAATGGAGTTAATAAATAAGTAACTAAATTATGTGCAATATATTGTTACATCTTGTTCAACTCTTTAACAGCAGCAGGAACAAAGCTGTTTTTGTAGCGCTGGGTTTTACTTTTTGGGACAGCAAACCTCCGTCTTGAGGGAAGAAGCTGAAAGTTGCAGTGCAAAGAGTGGGAGTCATCATTTAAAATGGAGGTAGCAATCCTCTGTACCTGCCTGGTGTACAGGGATGTCAGGCTCAGCTGTGACTCACCAAGCAAAGTTGCAAAGTTACAAGAAAAAATCATAAATTTACACTGAGTTCACATTGAGTATCTGTTGAATTCCAACACAAGGACATGTCAGTTTATTTAAGGAGGAACTTTTTAAAAGATGTTTTAGGACAACCTGATAATAAAGAGTTACAATAATCTAATCTCGAGCTAACCAAAGCGTGGATCAGTTTCTCAGCATCACTCTTTGAGACAAGATGCTCCTAATCTTGGCAATATCACTCTATAAATTCAAGAAATCTCTGTTTGTGTGTCACGAGCATAGGACATCATAGGACAGCGTATGATGTCTGCATCATAGAACATCAAGCCTGCCTTCATGTCTTTATGATGTCATATACAGTGATGCCTGCCTGACAGCGTATGATATGATGCTGTCCTTGATGTCTTTATGATGTCATATACAGTGAACATCCGTGATCATAGGAAATCATAGGACTGCTTATGATGTGCCTATGATGTCCCTATGATGTCTGCATCATAGGGCATCAGGCCTGCCTTCATGTCTTTATGATGTCATATACAGTGAGCGTCAGAACTCGCGATGCCGTCATAACTCTATAAAAGCAAGAAATCTCTGTGTGCATGTCTGTCACGCTTCATAGGACATCATAGGATGGCCTATGATCTCTGCCTGAACATCATAGGATGCAAATGTGTCTTTATGTCGCATAGACCAGAGATCATAGGACGATTTGTATTTATGATGTCACACATAGATTTGTCTGTGTCTGTGTGCATAGGACACATAGACAGATGTGTCTGTCACATAGACCACAGAGATCATAGGATGTCCTATGACACATAGACAAATGTGTCTTTATGATGTCATAGACCATGTGTCTTTGTGATTTTCATGATCCTGTCCATGAACTGGAAACACGACGCACCTATCCCTCAACCAGAGGAGGAGGAGAAGAAGAACAAGAAGAACCACGTGGAGAGCAATACAATGACGACAACTGCTGCACGTCAAAGAAGATGGAACCTCAGCAGCAGTACATGGCACCTGTCTGAGACAGGAGGACACCCTTCACCAGCATAGGGTACAACACATTTTAAAGCACATTTGTAGGACATCATAGGACAGCCTATGATCTCTGCCTCATCATCATAGCGCATCCTATGAACTCAGGCATCATAGGATGACTCGCCATGCCTACATGACAGCAAATGTGTAACCTTGATGAATACCAGTCTACACTCCAAATGTGTAAAATGCCAAGCAAAGTGCTGATTTTCTCCGGGTGCTCTGGTTTCTTGTTTTCTACGTGCATACACGGACCTTCCTGAACAGGGGCGAAAGCCACTTTTTCAGGATTCTGCCCATGAACTGGAATTACGACGTACCTATCCCTCAACCAGTGGTCTGAACGAAGAAGAAGATCCACCAGATGGAGAGCAATAGAATGAGGAGAACTGCTGCACGTCAGAAAGGATGCCGTGAACATGAAACACCTGAGGTTCCACCAGTACGCCGCAGGCATGACTGTTAACAACACAGCCATCTGAGACAGGAGGAGACCCTTCAGTGGTCTGAACGAAGAAGAAGACCCACCAGATGATGTCTATATGAAGGCACATAGACAGAGCACGAATCCCTACAAGACATATATATATATGGACACAGGTAAGCAATGCACCCCTGGTCCTCCTGTACTTTACGCTTTCTCCGAACCAGGCCTCCTCCTTGGGTCGGACCACATCAGCGACCCCCCCGAGGAGCCCGACTCGGCTTCCAGTGACCCTGTGTGGCACGTCGCTTTACCATGCCAGCCGGTCCTGCTCCGCTCGCTTTCATTTTCACATTTACGTGAAGCTGTTGTGATCCTTTGCTTCTTGGCACCTCCCAGCCGAACTCCAGAAGCAGAATGGGCCCTCCACTTGGCGCCACCACCGTCACGGGTGTCCCACCGCGTTGCCCAGTTCCCTTAACTAGGGTTACTTGGGCGCTGACACCGGAACCCTCCCGTGATGGGCCTGAATGGAATTGGTCCTGCTCATTGTCCAGATTACTAGGCAAAAGTTCATCCCACACAGCTCCGTCCATCGTTTGTGGAACCAGCCAGTCCCACACACTACAGCCCGACTGCTCTTCTCCAACCCGAGACTGTGAGAAGGAACTCCAGACTGTTTCCCAATCCAACACTGATCTCACCACTCCCATGGCAACCAGCAACGGCACCATCACGCTGTCCAGGTCCACCATACAGAAAGAACAGTCGTTGCCACTTGGGGATACACTGCAGACAACCATGGGAGGTGAAATGGGGAGATCCTCTATGTGCCTCGGATCCCCTTGCTTGAACTTGTAACATGCCCTGGCAAAATGATGCAAGAATCCGCATGTGCCTTAGCGTCGTCCTCTTGCCGAACCCTCTCTAGTCTTATAACGGTGCTTGGTGGACCCACAGCCCAAACATCTGGGTGATCCCGGGGGGACCTTATCTTTACAGCAGCAGGGCATTCTTCATCTTTTGCGTCATCGTTGCTGTCCATGTCCACTGCTTGCGCCGTCGACTGTGGTTCAAAATGGCGATGTGCCGCTCTCTCATCAAGCTCCTGTGATTGTCTGCTGCTTCACACTGCTGAGCTGTCCTGACAGCCATAGCTAATTGTCTGCTGCTTCACACTGCTGAGCTGTCCTGACAGCCATAGCTAACGTCAGTTCGCCCGAGTGTGTGATCATGACCATAGGACTCGCTAAGATCATAGGATCGCCTATGATGTGCCTATGATGTGTACATGATGTCTATATGATGTCATATAGACATCATAGTATACCGTGACTCAAGAAAATCTGTGTGTGTATAGACATCATATACAGTGATTCCAAGAAAATCTGTGTGTGTCTGTGTGTGATCAATGGCAGGCATCACTCTGTTACATAGGACTAGCTATGACATCATCAAAGATCATTGGACTCATTATGACATCATCAGAGATCAAAGGCAGTCATCACTCACGATCATAGGACTCGCTATGACATCATCAAAGATCATAGGATTCGCTATGATGCCATCAAAGATCAAAGGCAGGCATCACTGAACGAGTGCTGACAAGCTTGCTTACACCTGCTTTCTACGGGTATTTTGATTTTTTGATTTTGTATACTTTATTGATCCCCAGAGGGGAAATTGAGGGCATCCACCTGGATGGATGAAGCAGCCACGGTACGACTTAACCCTTAACCGTTCACAAACACATTCACACCTAGGGCCACTTTAGAGTCTCCAATTAACCTAACCTGCATGCTTTTGGCCTGTGGGAGGAAACCGGAGAAATCCCAGGGCAAACCCACACAGACACGGGGAGAACATGCAAACTCCACACAGATCACTGTTGGTCAGGGGCTGGGATTGAACCAGGGATCCCATGGCCAAGGGTGAATTGCTGTGCTGCCGCAGTGCTAACCACTGCGCCACCGCACCGCCCAATGCATGCAGAAATGGTATGCAGAAATACTTGCTTATACTTGGTTTCTATGGGCATGCACAGGTATGCACTAGTATAGACAAAAGGACCATGCTGTCATATACACAATAGGACACAGCACTTTAAACCACACCCATTCAAAGCAGTAAATCTGGAAATTGTAAAAAATATCACTCAATAAATTCAAGAAATCTGTCAGTTTGTGTGTAAATCTGGAAATCTTACACTCATTTGAAGCAGTACATCATCGCTATGCCATCATCAAATATCATAGCGCAGTGGTTTAGCACTGTGGCAGCACAGTTTACCCTCGGCCGGGGGATCGCGGGGATCATGAGATCGTGGGTTCGATCCCAGCCCCCGACCAACAGTGAGCTGTGTGGAGTTTGCATGTTCTCCCCGTGTTGCGTGGGTTTACTCCGGGATTTCTCCGGTTTCCTCCCGCATACCAAAAAAAAACCATGTAGGTTTAGGGCGCTCGCGCACGCAGCAACCGGCAGCCGGTGGCTTGTCACCAGACTGCAAACCAAATCTACCTACGGGTACAAATAAGTAACAAAAAAAAAAAAAAAAAAAAAAAAAAATCTTCAAAGATCAAACGCAGGCATGACTCATGATTGTAGCACTTGCTATGGCATCATCAAAGATCAGAGGACTCCCTAAGACACCATCAAAGGCAGGCATCACTGAATGAGTGCTGTCATGCTTGCTTACACCTTCTTTCTACGGGCATGCAGAAATACTTGCTTATACTTGGTTTCTATGGGCATGCACGGGTATGTACTATTTACGCAAATGATGGAAGGCAGTCTTAGAAGCAAGTTTAATATGTGAATTGAAAAACAGTTCTTGATCAAAAATAACTCGAAGGTTCCCGAAAGAACTATTAAGAGAAAGAGTAACTGCATCCAAACTAAGTGTGATTTGGAAAGGTGTTTCTAAGGTTTTTTTGGACCAACTAGAATGACTTCAGTCTTATCTGAATTTAATAGCAGGAAATTACAAGTCAGCCAAGCTTTGATTTCCTTAAGACAGAGCTCTGACTTGGCTAACTGATTACTATCATCTGGCTTCACTGACAGGTATAATTGTGTGTCATCTGCATAACAATGAAAATGTATACTGTGCTTTCTAATAATGTTGCCTAGCGGAAGCGTATAGAAACTAAAAAGAATAGGGCCTAGCGCAGATCCCTGTGGAACTCTGTGACTGAGCTTTGAGTTGGAAGAAAACTCATTATTTACATGAACAAACTGGAACCTATCAGCTAAATAAGATCTAAACCACTGCAACAAAATTTCATTAAGTCCAACATTGTGTTCTAATCTATCAAGTAGAATATTTTGATCGATAGTATCAAAAGCTGCACTAAGGTCTAAAAGGACAAGTACAGAAACAAGTCCATTATCAGATGCGATAAGGAGGTCATTAGTGACCTTCACTAAGGCTGTTTCAGTACTATGATGGATTCTAAACCCAGATTGAAATTCTTCAAATAAACCATTTCTCTGCAAGTGGTCAAATAATTGCGTAGCAACAACTCTTAAGATTTTTGTAAGGTAAAAGTCACAAATTTATGAGGAAAAAAGTTGCAAATTTACAAGAAAAAAATCATAAATTTACATTGAGTTCACATTGAGTATCTGTTGAATTCCAACACAAGGACATGTCGTTTATTTAAGGAGGAACTGAGATCATCTCAGCATGGTGAGACACATGAAAGCTGTGAATAATAATCAGTTATTCCACAAATACAGATTTCTGAGCTCTCCCGAAGTTAAAACTTAAGTATTGTGGTGTTTAAGAATGAATGTGAACTTGTTTTCTTCGCATTATTTGATATAAAAGCAACATCTTTTTGTTGTTTGCCAGTTGCCATTTTCTCTAAATAAATGCTATAAATGACGATATTTTGACTTGGAATTTGGGTAAGTTGTTGTCAAAAAGTTAATTCAAATGCATACATATTAATAATAAAACCAGATAAAGTGATAATTTTGCAGTGGTCTCTTATTTTTCACAGAGCTGGATATCAGTCCCTCCAGGATGTCGTGGCCATTTTTATGCTTCTTATGACCCATAAAGCCTCAATTTGCAGCAGCTTTGCTAAAAAGTTGCGATAAAACTTGGAATGTTTTTATTTTTTTTGTGTGTGTGAGGTAGTATAAACACAAACACCACAAGAAAAGCACAAAATTCTCCGTTTCCTATTAAAGAGTGATTTATTTGTAAATTAAGCAAAAACTAGAATATGCAGAAAACTGTTGTGTAATAGCAAATATAGAATTTTATACAATTAAGTGATAATTAAGTGTAACAGTTAACTTTCCATCCATCCATCTTCTACCACTTTTCCGGGGGTCCGGGTCGCGGAGGCAGCAGTTCAAGCAGAGAAGCCCAGACTTCCCTCTCCCCAGCCATCTGCTCCAGCTCTTCAGAGAGGACACCAAGGCGTTCCCAGACCAGCTGGGAGACATATTCTGTCCACCGAGTCCTGGGTCTGCCCCGGGGTCTCCTCCCAAGAAACACCTCATCCTAATCAGATGCCCATACCACCTCAACTGACTCCTTTCAATGTGGAGGAGCAGCGGTTCTACTCTGAACCTCTCCCTGATGACTGAGCTCCTCACCCTATCTCTGAGGGTGAGTCCAGTAATCCTACGGAGAAAGCTCATTTCAGCCGCTTGTATCCGCGATTTCGTTCTTTCGGTCATCACCCAAAGCTCGTGACCATAGGTGAGAGTAGGAACGTAGATTGACTGGTAAATCGACAGCTTTACCTTAGAACTAAGCTCCCTCTTCACCACAACAGACCGGTACAACGTCCGCATCACTGCAGATGCTGCTCCGATCGGTCTGTCAATCTCTTGCTCCATTTTCCCCTCACTCGTGAAAAGACCCCAAGATACTTAAACTCCTCCACTTGGGGCAGGAGCCTGTCCCTAACCCAGAGAGGACAATCCACCTTTTTCCGGCTGAGGACCATGGACTCGGACTTTGAGGTGCTGATTCTCATCCTAGCCCCTCACACTCAGCGACAAACCGTCCCAGCAAGAGCTGTAGGTAAGATGAGATAAGATAAGCCTTTATTAGTCCCACAACGGGGAAATTCCAGGATTGCAACAGCACAGGGATAGCAACACTCAGAGCAACAATCAGAAGGCAAGAAAAAAAAACGAGCAAGCAAGAGCAGCTAATATACATATGTACATATTACTATAAAAAGTCAAAGGTCATTGCTGGATGAAGCCAACAGGACAACATCATCTGCAAACAACAGAGATGAGATCCTGTGGTCACCAAGCATGACACCCTTCATTCCCTGGCTGCGCCTAGAAATCCTGTCCATAAAAATTATGAACAGGATCGGTGACAAAGGGCAGCCCTGGTGGAGTCCAACTCTCACTGGGAATGAGTCCGACCGAGTGTTGGCAATACGAACCAAACTCTCACAACGGTGATACAGAGACCGAATAGCTCGTAACAACAAGCCCGATACCCCATACTCCCCAAGCACCCCCCACAAAAAACCATGAGGGACGCGGTCAAATGCCTTCTCCAAGTCCACAAAACGCATGTAAACTGGTTGGGCAAACTCCCACGAATTCTCGAGAGGGTAAAGAGCTGGTCCGATGTGCCACGGCCAGGACGAAAACCACGTTGCTCCTCCTGAATCCGACGTTCGACCAACGGCCGGACTTTCCTCTCCAGTACCTTGGCATAGACCTTCCCAGGGAGGCTGAGGAGTGTGATTCCTCTAAAGTTTGAGCACACCCTCTGGTCCCCTTTTTTGAAGAGAGGAACCACCACCCCGGTTTGCCATGCCAAAGGCACTGGCCCCGACCACCATGCAATGTTGCAGAGGTGTGTCAACCATGACAGCCCTACAACATCCAGGGCCTTGAGGTACTCAGGGCAAATCTTGTCCACCCCCGGGGCCCGGCCACCAAGGAGATTTTTAACCACCTTGGCGACCTCAGCCCCTGTGATAGGCGAGTCATCCCCCTCGTCCACGAGCCCTGCTTCCTCTGTGGAAGGTGTATCAGTGGGATTGAGGAGATCCTCAGAGTATTCCTTCCACCGCCCGACGATATCCCCAGTCGAAATCAACAGCGCCCCATCTGCACCGTACACAGTGTGGACAGGGAGCTGCTTTCCCCTACTGAGCCGCCGGACAGTTTGCCAGAATCTCTTCGCGGCCGACCGAAAGTGTTGTTCCATGGCCTCACCGAACTCCTCCCATACCCGGGTTTTTGCTTCAGCAACCACCCGAGCTGCACTCCGCTTGGCCTGCCGGTACACCTCAGCTGCTTTGGGAGTCCCACAAGCCAACCAAGCTTGATAGGACTCCTTCTTCAGCTTAATGGCCCCCCTCACTACTGGTGTCCACCACTTGGTTTGGGGGTTGCCACCACGAGATGCACCGACCACCTTGTGGCCGCAGCTCTGGGCCGCCGCTTCAACAACAGAGGTGGAGAACATGGCCCATTCAGACTCCATGTCTCCAGACTCCCTCGGAATGTAGTTGAAGTTCTTCTGGAGGTGGGAGTTGAAGACCTCCCGGACAGGGGCCTCAACCAGACGTTCCCAGCACACCCTCACTATACGTTTGGGTCTACCAGGTCTGAATGGCTTCCTCCCCTGCCATCAGATCCAACTCACCACCAGGTGGTGATCAGTTGACAGCTCTGCACCTCTCTTTACCCGGGTGTCCAAGACATATGGTCACAGGTCTGATGACACGATAACAAAATCGATCATCGACCTGCGACATAGGGTGTCCTGGTGCCAGGTGTACATATGGTCACCCTTATGCTTGAACATGGTGTTCGTTATGGACAAACTGTGGTTAGCACAGAAGTCCAATAACTGAACACCACTCGGGTTCAGATCGGGCAGGCCGTTCCTCCCAGTCACCCCCCTCCAGGTTTCACTGTCGTTGCCCACGTGCGCATTGAAGTCCCCCCAGTAGGACAATGGAGTCTCCAAGAGGAGCACCCTCCAGCACCCCAGTCAGAGACTCCAAAAAGGGTGGGTACTCTGAAACATCATTTGGTGCATAGGCACAAATGATGGTCAGGACCCGTTTCCCAACCCGAAGGCACAGTGAAGCAACCCTTTCATCCACTGGGGAAAACTCCAATATAGAGGCAGCAAGGTGGGGGTATACAAGAATACCCACCCCTGCTCATCGCCTCTTGCCCGGGGCGACTCCAGAAAAGGCCAAGCTGCAGCCCCTCTCCAGGAGACTGGTTCCGGAACCGGAGCTGTGTATTGAGGTGAGGCCGACTATATCTAGCCGGTATCTCTCAACCTCATACACCAGCTCAGGCTCCTTCCCCACCAGAGAGGTGACATTCCACGTACCAAAAGCCAGTTTAGAAAGGTTGGGATCAGTCCGCCAAGGTCTCCGCCTTTGACCGCCACCTAATCCACATAGCACCGGACCCCCATGATCCCTCCTGCAGGTGGTGAACCCACTGGAGGGCGGACCTATGTAACTCCTTCGAGCTGAGCCCGGCCGGGTCCCATTGGTGGAAACCCGGCCACCAGACGCTAGCCATCGAGCTCCTCCCCCAGGCCTGGCTCCAGGGTGGGGCCCCGGTGACCCCATACTGGGCGGGGTACACTGATATCATGAGAGTCTGTTGGATCGTTCTTAGTCTGGCCCTTCACCCAGGACCAGTTTGTCTTAGGTGACCCTATCAGAGGCAAATTGCCCCAGACAACATAGCTCCTGGGATCACTGGGGCACGCAACACCCCCCCCCCCCCCACCACGATAAGGTTAACTTTCCTTAAATCAAAATGGATCCATTGTCTAAACAGCCTATTTTTCACCTAGAATGTTTTTATCTCATCGATTTCAACATAAGCAGAAATCTGAAATGTGGGACGAATACATGTGTCGTCCATTCAGATGCAGCTCTGCTTTTGCACCATTGTACGGGGCTGTAGGAGCTGCCACTAATCTATTCTTGCTACCTCGAGGCTTGCTCACAGATGTTCAATACTGGGATGTAGGGCATTCCCATCTAAGAAAAAGGCAACATTAGTGGACATCATGAATGTTTGATGAAAGCCCAGTTGTACTGCTGCCCATCCACACTACATTGCACATCCATAATAAGTATTCTCGTGTATTTAAAAAAAAAAAAAAAAAAAGGAGACCTGAAGTACACCACTTTCCCCTGGATGTCCTATGTGTTCTTCTGATAGTTGTTATTGCAGGGATCCACTGAGGTTTGTCGCTAACCTGTGGTCATTTCTGTCTGAGGGCAAGGAGGTTTACACTGTTGGTAAAGCTACGGTCACAAATACCCTTACGAATGGCTACAAACACCGTACAAATGATTTTTGGACCATTTTGGACGGCCATCTTAAGGCAGCCGTAGGAGAATCCAGTGTTTGTAGACCGTAAGTTCATGGCCAGGTCCATTGTCTTGTCCAAGATTTCTATAAACGCCCCATAAAAATCCCTCATCATAAGGCGACTGTACGAATGCTATAGGAACAGCTTAAGAATTACACAAGATGTTGGCCTGAAGTATGTGTCAAGAACAACTCGAGTTGTTCTTTTACAGCGGTCATAGGAAATGCCGTATGAATCCCCATTCATACAGAGATTTGTACAACGTGCACAAGACAGTAGTCAGGCGCTCATAAGGCGGAAGTACGTCATTCGTGCAACATTTCTGCTGACAAAATGTGCCGAAAGCCATAAGATCTTCCTGTCAATGACTTGAGAGTGCCATGAGTTGCACAAAAATTTTTGTAAGATGGCAATAAGTATGCTGTAGGAAGATCTCAAGGCACCCTTACAAAAAACACAAGAACTCTAGGGCCATCGTATGACAGAAAAGCACTTCATTTCTCAGGAATGCCTCAAGTTGCTCTTGCAAATTGAATGCCAGGCATAAGAAACTATGCCCCTTCCACAAATGTCTGCGAACTCCAGAATTCGTAGGAACTGGGGGTTCGTAAGAATCTCCATCATTTGTAAGAATCTTTGTGACCGTAGCTTAAAGTAGAACTGAACTCACCTTTTTGCCAATAAAGTAGAATAGCAGATTAATTCCTTATTACCTATTGTATTTTTCAACACATGAAAGAAATTTTTAGGCCGTGCGATGGCCAAGCTATAAGCCGATAAACTTTTGCCTCTGGCTGGCAGTGCCAAACAAACCGGAAGTAGTGCAGACGACGCTGCGTGACGTCACGAGTGTGACCCTTATCAAAACAACAATGGCAGATGATAGCAGTTCCAGCAGTCAAGAACACCAGAGTTTTCAGAGTGAAGAGGCATTCAGGATCAGTGACAAGACAGAGGAGGATGCAGGCGTGTCAAGTGAACAGGAAGAGAGCGAGGGAGGCATCGAACCGTACAGATTAGAGCCAGAATTTTCGTGGGATTCCAGCACCGACTCAGACCGCAGCAGTGATGGGGAGGAGAGTCGCTTATTGAATACAGAATGGTGAATCTTTACTTTGGCATGTTTGGGGTGTCAGGATAAGGAAAATTAACAATAAAAGGGGAAAAAAAACCATCAGCATTTTTCCAACTTATTACAGTTATCCCTCACTTACCGCGTTTAATGCGGTCTTCCTTCGCTGGGTATAGACGCTCGGCAGGGAGCGAAGCTGGGTAAAACGTCTCGGCCAATCAGCTTGCGAGATAAAACGTCTCGGCCAATCAGCTTGCGAGGTAAAACGTCTCGGCCAATCAGCTTGCGAGATTCCCGAGCGGGCTGGGGAGCCGGGGAGAGCGGGCTCTCCGTGTTGATACCTGATGTTCTAATGTAGTCTCCCTGCCTTCTCATTAGAACATCAGGTATCAACACGGAGAGCCCGCACAGCTCAAAATCTACCTCTCTGACCACCGCTCCACTCCTCTCCGCCCACCTCTTCACCGCTCGGGAATCTCGCAAGCTGATTGGCCGAGACGTTTTACCCAGCGAAGGAAGACCGCATTCATTGTTCTTTATCGCTCGTGTTGCTTAGTGGCACTTTTCGCTGTTCTCTTGTGCCTTTTTGTGCAAAATAGTGCTTGTGACGCCCTTGGGGGGGGGGGGGTGACGCTATTTCGCGGGCGATAAGTGAGTGATCACTGTATATCTAGAAACGCATCGCTTCCCGGTTGCTTTTCCTCCCCCTTTCTTTTCTTTCGTCGCCATGACAGCTTTCCTTGGCCACTGAACAGATCTTCCCAGGTGTTGGAAGTGTTTTGTAGTCTACTATCACGACAAAATGCACCAAAAACAACCAGTGTCGACATGCTCGCAATGGTAAACATGAGGACTGGGTCACACTCGTGACGTCACGCGGAACTCCGGCTGCGCTTAGGCGGATTTGTCTGATTTTTCAGGGCGGGAAATTCAAAATCGCGATTTTCTCCAAGATTCCGGGATTTGTGGAGGGGGTGCCAATGATAAATTATCTTTATAATTGTATGTACTATCACCCAGTGCCGTTCAATGCCGTTCAGTTCAGTTCTACTTTAACAGAAGCTTACTTTGAAGGGAGTCCCCTGCTCCTTTAGTCTTGTGGTTGTAACACATTGATTGGACTGTGACTGTAGTCTGACTGTTGTTTTGGCTAAAAACCTAATGGAGAGAAATGATGAACTTTGTAAAACAACACAACTATAATTGCCTGGAGCCTGAAGTAGTACTGTAGCTTAAAAGCCTCTATTACTGTAGCTGCTCAGTGTTGTGCCTTTAACCTCGTTCTGCAATATCACCTCAGATTTAAAGTGCTGCAGTAAAATACCTGCATTATGCACATCTCCTGCTGACAATATGCAGATCTCAACAAGTGGCAAGGAAAGAGTGCCTACCGCTCTTTGCACTTTTTGATGACAAATTTGGCTTCTAAAAATTTAAGATATTTTATTCACATGAATATCACTTAAGTACTTTTTAACAACCAGTTCACTCAAATTGAACTCAGTTTGAGTAAAAAACCCTTTAAGTTTGACAATAATTTGATTTATTTATATACAGTATCTCACAAAAGTGAGTACACCCCTCACATTTTTGTAAATATTTTATTATATCTTTTCATGGGACAACACGGAAGATATGATACCTTGATACAATGTAAAGTAGTCAGTGTACAGCTTGTATAACAGTGTAAATTTGCTGTCCCCTCAAAATAACCCAACACACAGCCATTAATGTCTAAACCGCTGGCAACAAAAGTGAGTACACCCCTAAGTGAAAATGTCCAAATTGTGCCCAGAATATCAATATTTTGTGTGGCCACTTCGAGAGAGTACTTAGGTCTTTGCCACGAGGTGCCATGTTGAACTTCCAGTGACCAGTACGAGACAGTATGAGAGTAATAACACCAAATTTAACACACCTGCTCCCCATTCACACCTGAGACCTTGTAACACTAACGAGTCACATGACACTGGGGAGGGAAAATGGCTAATTGGGCACAATTTGGACATTTTCACTTAGGGGTGTACTCACTTTTGTTGCCAGCAGTTAAGACATTAATGGCTGTGTGTTGAGTTATTTTGAGGGGACAGCAAATTTACACTGTTATACAAGCTGTACACTGGCTACTTTACATTGTATCAAAGTGTCACATCTTCAGTGTTGTCCCATCAAAAGATATAATAAAATATTTACAAAAATGTGAGGGGTGTACTCACTTTTGTGAGATACTGTATACTGTGATATAATAATGCAGCTAATTTTAAAAAAAAAAGGTAAAGTAAAACTATCTCATTCTATATTCATCACACAAACTGAGCTATTTCAAGCTTTTTGTTTTAAATTTTGATGATTATGACTTGGCTTTTTGCATTAAATTATGAATGATATTGTGTTTTGTGTTGTTTTTTTTTTTTTTTTTGTGATGCACCCGTATCATTATCAATTAATATGAAAAATCCTATCGTGATGATTTGTCGTCTGTATATCTCTCCATCTCTTCATCTGCCTTAGTAAAGGTATGCACTGTCAGATCACCTCTAGAATCTAAATGGTTCATCCTTGGCATAAGAGCCACCTCTGATGAAAATTTCATCAAAATCCATCCTGTAGTTTTTGCATAATCCTGCTAAGAGACAAAGAAATCGCCCTGATCACATTGCCTCCTTGGCAGAGGTAACAGTAATGGGCTCCATGGAAGAAGACCAGGAGGGCTCCGTTATTGACAGAAAAATATTAAAAAGCCAAAATGCATGCTGACGAGCTTCAAAGTTTAGCAGAACCGATGAGACAAACCTGGAGCTTTTGGGCCAGTCACATCAGCTCTATGTTTACAGAAGGAAAAATGAAGCTTTAAAAGGAAAGAACACCATACCTACTGTGAAACATGGAGGGACTCAGTTTTGTTTTGTGGCTGCTTTGCTGCTTCTGGCATGGGGAATCTGTGCAGGAACAATGAAGTGTGAAGACTACCAAGGCATCCTGGAGCAAACATGCTGCTCACTGTCAGAAAAGTCAGCCTCAGACGCAGGTCATGAGTCCTCCAACAGGATAATGACCCAAAACACACAGCTACAGTTAATTTGTTTGATTATATAAAAAGTTAACTGAATCAATCAAAAGTAAAGTCTGATTTTTATTCAATATACAGACATGGACGGTGCATGCACGGTGCACTGCTAACCACTGCACGGTGGCAACACAGTTTTACCCTCGGCCGGGGGAGCGCGGGGATCGTGGGTTCGATCCCTGCCCCCGGCCAACAGTGATCTGTGTGGAGTTTGCATGTTCTCCCCGTGTTTGCGTGGGTTTACTCCGGGATTGCTCCGGTTTCCTCCCACACACCAAAAACATGCAGGTTAGGGAGTTAAGGGGCGCTTGCGCATGCAGCGACCGGCAGCTGGTGGCTTGTCACCAGACTGCAAAACAAATCTACCTACGGGTACAAATAAGTAACAAAAAAAAAAAAAAAAAAAATGGACAAAATTGTTGGTACCCCTCTGTTAATGAAAGAAAAACCCACAATGGTCACAGAAATAACTTGAATCTGACAAAAGTGGTAATAAATAAAAATTCTATGAAAATTAA
This sequence comes from Pholidichthys leucotaenia, assembly GCA_020510985.1. Taxonomy (NCBI): domain Eukaryota; kingdom Metazoa; phylum Chordata; class Actinopteri; order Cichliformes; family Pholidichthyidae; genus Pholidichthys; species Pholidichthys leucotaenia. The sequence continues at coordinate 261,573,825 of CM035841.1, read as the reverse complement.
CCAATGAAAATCAGACAATGCTTTTTAATTGTGGTTCAACAGAATTATTTAAAAAAAACAAACTTATGAAACAGGCCTGGACAAAAATGATGGTACCCCTAGAAAAGATTGAAAATAATGTGACCATAGGGACATGTTCAACCAAGATGTGTCCTCTAATTAACATCACAGGTGTCTACAAACTTGTAATCATTCAGTCAGCCTATTTAAAGGGTGACAAGTAGTCACTGTGCTGTTTGGTGACATGGTGTGTACCACACCAAACATGGACCAGAGGAAACAAAGGAAAGAGTTGTCTCAAAAGATTAGAAAGAAAATTATAGACAAACATGTTAAAGGTAAAGGCTATAAGACCATCTCCAAGCAGCTTGATGTTCCTGTGACTACAGTTGCACATATTATTCAGAAATTTAAAATCCACGGGACTGTAGCCAACCTCCCTGGACGTGGCCGCAGGAGGAGACGGATAATACGAATGGTAACAAAAGAGCCCAGAACAACCTCTAAACACATTCAAAGTGAACTCCAAGGTCAAGGTACATCAGTGTCAGATCGCACCATCCGTCATTGTTTGAGCCAAAGTGGATTTCATGGGAGACGACCAAGGAGGACACCACTGTTGAAAACAAATCATAAAAAAGCCAGACTGGAATTTGCCAAACTGCATGTTGACAAGCCACAAAGCTTCTGGGAGAATGTCCTATGGACAGATGAGACAAAACTGGAACTTTTTGGCAAGGCACATCAGCTCTATGTTCACAGACGCAAAAATGAAGCATAGCAAGAAAAGAACACTGTCCCTACTGTGAAACATGGAGGAGGTTCTGTTATGTTGTGGGGCTGCTTTGCTGCACCTGGCACAGGGTGTCTTCAATCTGTGCAGGGTACAGTGAAATCTCAAGACTATGAAGGTATATTCTAGAGAGAAATGTGCTGCCCAGTGTCAGACAGCTTGGTCTCAGTCGCAGGTCATGGGTCTTACAACAGGATAATGACCCAAAACACACAGCTAAAAACACCCAAGAATGGCTAAGAGCGAAACATTGGACTATTCTAAAGTGGCCTTCTATGAGCCCTGATCTAAATCCTATTGAACATCTGTGGAAGGAGCTGAAACATGCCATCTGGAGAAGGCACCCTTCAAACCTGAGACAACTGGAGCAGTTTGCTCATGAGGAGTGGGCCAAAATACCTGCTGAGAGGTGCAGAAGTCTCATTGGCAGTTACAGAAATCGTTTGATTGCAGTGATTGCCTCAAAAGGCTGTGCAACAAAATATTAAGTTAAGGGTACCATCATTTTTGTCCAGGCCTGTTACATGAGTTTGTTTTTTAAAATAATTCTGTTGAACCACAATTCAAAAGCATTGTCTGATTTTCATTGGTTAATTTTCATAGAATTTTTATTTATTACCACTTTTGTCAGATTCAAGTTATTTCTGTGACCATTGTGGGTTTTTCTTTCATTAACAGAGGGGTACCAACAATTTTGTCCACGTCTGTATAAACAATAAGGAAAGCCATTAAACTTTCATAATTTTCAAGTTATTTCATACATAGTTGTAGTGCTGCAATGATTAGTTGACTAATCGACTAGTCCATCGTAAGAAAATTAATCGACAACTAATTTGATAGTTGACTAATTGCCTGTGTGTCCTTTTTCAGGAAAAATTCTAAAAAAGTATGAATGTTTCAGGCTCTAAAACATGAAAAATCACCACTTTTCTACCTTGTGCATTATGAGTTAGATTACGTTTTTGTGACGTCTGACAATTATGTTGTTACAAACATTCTTGATTAAACTGTCAAGTTCAAGTTTCAAACTCACATTTGATGCGTCATTATTTTTTATTTAGCTATGGGGAGCTTTTATAAAAGAAGACTTCCTCCTTGGCTCACTGGTAGAGCAGGAGGTTTTCAGATTACGGTGTCCTGGGTTCATATCCCGGCCTGGGATGTAGGTGCATGTCTGCCTTGCTTGTCTGCAAAAGAGACTTTGTAGGCGTATGTCTACCTTGCCTGAGGGTGAAAATGACTAGGTTGGTCCACCTTGGCGTAAGGGTCGAAACAGACTTGGAGATCCCAGGCTGAATAGGCAATTCTGGCTTTGGCCCAGAAAGTGGGTCGTAACAGTTGTATTCAAGACTTCTTTATTGTCATTTAGTATGCACGCTTGCACATAAAAAACAAAATTACGTTCTCCCAGCATAACACAGTTTGTATATTAAAAGCAGAGACTGAAAACAAGCTGATATTCTCAGGTGTGCAGACTTGAAAAGGTGAGGTTAAACATGCACTGGAGCCCTGAACAGGAGCCGTGCCAACAGGAAGCAGAGATGGCAAACATGACAGAAATAATGGTGATTACTCGACTAATTGAAAAAATGGTCATTAGACTAGTTGGCTACCAAAATAATTGTTAGTTGCAGCCCTACATAGTTGTGGGTTTTTGGTTTTTGTAGAAGGGTGCCAACAGACTTGCCCATGTATGTAGGTGCCTGATCCAGGGTTTATTTTCTTAATTAATTTGTATCTATATTTTTATATACGAGGGGGGCTGAAAAGTTCATAATGGTCAGATTTGACCAAATGTGTTCTATTTTTCAACCACGGGCATCCAAGCGCTGCAACATTGATGGAAGAAGTGTGTGAACCGAAGGGGAGACTATGTTGAAAAATAAACCACATTTGGTCAAATTTGATCATTATGAACTTTTCAGCCCCCCCTCATATACCACTTCCTATACTGTACATCTAAATTATTCATAATGTGAGAGAATACCCAATTTGGCATCCAGAGCCATCAAAGCACTTCTGTTGTGCGCTGAATGTTCTCAGGATCTGCTTTGAAAACAAGACTGAAGTCAGGGCATTGACTGTAGAACAGAGATTTTCCATCATCCACAGGAACAGAATGTGATCATTTGGCCCTGGTTTTAGAGTGATTGGCACTCCAGTGATGATCATCATGCTTCACTCAACACAGACAGACCTTAATCCTCTGTCCATTCATGCAAACAGGATATAACAATGTTTGGGTAACCACGGATACCACTTCATGCCACACTGTACTTCTTTCTCTGTAACACATTGAATTGTATAATCAGTCTTACACACCAGAGATGTATGTTGGGCTATGGTCACAAAGATAAGAATCTCCAGGTTCTTACAAATTCTGGAGTTCGTAGATATTCGTGGAGGGGTGCCATAGTTTCTTACGGCTGCCGTTCCATTCATAAAAGCACCTTGAGGCTTTCTTGAGAAATTAAGTGCTTTTCTGTCACATGATGGCCCTAGAGTTCTTACGTTCTTTGTAAGGGTGCCTTGGGATCTTCCTGCGGCATACTTACTGCCATGTTACAAAAATTTCTATGCAACTCACGGCACTCACAAGTTGATGGTAGGATGATCTCCTGGCTTTTGGCACATTTTGTCGACACAAATGTCGCACGAATGATGTACTTCCGCCTTTTGAGCGCCTCGCTACCGCCTTACGCTTGCTGTATGAACGGGGATTCATACGGCATTTCCTACAGCCACTGTAAGGTGTTTTCAAGAATAACTTAAGGTGTTCTTGAGGCATACTTATGGCCAACCTCTTGCATAGTTCTTACACTGTTCCTATGGCATTCGTACAGCTGCCCTACGATGAGGGGTTTCCGTGGGGTGTTCGTAGAAATTTTGGACAAGACCATCATCAACCTGGCTATGAACTCCTACGAACTCCTCCAGCTGTCTTAAGGCCGTACGAAATGGTCCAAAAATCGTTCATACGGTGTTCGCAGCCGTTTGTAAGAGTATTTGTGATCGTAGCTTTAGTTATTTATCGTACTGTGCAAAAGTCTTAGGCCAGGCCTATTCAATTAGCAGCCCATGGGCCACATGCAGCCCAGAACAGACCTCCGACTGGCCCAGGCCACGCCAAGGAAACATAAATTTAAGAAAAAAAAATATAAACAAATCACAGTCCGCAAGTGTGCACACGAACAACGCAAAGTTCAGAATCCCTCCCGCCATTATGACCATTCCAGTCAGCAGCCAGAGTGTCTCTCTAGCGTGACTGTCCGAGAGAAACATGAGCTTATTAAAGTACTTTAAATGCGGGAAAAAGGCAGAAGAAGTATGTAAGCAGTGGAGGCATTTAGGGTGGTTTTAACCCACTGGTAACGGGAACTTTAATCTGTCCACAGCCTTCAGACAAATTAAACCTGCCAACATTTGGACTGTGTGTCCGACACGATCATCGGTAGCATGGGGGCCCCCCAGGGAACGGTTTTGGCTCCCTTCCTGTTCACCCTTTATACTGCGGACTTCTCACACAACACAACACACTGCCATCTACAGAAGTTCTCTGATGACTCTGCGATCGTTGGCCTCATCTCCAATGGAGATGAAACTGAGTACAGAGGGCTTATCCAGGACTTCGTGGACTGGTGCCATCGGAACTGCCTCCAGATCAACGCGAGGAAAACTAAGGAGCTGGTGGTGGACTGCCGCAGGCAAGGACAACCCCTCACAGCACCTGTAAATATACAGGGAACAGACATCGAGATGGTGACATCCTATAAGTACCTGGGTGTTCATCTGAACAATAAACTAGACTGGTCACACAATACTGATGCACTCTACAAGAAGGGACAGCGCAGGCTGTTCCTACTGAGGGAGACTCAGGTCTTTTGGTGTACAAGGGGCGCTGCTGAAGACATTCTATGACACGGTGGTGGCATCAGCCATCACTTTTGGAGTGGTCTGCTGGGGCAGTGGCATTACGGCAGCCGATAGGAAGAGACTGAACAAACTGATCAAGAAAGCTAGCTCTGTCCTGGGGCAGCGCCTTGACCCAGTGGAGGAGATGGGAGAGAGAAGGATGGTGGCTAAACTGTCATCTCTGCTGGAGTCCGAGTTCCACCCTATGCAGGACATACTGAATGCACTGAGGAGCTCATTTAGCAGCAGACTACATCATCCTAGGTGCACAACTGAGAGGTTTCGCAGGTCCTTCCTACCAACGGCTGTCAGACTGTACAACCTAAGCAGGGCTGCTCGCAGAGATAGCAAAAAGACGTGACAACCTAATAGTTTTGAATGCAAAAGACGCTATAGACTTATACAGTGGTCCCCTCCGGCATACAACTAGGAAAATACCAGTCGCTATGGAGGGTGAGAATATGTATGGGTACATAGTCATACCATGTAGGATAACTAAGTAGATGGTTGTGCTGTTTCATCCCATCTAGCAACAATGCTCTGCACTGCGTGTGTTTATATATTTACATATTTATTCCATCTAGCTACAATGCTCCGCACTGGGTGTGTTTATATATCTACATATTTATTCCATCTAGCTACAATGCGCCGCACTGTGTTTTTATATATCTATATATTATTCCATCTAGCTACAATGCTCCGCACTGTGTGTTTATATATTTACATATTTATTCCATCTAGCTACAATGGTCCGTACTGTGTGCTTATATATCTACATATTTATTCCATCTAGCTACAATGCTCCGCACTGTCTATATATATATATATATATATATATATATATATATATATATATATATATATATATATATATACTGTGTGTGTATATATATATATATATATATATATATATATATATATACTGTATATATATAATTTATGTTTATATGTACATATGTATACTTGCTGCTCTTGTTTCTTTTTTTTTTTCTCTTGCCTTCTGATTGTTGCTCTGAGTGTTGCTATCCCTGTGCTGTTGCAATCCTGGAATTTCCCCGTTGTGGGACTAATAAAGGCTTATCTTATCTTATTTGGATTTCAAAATAAGGGAGGTTTTTCCTGCTGTCTGGTTGGCAAGGAGAGTTATAAACTATAAATTTATAGAAATATTATAACAGAAATAACTGCCTCTTTGGTAATTTAAGTTAATTTATTTCATTAAGTACAATTTTATTAATATTTTTCTTTGAAATCAGTTAAATTATTCTGTTCTGGCTCTGCAAAATTATGGTCAAAAGTGTAAATTGTTAAGGAAAAAAAAGTCAAAATTTTACCACAATCTGTTTCAAATTTATAAAAAAATAAAACAGACAAAAATTAGCCATAAAATCATCCACAAATTTATAATAAAGTCTCAAATATACAAGAAAATTCAATTTTACAAGAGGAAATTACAAATTTGAGGAAAATGGTTTACATAAATTTGGTTTAGATAAATTTACAGAAAAAAGTAGAAAACGATAAGAAAATTGTTATAAATTTTGGAGAAAAACCTCAAACCTTCAAGACTGAAGTCATTACTCAAGTTTTTAAGTGGGTGCTTTTTACATCCTTAACTCCACTAGAAATTTTTGGTTGACTGATATGTGTGTGTAATGGAATGTGTAGTTATAAAAAGAGATTCTTACTCACACAGTCTTCTTCTTCTACTAGCTATTCCCACGTTCTAGTGGGGTTGTTGTGGCAGACACCGATATATCTGCCATATCCATATAAGATACAGGTTGGAGGTGAGTTTTATGCTGGATGTCCTTCCTGACGCAACCCTGCCCATTTTGTCCGGGCTTGGGACCGGCACAATTACACTGGCTTATGCACCCCCTGTGGCTGGGTAACCAACATTTCCCTCCTCCGTTCCATTTTTGCCAAGCACCAAGCTAGATGGCAGGAAGTTCCATTTTTATATGATCTTTGGCATGACCCTGCTGGGACTTGAACCCCGACCTCCCGGTTGTGGAGCGGATATTCTACCTCTAGGCCACCACTCCGGTTTCCTACTCACACATTTGGTGATTTAAAACAAAACAAACCACAATGGTGGATGTGCAATGTTTATTGTTATCAATCTTTTCTTGGGGGGGGGGGTGCACTTTGACAGTTCATTTTTTATTCAGCTAAATGCACTTTGTGATGTGCCAAGGTCAGTTATGACCAGGATGTAGTATATTTTATTTCAAAAGGGAAACAAATGTTAATGCTACTGACAGTGCACATTCAGTTTTTATGCACTTTGAGATATGCTTGAGTAAGATGTGACCAAAATGGTTATTTATAGAGTTTTATTTTTTCCATTCTATTTATTTGTTGTTCAAGAGGAAAAATATTTCTACTACTTCAAGCTCTGCTCAGCCCCAGCACTGTTATATTTTTATGCACCTTTGATGTGCCTTTATGTGCCAAGCGCACATTTAAAATCAAGACAATGAATAAAAAGTGCATATTTTTCATCATATTGATCTGTGTTGGTTTGAAATTTGTCATATTCAACAGATCGCTGAACATGTGCGACCCAGTTACATGTCTTGATTTCAAATTGTGGCCCAACTGATTTTGTAATTGAATAGCCCCGTTTTAGGCATTCCCTCATTTCTTTAAATTTTGCTTCCAATGAGTCAGACTTTAAAGTAATTAACATGCTCTTGAGTGGGCTTCTGAAGGTTACTGTGGGAGCCAGGTCTTATTATTATTTTTTTTTGACCAGCCTATTGTGTAAAGAGATGTTCTTACTGCTGCTTAGTCCTGACATAAACCCTGACTGTCTTGTCCCTGCAGGTATAAGCCCTTCTTCCCGTTTCAAGTGCAGCCCCCACTGGATTCAGCCTGTGACTTGGATCTGGCTGTGCAGGACAGCAGGCTGGTGGAAGGCCGACTCAGAGTGACCCTCATTGAGTGTAGCAGGTGAGACACCTCTGGTTACCCCTTTCTTCCTCCTGCTGCCTTATTAATTCTCCTGCAGTAATAAGGGGTTGTCCACCGTGTCTGTATGTTTCTACACTGTGGAAAAAATAGGTTTGACTTCTGCATACATCACATACACGTAAGCAACAGCATGGTTTCAGTGTTTTGTAGCAATGTGGCAGCATCCTCCAACCACCCATTTCTTCCTTTGAGCCAGTCCACTAACAGCAGGTCAGATTGCACCACGGCTGTCTGTCACTGATCCAAGTGTCAAGCAGCAGTTTTATAGCAGTTCTGTTCACTTTACATTAGAATAATGGCTTAAAACATCTGACAAAGTTCTTTTAAAGGTACAGTCTGGAAACAATTACTAACATCTTTGGGCAGCGCCTTAGTACGGCTGGACAGTTTGACCTTAAAACAGCATCACGGTTAATTGACCCTTTCATGTCAGTTTTTGATAATTTTTTTCCCCTCCCTTTTTCTTACTGATGAGGCTCATAATTAATCAATATTACACAATAGTAAATGAGCATAATATAATGAGGAACAGGGTTTTTATCATTTCACAGGCAAAATAAACATCGTCTCCTCTTTAGGGTTTGTGGGTCACGTCACCTGTGCAACAGCTAATTAGCTTGTTAGCTGCATTGGGGGAGTCCTTAAGACACCCATGATTTTGTTTCCACCACATAGTGATCATGAGTCTCTTATTGGCTTCTTAAATACAGCCGTAGCTTGTCAGTTCCCTCTGTAAAACAGGTGAGATGACATGGATAGCCGTCAGAGGCTAACAGCAGCTTAGCTTCTGCTCCTTTTAGTTTTAGTGTCCACGCACTTCACTCACTTTTTCTTGACTTCCTCAGATTAAATAAAGAGTCAGTCATCATGTACTGTGTAGATGAAGACCACGTTTGTTTTGTGTTTTCAACCCGTTTTATTTGTTCTGCTACATCTGAACAGCACTGACTGCGCTGCTTCGGGAGTGACGTGCCTGCACCTGTAAGTCCATGGTCAAGTCTTAAAGGGGCAGTACATAAAAAGCTCTCACATACACACAAACCGGGAGAGGGGAAAAACTGAATAAACTGACATGAGCAAGGTTAAGTCGGTTCTACACCCCAAACGTCGGTTCTGGTTTTATTTTGGTTAATTGCCCAGCCCTACTCCTTAGTGCAGTGGTTAGCACTGTTGCCTCACAGCTAGAAGGTATCTGGTTTGAATCCCTGGGCTAGCAGAGGTAGTAACCTTTGTGCTTTTTTTTTAATTGAAACTTTTTTAGTTTACAGGAAGAAACAAACAAACAAACAAACTGTTTGTTTGTTTGTTTGGGCTGCACGGTGGCGCAGTGGTTAGCACCGCGGCAGCACAGTTTACCCTCGGCTGGGGGATCGCGGGGATCATGAGATCGTGGGTTCGATCCCTGCCCCCGGCCAACAGTGATCTGTGTGGAGTTTGCATGTTCTCCCCGTGTTTGCGTGGGTTTACTGCGGGATTTCTCCGGTTTCCTCCCACATGCCAAAAACATGCAGGTTAGGGAGTTAAGGGGCGCTTGCGCACGCAGCGACTGGCAGCTGGTGGCTTGTCACCGGACTGCAGAACAAATCTACCTACGGGTACAAAATAAGTAAAAAAAAAAAAAAACGGGGAAACGACAGGAACAGTGTATCCAAAGAAAGCACGTTGAAGCTCCGGGGTTTAAGACAGTTTTTCAAGGGCAGATATAGTTTTGATTGCGTTGGAATTGGAGCTACGTTTCAGAGTGTTTGTATAAACTCGGGGTGGGAATCATGAGGACCTTTCGATTCGGATTGCAGTGCTTGGGTCATGATTTGTTCCTATCACAATTCAACGATAACCATAATATCGCGATAACTGAGTATCACAATCCCATATGTTCCAAATTTTTTCACCTTATTCAACCTCAAACCATGTCCCAAAGTAAAACTGTTGCCATCTTGTTCATATAATAAAGTATTCTCGGGGCTTCATTTTCCATGGAGACACATCTCTGCACACAGGGAGGGTGGTGGACAGTGCTTGGAATAGACTGTCACTCTAGATACGTCTTGCTGACTCGGTGGACTCTTAAAAAGCAGCTGAAAACTTTTTGTTTAACGAGGATTTGCGTGAAGTTTCAGTTCAACTGCTTTTTAATGGCAAGTCTGATATTTTTAAATTATTTTAATCTTGTGTTTTAACTTGTTTTTGTATTTTAAAATTATTTTATCTATCAGCTTCCTTTTATTCCATTTTATTGTACAGTGCTTTGTGACTATATGTCTGTGAAAAGTGCTTCATAAATAAACTTTACTTATTTGACATTTGGAGAAAAAGCACCATGCTGGTGTCTTTTTAGCTTAGCCGTTGCTAATGCTGCTCTGAGATGTGTGCGACCCGTCGTGTTCCGAGTATATATTTTTTTTTTTTTCCCCCTGCAGTGCTTCTGGCAAGTTGTGTCATGTCAAGGTCTTTTCTTTCATCTTTGTTATAAAATTCAAAAAAGGCCCAACATTTGAGTTAACTTTGAGCTAACTGCTTCCTAACTTTCAAAGCTGGCTGCAAGTCTCAGAGACAAGCTATGACTTCACTTGACTGGGTGCTTGCTTTGTGCCATCTAGTGGCGTGAAAACACAGTTGAATAACTGACAACCTAAAAGTATATGTGTGCACATTTTTTTTAAAATAAAAGATCGATCCGTGTGCAGGGCTTAAAGTTTTCCGGCACTGTGCCAGATTTCCGGTGTGTCCTGTTTGGCTGCAGGGAAAAATGATTCTCCTATAATGGTGGCCCTCAATAGGTGGCCCACGAACTCCCTATTTGTGGTCCCCGAGCTGCGATTCCTTCGCTATGTGTTTTGGTCAGGTCAGCACCTGTAAACGTGGACTGTTATCTCCATGCCAATGATGCACTGACAGCCTGTCGGCCTGCGAGAGGCTGCTGCAGAGCGGCACGTTTTACTTTCACTTTCGGAGCGGTAGTGGCAGTGGGAGCCTAGATTGAACAAAAATGGCATGTTCCAAGTTTGCTGTTAAAAGTGGACAGTGAAAATGGGCAATTCAAAGACGAATGGACTGAGCAATCTGCATTTGTTCTCCCTCCTACCGGTACAAGACCACAGCTTGATAAAGATTTACAATTTGAAACTGCATTATGAGAGCAAGCACAGGGATTTTGAAGAGACATTTCCTCAAAATTCAGAGGTAAGAACAACAAAAATAAATGCACTAAAATCGGCATATCAAGCTGCAAGCAGGATTCTTGTTACATCTATGACACTAAAAGCAGCAGAGTTGTGAAAATCTGTTCAGAAAGTTGCTGCCTGGTGACATGGGCGTAAATCAAGGGGGGGGCAATTTTTTTCTTTAAAATTTGCAGCTGTTCTCATAAAAATGTAACTTTTTCTCATTAATTTACTACTTTTGTTTGCAAATTAAAACTTTTTTGTTGTAAATTTGCCACTTTTCCCTCATAAATCTGCTGTTTTTGCATCTTATATCTGTAATTTTTTTCTTGTAAATTTGTAACCTTTTTATAATGTGACTTTTTTCTTGTAAATTTACATATTTTTTTTCTCACTAAATTTACAACTTTTTTCTAGTAAACTTTTTTTGACTTTTTGTAAATGTGCAATTGTTTCTTTGAATCTGCAATTTTCTTTCTCATAAATTTGCAGTGTTTGTACACTTAAGTTCTTTTATACTTTTGTTCTTTCTCATAAATTTGTGACTAATAACAATAATACTTGGTGTCTCCTCAATATTCACTCTGGAGAAAATGTTCTGTTTATTGTCCCTCCCAACATAAAAATGAAATATCCGCCCATGCAGGATCCTTTCACTGCTCCGGACCTCTAGTCCACTAGAAAAAAACAAATGCGGACCCCTGGCAAAAAAATTTGAGGACCTCTGTCCTATAAAAACAAAAGATTTATGTCCTGTTCCTATATGCAGAACTACTTTTTGTCCAAGCGTTGTTGCCGTATGTAGCGTGACTGGAGGTGTGAGTGCAGGACCAGAGTGGCCCATATACTGATGGGCCGGTGTTCTAGTTGAATGTAAAATTAATTTACATCAGTATAACCTAATAGTCTGTGGTAGGCATGTTGTTAGCACTATCCCGATGTTTAATAGCCCTAAATCTGCCTGACTGAACTACACACCAGAGCATCCCTCAGAATTTGGTGCCAGTAATGATCGGTCTGACTGAAAGACAGACTGACAGCATTCAACAGGGTGTGGGACTCCAGGAGGTGTGTTCACATTTTGGTGGTTAACAAATGGCATAAATTGATAAGAAGAGGTGATTTTCCCAAAGAAAAATGAGTCAGACGGCACAGGTGAGGGGAGAGGAGGCTGCAGAGGAGTGTGTTCTTGCTGCAGCAGAGAGGCCGTGAGATTTCAGCTCCTTGGGTTGGTAAAGTGACTCTCAGAATAAATTCTATAATATTTAGCTGCCATCAGATAATTTACAATTCTCTGACTCCCACATATTTTTCTCATAACTGAAAAACTAATTAATTCCTCATTACAAAGATTTTTAAATAAAGTTCTAAATTTCCAAGGAAAATTAGTTACATGAACCTAATAATATGAAAATTTTTCTGCAAAATCTGCAGTCTTTATGGTTAAAAAGGAAAAATATACATTCATAAAGTTCTAAAATTAAAAGAATGTGATTTGATTTTTTTTTTTTTACGTGAATTACGCGGCTATATTTATAATAGCCTAAACATTCCTAATAGTTACGGCCTTTTACTGATTATCTTGATTTTAAGATCAAATATGGATATTTTTGCGGACACAGTTTGGTGAAAAAGCCTCTTTCCACAGTAGATGTTGCTGAATGAAGAAAAAACCTTGCTCGTTCTCAGGTGATTTATTATTTTTTAACAAGGGGGATGGTAGTGGTGGTGGACTCACAAATTTATTGTAAAGCAAAGCCTGTAAATGTAAATTAAGTATAAATTAGCAAGAATAAAGCTGTAAAATATGACAAAGGAAGTCAGTTTACAAGTAAAATAGAAAGTTTGTGAGAAAAAAGTTACAATTTTGTATGAAAAACATAATGAATGCAGGGGAGAAACGGTACATTTCTACAAAAAAATTATAAATTCACAAGAATGAAGTCAAAAATTTAAAGAACAAAAGCTGCAGATTAGTATAGATATTTTAGTTTTTCCCATTTTTTTATGCAATTAGTGAGGTTTTTGTTGTTAACATTCTTGGACATTGTTAACTTTTTTTCTGGTAAATTTGTGACCCAAACATGCACATATTGGAACAGGACAAAAATCTATATGGGGAAATTACACAATGATATATCATTACTGACAATGAACTGACATAACACTGTATACATTACTATTACATACTAGGTTAAAGTTGTCTAATGGACAGCTATTTTATTTCTGTAGAATTTTTATGCCACTGAACTGATGTTCCCATTTGTGATTTATCTTTCAGTTTCTCATTTATGTATTTGTCAGCTGGTTTACTCAGGTGAACTAAGTTCTATCTTCTTTTCAAAACATGTCTGAAATAAAAACTATTGGATCGAAATAGAACTTTTGCTCCAATTTCCTCCACTTGGCAAGAAGTGGGCTGGCCTTGGCCATGAAACTCCCAGGCTGAAAATTGGTCCCGCTCCAGCCCTGTGCAAGTGTTTGATCCTTCAACATACACAAAACCTTTCATACATTTCGTAGGACAGAGCGTAAGTTTTTGAAGCCTAGGGATTATTTCTTTTGAACAAAACAATTATAGAAATAATGCAATTTAGAGTATTATATGAAGTTCACTGTTGCTGTTTTTTTAATGTGTGTGTGTGTGTATGTATATATGTATATGTATGTATATATGTATGTGTGTGTGTATATATATGTATGTATGCATGTAATGTGTGCGCGTCCGCCCCGATGACCCTGCCCCCGGAAAAAAGTTAGGGCTCAGGGAATTTTTTTGCTTTAACCCCTGCCTGCGTTTATGGATCGATGCATTGTCACCGATGCATTGTCACCAGTGCCAAGTATTGCAATCCATCACTGAATTGATCTTTTTTCCCACCCCTAGTATAAATACTGAAAGAAGCTTAAAAAAATATTAAAATTAGATTTTTGATCCCAAAATTTGGAGGTATGAATATAATATTTGCCGTAAACTATGAATAAGTTTGCAATGTGTAACATATCGCAGCCAAGTAATTTTTTTCATACCAAAGAGCATGTTTTTCTTTTTCAAAGGTATATTCACTCAATTTCTTTGGAAAAAAATTCATCTTATCAGTCCTGAAGATTTTTGCATAGGAATAGTTCCAGAATAGGTTCAATATAGTTTCATCCTGGTTTTCACGAATAAACATAAACAGTCTTATTTTAGTTAGTGAATATTTTCATGGTGACATCATAAACATTTACAGTTAATATTTTCAAACATGTTGAACCAAAAGGAGACACGGGATACATTTTTTGGTCTTACCACCCAGCACTTATATGAGCACAGTTTTTAGATTGTTACACACACACACACACACACACACACACACACACACACACACACACACACACACACACACACACACACAAAAAGGAGATGGGATGCAGGGCTGAGGTGTATTTCATACTATAGTGTAATGGTTACTGTTGCAGAAGTGTTTGATCTTACAGTTGAGTAATTAATTCTGATTATAGTGATGATATTATATCATATTTGTGTCCTGCTGTATGGTAGGAGCGTCAGAGCTGTTTGTCTGGTTTGATGACTCCTGACCACAGGGTGATTATATCATCCATTAATAATTCATGCCCCACCCATTTTAGTCTCTCTCTCACTCATCCCTGCCTTCTGGCACCATTTTGCCATGCATCGATATGTTTGGAGGCAGTTTCTTTGTTCTGTTGCCATTATGAGTGAATACTGTAAAAGTATGGCTGGGTTCTGAGAAAATCAGCATGAATTCAACATTTAATACTTCTGAAGTAATGTGGGTTCGTCTGTAACCTAAGGACCATCTCTGGTGAAAATTTCATCAAAATCCAGCCAGTAGTTTTTGAATAATCTTGCTAACATGTTGTGAGAAGATGGATTCTTGGTGGAGGTATGTGCTCTCAGATCATCAAGAAAATCTAATGGGTTCTTCTGCAGCCCAAAGACCATCTCTGGTGAAAATTTCATCCAAATCCATACAGTAATTTTTGTGTAATCCTGCTAACAGACAGACAAACAAATGCCAGCAAAAACATAACCTCCTTGGTGAGGGAAATATCAAAACGGTCAACTCTCTTAAAAAAAATACACAGCCTTAATCTCGTTTTTCTCTCCCAGAAATGTTTTTGACTCTTCTGAGTAAATCATATATGTCATGATTTAGTCTGGTTTTAACCACCGAATCCGTACAGAGTGCGGCCCTGTCTCTTCAGAGCGTACACCACATCCATGTTGGTCACTGTCTTCCTCTTGGCGTGCTCAATGTAGGTGACAGCATCACGGATCACGTTCTCCAGGAATACCTTCAACACACCGCGGGTCTCCTCGTAGATCGGGCTGCACGGTGGCGCAGTGGTTAGCACTGCGGCAGCACAGTTTACCCTTGGCCGGGGGATTGTGGGGATCGTGGGATCGTGGGTTCGATCCCAGCCCCCGACCAACAGTGATCTGTGTGGAGTTTGCATGTTCTCCCCGTGTTGCGTGGGTTTACTCCGGGATTTCTCCGGTTTCCTCCCACATGCCAAAAACATGCATGTTAGGTTAATTGGCTGTTCTAAATTGTCCCTAGATATTTGTTTCCTATAGGCCCTTAGAATAGAGGGTTAGTATTAATGAAAGCGCTTTGAGTGGTCTTTGTGACTAGAAAAGCGCTATATAAGTGCAGGTTAGTTAGTTAGTTAGTTAGTTAGTAGATCAGACTGGAGATACACTTCACCGCATGAACAGAGAGCGGATAGTGGGCTTGGTCATTCCCTGGATATTATCACGGAGAACTTTACGGTGATGCTTAGCGCCTCCTTTCCCCAGACCTTTGCCGCTCTTTCCTCTTCCAGACATGGTTACTACTTCTCTGAAATGTGAAAGACGAATCCTTTCCTTACTTCCAGCGCCACACGAGTTGGCTGCCTTCTTGCAGCGACGGCTCAATTCTGAATTTTTTTTCTCGTTTTTATTTACTATTGGTCTTTTTTTCTGGCCACAACTTTCTGATCCTGTGACCCCGTATCCACCACGGACTCTAAGGACACACAGATGGCCGCACTGGTGCTGATTTGAGTCATCTTTTGGCTCCTATCGCAAATGTCTCCCAACCCAGTGAGTGGAGGGACCAGCTGTTAGCATTAAACTGCCCCACAGTGCTAACGCAAAAACTCGACATACCAAGAGAAATCAGGTGGAAAAACGACATGGTTGTCAAGCTGGAGTGAAGCGATGCACGAGGAAAATAAGGTACAGACCTGTCCTTCCATCTGTTATTATGGGAAATATAAGATCGCAACTTAATAAAACTGACGAACTGGGGGCTATGTGTAGCACTTCTCAGAGAAAGAATCACAAAGTGCTTCACGGTAAAATAAGACACACAATCAGAAATACAACAATTAAACCTGCAAGCAGGTGTAAGCGGGCCTTCGCCCCCCACGCACCCGCGCAACCCAGCGCCCGTAGTACCTTGCTGTCTCTGAAAATTTCCCGTTGTCGCTGCAAGGGCTGTGGGAATAATAAAGTAAACCATGTATAAAACGTCTTGAATGGAAATGAATGGGATTCCATGGCAACTGTGCTTATCACAGGACAAAAGTGACTTCCACTGAGGGTAGTCCAATGCACTCTGAGAAACCACTGAAAATGTCATGTCATTATGACTACTGGTCTTTGTGCAAAATTTGATACAATTTTGTGCAGTACCTCATGTTAGCAGTAGATGGCGGTGTGACAGTTTTGTGAATATTGATATACAGACTTGTTCAGAATGGGATCAGTATGATTTGTGCAAAGTTTGGTCCAAATCAGACAAGGATTGTCTGAGCTGTAACTGTCATGTTTTGCATTGCGAGGAAGCCATTGAAGCATGCTGGTCACCATGGAAACAGTTCTGTACTGTGTACATGTACTGTCAATGAGCTCTAGTCATTCCTTCATATCATTTTCTGCTGGCGAGAAAAAAAGAAAGAAAACAGTTTTCAGAAATTCTTCCTTTACTCAATGGGGTGCTAAAACGTTTATTTATTATTTTTATATAGACACATTCGGTGCGAGACTAATATCGATCATAGAAAATTTGGTGGAATTCGTACAGAGTTTGTCCAATTTACAAGTGTACATTGTCGAAAGGTGAGGAGTGGGTTTCCATGGCAACTGTGCTTATTGCAGGACAAAAGTGACTTCCACTGAGGGTAGTCCAATGCACTCTGAGAAACCACTGAAAATGTCATGTCATTGTGACTACTGGTCTTTGCGCAAAATTTGAAACAATTTTGTGCAGTACTTCATGTCAGCAGTAGGTGCGGGTGTGACAGTTTTGTGAATATTGATATACAGACGTGTTCAGAATGGGATCAGTATGATTTGTGCAAAGTTTGGTCCAAATCAGACAAGGATTGTCTGAGCTGTAACTGTCATGTTTTGCATTGCAAGGAAGCCATTGAAGCATGCTGGTCGCTATGGAAACAGTTCTGTACTATGTACGTGTACTGTGAATGAGCCCTAGTCATTCCTTCATGTCATTTTTTCTACTGGTGAGAGAAAAAGAAAGAAAGCAGTTTTCAGCAATTCTTCCTTTAATCAATAGGGGCTCTAAAACTTTTGTTTATTATTTTTATACAGACACGTTCAGGGCAGGAGGAATATTGATCATAGAAAATTTGGTGCAAATCGTCCAAAGTTTGTCCAATTTATAAGGGTCCAATGTTGTAACCACTAGGCGGCACTCTAACTTTTGTTATTTTTATATAGCAGCATTCAGGGTGGGACTATTATCCATTATCGAAAATTTGGTGACAGACAAAGTTTGTCCAAGATACAACTTTCCGATGTTTCATGGCAAGGAGTCAACCTTCGCCATGTTGCCATGGCAACACTTCCCTGTCAGTTATGTGTTGTCCACCCACATAGGACTATATATTAAACAGTCATGTCAACGTATGTTCCAAATTTCATGACTCTGGGACCTTCCCACCCCTCCCCATAAGCTCATGGATTGAATGGCGAGGAGGGCGTGTCCATGGTAACACATGTGACGTCATGCTTAAGTTGATGTGCAGTTATGATTAGCCCTTTGGTCTGATGAATCTCAGAAAATTTCACGTCATTCTGGCCAGCAGCGCGTGAGTAATAAATAAAACAGTTTTCAGCAGTTCTTCCTTTAACCACCCAGGGGCTCTATAACTTGTGTTTATTATTTTTATATACATGTGTTTGCAGTGGGACTAATATCGGATGTGCAGAATTATGGGAAAATCGTACAAAGTTTGTCCAATTTACAAGTGTCTGTTGCTTTAACCACAAGATGGCGCTATAACTTTTGTTTATCATTTTTACATAGACTCATTTGGGGCGGGAGTCATATCCATTGTCGAAAATTTGGTGGAAATCAGATGAAGTTTTTCCAATTTGCAAGTTTTTGATATTCCATAACGAAGAGTCAGCGTACGCCATGTCGCCATGGCAACACTTACCTATCAGTTATGTGTTGTCCACCCATATAGGACTATATATTACAGTCACCTCAACCTATGTTCCAAGATTTCATGGTTCCAGGTCATTCCTAATCCTGTAAAAAAGATCAAGGATTGAATGGCGAGGAGGGCGTGTCCATGGTAACACGTGTGACATCATGCTAAAGTTGATGTGCAGTTATGATCATCCCTGTGGTGTGATTAATCTCAGAACATTTCACGTCAGTCTGGCAAGTGACGCGTGAGTAATAAATAAAAAAGTTTTCAGCAATTCTTTCGTTAACCACTATGTGGCGCTGTATCTTTTGTCAGATATTTTAATGTTGATGCGTTTGGGGTGGGACTATTTTCCATCATGAAAAGTTTGGGGGACATCGGACAATTTTTGTCTGAGTGACAGCTGTTAGAAGTTGTAAGGGGAGGAGTCAAACTTCGCCGTGGCACCCTGGCCACACCTTTTGAGATTTTGACTTAATTTATACAATTTTTAATGGCCAATGCCTATAGATCCCGGCATGTAAAAATGAGCTCAGTCGAAGCAGGTCCCTAGGACTAGTTCGTTCAAATGCGAGGTTTGACTTTTTTCTGAATTGGAGGTTGGGCGACTTTGAGGCAAGATGGCGGCCTTCCTGTTGGCGGTGGGTATGGGCCATTATGATGTTTTTTGCATGTCTTGAGGTGATGCACACCTCACCCAAATTTTCTGTCTCTACGGCAAAGTTTATGGTCTCCAGTCTCCGTAGACCTTGTACGTTTGGCCCCACCCACAAAAATTAGGGGTTGGGGGGGGGGCACATTTGTTTTCCAGTTTATCGAATTTTTTGCCGGGTCTGAGGGGTCTGGCAAAAAAAAAATCGCGTTTTGGTTAACGTTCAGAGGGTGAAAAATTCATTCGTTTAGGCGGAAGAATTTCTTTGAGCTGAGCAATTACAATAGGGCTTTCGCCGATTGACGTTGTCAGTGGCTCAGGCCCTAATAAAGGCATTGAAAAACAAGTATAAAGACATTAAAAACATAAAAACCATAATCCACAATCAAACTAAAAAACCTGTTTAAACAGGACTGTCTTCAGCTCTTCAGCTGCTTTTTAAAAGCGTCAACAGTCTACTAAGCGCAAAGACAATGGTAGAGCATTCCACAATTTTGGTGCCACTGCCTGAAAGGCTCTATCACCTCGAGTTTTAAAATGGGTTTGAGGGACAGTCAGTAAAAGTTGATCAGAGGATCTCAAAGACCGTGAGGGGTTATACACTATAAGTAGCTCAGTGATGTATTTAGGGACCTGATTATGAATAGCTCTAAAAACAAGAACTAAAATTTTAAACTGAATCCTAAAACCAGTGAAGTGCTGCTAAAACCGGTGTAATGTGAGCCCTTTTCCTAGTGTGAGTTAAAAGTCTAGCAGCCGAATTTTGAACAACCTGGAGGCGTTGAAGATGCTTTTGGCTCAGACAGGTAAAAAGACTATTACAATAGTCTAAGTGAGAAGAAACAAAAGCATGTATAATCATCTCATGTTCCGCCTTTGACATCAAGTTTCTCGACTTAGAAATGTTCTTCAGATGGAAGAAGCAGTTTCTAATTAAACCTGCAAGCAGGTGTAAGCGGGCCTTCGCCCCCCACGCACCCACATAATCCTGCACCCGTCTTAACTTTCTGTCAATGCTGTCAATGCTGAAATGATTGTCTGCAGGCTGAGAGTGAATGAAGGGAAAGAATGAATGTGTTTGTTTATAGTGAGTGACGAAGGGAGGGAGGCCTGAAATAGGCAAATGTGAATCTCTTAGAATCAATGGCAAGACCATCAGTGACAAGGCTACATTGGCAAATGAATTTAATTCATATTTTGTGGACTCTGTGGAAGACTTAACAAAAAACTTTGTGCTGCCAAATGTGCTCAACAACACAAAATCAATACTTTCAACAGATTCTTTTCACATCGATGAGGTAAATGAGGAGTTAATTGCTGGTATTGTTAAAACACTGTCAAACTCAAAAACTAATGATATCTACAATATGAGCACTTCCTTTCTCAAAACGCACAGCAAAATATTAATCAAACCACTGACTCATCTCATTAATCTCTCCATTAGGTCTAGTACATTTCCATCTGGTTGGAAAAAAGCTGTCGTCATACCAGTTTATAAATCAGGCAGTAAAGACGATATATGCAATTACCGCCCAATCTCTATTTTATCAGTCCTGTCTAAGGTTCTTGAAAAAGTTGTAGCTACACAGCTGATAGACTATTTACAAGACAGTCAACTTCTTCATCCACATCAATTTGGTTTTAGACCAGGATACTCAACAGAAACGGCAAATTGTTGCCTTATTGAAAATGTCAAACAGTCCTTGGACAGGGGTAATGTGGTAGGGGCTGTTTTTCTAGATCTCAAAAAGGCTTTCGATACTGTAAACCACAGTTTGCTTTTATCCAAAATGGTATCTTTTAACTTCTCTCCAGATACATTAGAATGGTTTGCATCTTATCTCCAGAATAGAGAACAGTGTGTAAAAGTTCACCAGGATAAATCCTTATTTTTAAACAACCGTATGGGTATCCCACAAGGGTCCATTCTTGGTCCTTTACTTTTCAGCATTTTTATTAATGACTTGCCGCTACACTGCTCAGCTGCAACATGTCAACTTTATGCAGATGATGCAGTTATTTACACAGCTGCCAAGACTCCAGCACAGGCTGCAGATGTACTGTCTACAAGTATGGTTGATGTCCAAGAGTGGTTCTTCCAGAACCATCTATTGCTGAACCTTCAGAAAACAGTTTCAATGTGCTTTTCAATCAAAAAATGTAACCTGCAACGTTTTAAAGTTAATATACATGATCAAGACATCAGTTTAGTTACAGAATTCAAATACCTTGGCATTTTACTAGATCCTCAATTCAAATTTAATCTTCATATAAAGAAAATTTCTAAAACGGTAAAAAAAAATCTGAACTGCTTTAAATTAATTAGATATTACATACCATACCAAGCAGCTGTTCTGTATATGCATTCTATGGTTTTTTCTCATATATCATACTGTTTGACAGTCTGGGCTCAAGCAGCTCCTTCCACAATAAAACATATAAGATAAGATAAGATAAGCCTTTATTAGTCCCACAACGGGGAAATTCCAGGATTGCAACAGCACAGGGATAGCAACACTCAGAGCAACAATCAGAAGGCAAGAAAAAAAACAAGCAAGCAAGAGCAGCTAATAAACATATGTACGTATTACTATAAAATATATATATATATACACACACACACAGACACACAGTGCAGAGCATTGTAGCTGGATGGAATAAATATATGAATATATGAACACACAGTGCAGAGCATTGTAGCTAGATGGAATAAATATGTAAATATATAAACACCCACAGTACGGAGCATTGCAGCTAGGTGGAATAAATATGCAAGTATATAAACACACACAGTGCGGAGCAATGTAGCTAGATGGAATAATATGTAGATGTATAAATATATAAACACACCCAGTGCTGAGCATTGTAGCTAGATGGAATAAATATGCAAATATATAAACACACACAGTGCAGAGCATTGTTGCTAGATGGAATGAAACAGCATAACCGTCTACTTAGTTATCCTACATGGTATGATTATGTGCCCATACATATTCTCACCCTCCATAGCGACCGGTATGTTCCTAGTTGTATGCCGGAGGGGACCATTGTGTAAGTCTATTGCATCTTTTGCATTCAAAAAACTATTAGTTTGTTACGTCTTTTTGCTATCTCTGCGAGCAGCCCTGCTTAGGTTGTACAGTCTGACAGCCGTTGGTAGGAAGGACCTACGAAACCTCTCGGTTGTGCACCTGGGATGATGTAGTCTGCTGCTAAATGAGCTCCTCAGTGCATTCAGTATGTCCTGCATAGGGTGGAACTCGGACTCCAGCAGAGATGACAGTTTAGCCACCGTCCTTCTCTCTCCTATCTCCTCCATCGGATCAAGGCGCTGCCCCAGGACAGAGCTAGCTTTCTTAATCAGTTTGTTCAGTCTCTTCCTATCGGCTGCAGTAATGCCACTGCCCCAGCAGACCACTCCAAAAGTGATGGCTGATGCCACCACCGTATCATAGAATGACTTCAGCAGCGCCCCTTGTACACCAAAAGACCTGAGTCTCCTCAGCAGGAACAGCCTGCGCTGTCCCTTCTTGTAGAGTGCATCAGTATTGTGTGACCAGTCTAGTTTATTGTTCAGATATAGGTTCATTATATAATCAAACTCTAAAAATCTTGGATAAAAAGCCCATTAGGTGGCATCACTGTTATATTTTAAAAAAAATACAATCTATTGAGTTCTGAGAGTTTCATTGACCTCTGTTTTCTGAAATTAATTTTCAAATGTTTCCATAAATCAGCGCCTGAGCCACTTGCTGGTTTCATCCAAAGACAGGACAGCAGCAGAGCCACCAGGAGTTCTGTTAACAATAACTGTAAAATATTCCACCGCAGAACCACATTTGGACAAACAGCTTTCTCTATAAAGGGCAGTCATATCTGGAACACAATGCCAAATGAAATTAAAATAATAACGGACTTTAAAACATTCACTACAAAGGTTAAAAACTGGCTGAAAAATAAACAAGAATGTACCCATGAATGAAATGATTGTCTGCAGGGTGAGAGTGAATGAAGGGAAGGAATGAATGTGTTTGTCTATAGTGAGTGACGAAGGGAGGGAGGCCTGAAATAGGCAAATGTGAATCAGGTTTTTATATTGTGTATTTATAATCTTTTTTGCATTGATGTATGTGGTTATTGTTTTTTTTTTCCCACAATATCTTTATTGAACCTTTTTTTAACAAACATGACACAAACAATCAAACACTAACACTAAAGTACTACAAAAAAAATGCACTAAAAACACCAACAACCACCAACAAAAGTAAGTCATCAACAATGCTCCTCTGTTTAGTCTAGGCAATCCATTACATAAGTATACATATTATACATTCACCAGTTTGGAATTTACAAGGTCCACAAGCATCATTCACCTTCTTCTTCAAAAGTTATGTTTAAATTCTTTACATAATCAGTGAAAGGTCTCCATATATTCTCAAACACAATTTCCTTTGATTTCAATATGTATGTTATTCTTTCTAGTGGAAGGTTTGTTAACATCTGTCTTAACCACTGAGTCACATCTGGTCTATGAGTCTTTTTCCACAGTAGTGCAATACATTTTTTGGCATTAAGCAAACTGAGGTCTATGAATGCTCTTAAACTTTTATTAAAGTTATGCTTTTCTGGATACAGACCCTACAAAAACAATTTAGGATTCAATATGATTTGTTTTGAAATTATTTTTTCAATTGTTACCCTCACCTCTTCCCAAAATATTCTAATTTTTCTACATTCCCATACACAATGAAATAGGGTTCCTTTACTTTCCATGCATTTTGTGCACGTATCTGGTATGTTTTTGTTATATCTATTTAACTCCACCGGGGTAACATACATCCGCATTAACCATTTAAAATGTATCAATTTAAGACGTACATTTATTGATTTGGTTTGAGCTTCTGTACAAGCCAATTCCCATTGTTCCTCTGAAATTTCAGTTTGCAGGTCTTCTTTCCAATAGTTCAATCTTTTCTGTGAGTTTTCACTTGAGAATAGTGTCAATGAGTTATAAAACTCTGAAATAATACCCTTTCTCTTACTATCTTTCGTCAAAATTTTTTCCAAGAATGAATAAATAGGTCGAGTAAGAGCATTATTTTGATTTGATCGAATAAAGTTACTAAGCTGAAGATATTTAAAAAAATGTGTTCTATTAAGATTAAATTTGATCCTCAGCTCTTCAAAAGACATTGTTATCTGAACATGACAGATATAAATCTTGTATCTTTTGAATCCCTTTTAAATTCCATACTTTAAATACAGCATCCGCTCTCCCTGGTTTAAAATATTGATTACCCCATATTGGGCTAAATTGTGACAATAAGTGTGGTTCTTTTAAATAGTTTTTAGTTTCACACCATATTTTGATCATATGCTTTACAAATGGATTTTTAACTTGTTTCTGTAATTTTTTTGCCGAATCTGAGTATATGAATATGGGAAGAGGTAAAGGTAAATTGTATGATTCCATTTCAGTCCAGTGAGGGAGATCATTTGATGAAAAATAATATGTCATAGACCTCAGTTGTGCCGACCAATAATACAACATAAAGTTTGGACATTTCAGACCTCCACGATCAAATGGTAAATATAGTAAGGACAGACGTAATCTAGCCCTCCTGTTGTTCCATATAAATTCCACTAACTTTTTTTTAATTCTTGAGAATAGATCTGAAGGTGGTGGTAAAGGATTGTATTGAAATAAATAAAGTATTTTAGGTAAGGTATTACTTTTAAGTATATTGATTCACCCTATCATCGACATTGGTAGTGACATCCATCTCTGAATTAACTCATTAATGTCTGTCATTAAGGCTTCATAGTTGGCACTGGCGACTAATTCTAGTTTAGGCACAATTTGAATTGAAGATTTAGTTTTATTTATTTTATATCCTGATATTTCCCCAAAATTCTTTATTAAATTCAACAAGGTCGGAATTGATTTTTTAAGATTTGACATAAACAAAATTATGTCATCGTCATACAGGGAGATTTTATATTCTGTTGGTCCAACTTTAATTCCATATATTTGTGAATGTAAACGTACTGCCATCGCTAAAGGTTCAATTGCCATAGTAAACAGTAAAGGTGAAAGTGGACAGCCTTGTCGACGTCCTCTATTGGTTTTTATTGATTTTGAGATATTGCTATTTGTTAGGATTTCTGCTGTAGCATTATTATATATTATCTGAACCCATTTTATGAAATTATTTCCAAGTCCAAACCTTTGTAAGACTTCAAAAAGGGCCATTCGACCCTATCAAAGGCCTTTTCAGCGTCCAATGATAGGAGAGCTGTATCCGGTGCTTCTTTATTAGAATAAATAATATTAAATAGTCTTCTTACATTATGGAAGCCTTGTCTTCCCTTTATAAAGCTATTCTGATCTCTGTTGATAATATTTGGTAAAATTTCTTGTATTCGTCTTGCTAAAGTTTTACAGATTATCTTAAAGTCAGCATTTAATAGGCTTATTGGTCTCATATTTTCACATTTATTAGAGGGTTTACCTGGTTTTGGCAACAGTATAATTAAGGCATTATTCAAGTATGATGGTAAATTACTATTTTGAAATGCTTCTAAAACCATTTCCAAAAAAGGTTTTATTAATTTATTCTTAAATTTTTTATAAAGGTCAACTGGAAGACCATCTGGTCCTGCACTTTTTCCTGATTTCATATTATCAATGGCTAGCCCAACTTCTTCTTGACTAATTTTAGACTCCAGTTTTCAGTTTTCTCCCTGTTTTCATTTGGAATACACGGTATAGATAGTCCGTCCAAAAACCCATTTAGTTTTGTTAACTACTTGCGCTCCGTTGTTCCGCGGGCGGGCAAGTCTCTGCGTCCTAGGACGCACGAGGGTGCACTCCTGCGCCCTCGTGCGCACTCGGACGCATAGTCCAGATTGTGGTGATGTAGGTGGTGTTGGCATCCAAGCGCCACTGAAAAAAAAAAAAAGCTGCAGACACAGCCGCGAACAGATTAGTTAATCTGATTGACCTCTCATTCGACTAATAAGAGCCTTGAATTGGGTTTCTGAATCCTTGAAGAGCCAATGAATGAAAACCTAGGAAGGAGAACCCGCCTACTGTGAATGCAGGAGCAAATTGAAGCACAGAAGTTCAGGCTGGGTGAAGAGAGACTTACTGCTGCAGCAGATGAAAACAAAGGACGCTGGACGAATCTGCTACAGACCCCGCAGCATGGAGGCCACCCACAAGTGGGACCTGCACTCATTCCAGCAGAATAGACGTTTAGGATTCTCTTCCGTCATCATAGACCGACGGAGGCCGACGACAAAGGTCGTAAATCATTCACCAAAACCGCAATATTGGAATTATGTTTTGATCGGGATCCACGAGCGGACCAACGTCGCGTTCGTCTCTGACAATGAGGAAGAGAAGTTCGCCACGACTCTGCTGCTGTGAAGAGGTAAGGTGTTATAAGCTAAATTATTATTTCTCCCTGAAAACTGTAATCCAAAAATGACTTTTGACCGATCGGTAAATTACAACTGTACGGCGCACGCACTTCGTACTTCGTGCGCCACGATAAACGGTTCATTTGCCGTGTTCGGACCATGAACGCCCCCCCCCCCCCCGCTGCAGAAGAGGAGCGGGGGGGGGGCGTTCACGGTCCGAACGCCCCCGGTCTGCGGGGGGAAGCTGCTCTGACTGCGCAGCGGTCGTCACATAGACATATGAGTCTATTCCTTCATGTAGCGATGGCCGTCCTCTGTAGCGAGGGGGGGGACAAACCCCCCCCCCCCCACACACACACAGTAGCGAGGGGGGGGGGGGGCCGCTGTGACAGCGTTGCTGTGGAAACATGCAACGAGGGTAATCTGTCATGTAGCGAGGGCCGAACTCCGTCCTTGGTAGCGGGGGGGGGACGACCCCCCCCCCCCCCCCCCCCCCCCACACACACACAGACACAGCCCTGGGTGTGACCTTTCGTTAGAGCCTAAAATGAAGATTCTACATTGAATTATTCAAAGGTAAGACGTTTTTCCAAACTGTGCCATTTGGCACAATTTGGCACAGTTCCAAAACGCCTGGGAACAGCCTGAGAACAAAGCTGTGTAAAATATTCATTTTTTGTGGTATTGTTACCAAATTTGGATCTCAGCTTGATAACACTTGGTTCTACATTTCTGTTGCATTTTCCAGCCGGATCGGACAACTGTGTGTTATTTGCAAGCATTTGTATCCAAAAAAACACTGTGTCCAAATTTATTTTCTTCAAGTTCAGTATGTTTAGATGACTGTAACTCAGTGGCCGGAGCACGTAGAGAGATTTTGTTTTTTTTGCCAAAAAATTCAAAGTGTTTTCTTCTAAATGAGACCAACCCCATGAAGATGCTGCAAAGGGTTGAATAACAGCTTTCGATTTACTTTGGGCACGTTATTTTTTGGCATTTTTTGGAAAATTGCCCGGAGTGCAAGGGGTTAAGTCAGATTCATTTTTTGTATCATATAATTTTTCATAGTAATCTCTAAAGGCTCTATTAATTTCTAAAGGATCTATAACTACCTGTCCGTTACTTATAATACTGGTAATTGGTGTTTTAAATTCTAATTGTTCAATCTGCCATGCCAATAATTTTCCTGATTTTTCACCTTGTTCATAAAAAGATTCTTTCAATCTTAGAAGACTCGAGGCAGCTCTATTCGCTGATTTTTTTGTCATATTCAGCTCTCAAAATCGGTAATTCGTTCTCTAACTTTGGATCACTTCCTGCATACACTTTTTCTTGAAGAATTTTTAGTTTGTGTTCCAATTGGACTCTCTCCTCTTGAGTCTTCTTAGATTTTGAACCTGTATAACTAATAATATGTCCCCTAATAAAAGCTTTGAAAGCCTCCCACTTTATACATGCTGATGTTTGTGTAGTATTGATATCAAAGAACTCATCTATCTGTTTTTCTATGTACTTAACAAATTCCTCATCCTGAAGCCATTTATGCTGAAATTGCCACCTACCTGGTTCCTTTGTCAATTTCTTATCTACATATATTAGACAGCAGGGTGCATGATCAGAGATCACAATGTTATCATAAAAGCAGTTTTGAATCTTGGACCTTAATTCTGTAGAGATCAAAAAAATAGTCAATACGTGAGAATGTCTTGTAGGTATTAGAATAACAAGAGTAGGCTTTAATTTGTGGTTTCATTTCTCTCCATATATCTAGCAGTCTCAGTTCTTTCATAAAATGATTAATGATCATCCTACATCCATTGTGTGTACAGTCCAGTCCTGTTGATCTATCTATACCAGGATTCAATGTACAATTAAAATCCCCTGCTATTATATGTTGCCCTGTAAGTGATGATAAGATAAGAAATAAATTATCAAAGAACTTTTGATCATCTATATTGGGACCGTATAAGTCCACCAGATTTATATTTTCTAATAGCAAAGATCCTTGAATGATTAAATATCTTCCAAATTTGTCTCCAATTACATTTTTCACTTGAAATGGGACTGATTTATGTATGAGAGTCATAACTCCCCTGGCTCGGGATGAAAATGATGAGGTGAATACACTTCCTTGCCATCTACTCCTAATTCTTTTTACATCCTCCTCTATTAGATGAGTTTCTTGTAAAAACACAATTTTTGAACCCATGTCTTTTATTTTATTCATAACTTGTTTAAGTTTTTTTTAAATTTTGTGGACCTCTGCAATTCCATGAAGTTAAATTTAGATTAACACTTTGGTTTATGATCAATAGGGAGTTTGGGATTACCTCGCAGTGTAAACATGCTCATACAGAGAAGCAAAAACATGAGTGGTTGAACATTCATCCTACAAACTACACACAAACAAATTCCCCCTTCCCACATTTGTGGTAATCCCCCCCAAAATCAAAAGAAAAATTCTGTCTCCCGATATAGCCATCGACCGCTCCACACCCACGAGGAACAGCCAAAGCCACCCCCTCTTCATCCTCCCAATCACCCTAACTCTACTGCTTTTAATGACGTAACATTAACTCTCTTGTGTAGTTTTCCAACTTAACTCCAAAATTTTTAGCAACTTTGTACATCATAGGTTTTTTTTAAAATATATAATACAATCTATATTTTGTAAACTTGCTATTTGCTTCAGATCAATTAGAGGCCTGTGCAAATGCTTAAATATTCTACCTTATATTTTGTTCATGTTTAGCTCCCACCAGTCTCCTCTTGGATCTTCTTGATGAACTCCTGCGCCTCCTCAGGGGTCTTGAAGATGTGTGTTCTGCCCCCATACATGGTCAACAGTCTTGCAGGGTGAATCACTCCATGACGGATCCCAAGGTTGTGCAGCTCTTTACGTATGGGGTCAAACTGTTTCCTTAATTGTTGGATTCCTGTGGCCAAATCTGGGTAGAACCGCACCTGTTGGTCCTGGTGTTTAATTTCTCCTTTGGCTCGCGCAGCGTTGGAGATCTTCATCCCTGTCTCTGTAGCTGAGGAACTTCATAATTAACGTCCTTGGTGGTCCCTTATCTCTCGGTGGGCCAATTCGGTGTGCGCTTTCTAGAACGACTGATGATTGCAGCTCCGCGTTGTTCAGCGCTTCTGGAATCCACTTTTCTAAAAAGGAATATGGGTCCTGACCCTCGGTTCTCTCTGGTAGACCCACCAGCCTCAAGTTGTTCCGTCTCGACCGGGACTCCAAGTCCAGGACATTATCTTCCAGACATTTATTTTTTTTTCCAAAGTGCGCACCTTTAATTGAAGGCTGGTGACGTCATCCTCAGCACTGGATACTCGAAGCTCCACCTGCGCCATTCGTTCCACACAATCACCCAATTCCTTTTTCATTCCCTTTATCGCTGCTATAATCCCATCAAATTTAGCGGAAAAATCTGCTCTCATTGAGCTAATGGCAGCGAGCACTGCACCTGTGCCGTCGTCAGCAGTCACCGCACCACCGTTGGCTTCCTCCGCCGCCATATCTGGAACTTTTTCTGCTGCGCCACAGACGTGAAAGTCCGTTAGTTTGGACTGTTTCGGCGGTTCAATTTTTCCTCCACCTGATTTCCCAGCCTTAGGCTTCACCGGCATATCCTCGTCCAAATGCTGGGATAGGTTCTGTTCCAAATAAGAGAGTTATATGCCGATTTTTTATCTCTAGGAGCAGAGCAGAGTGAGACCTGTCCTCTCACGTAGCCGCCATGACCGGAAGTCCATGTGGTTATTGTTTATTCTGTTTTCATTTTTCTTTTCCTTATCCTTTTTTCTTTTTACTTGTTTCTTCTTTCTAAAGCCCATCCAGGGACAAGAGTTGCAAATTAGCTAATAGCTATACACTCTTTGTGCAACACATTAGATTGATTGTCATTTGATTAATTGTCTATGTTTATTGCACTGTCCCTGTCAAATAAACAAATAAAATAAAAAATAAATAAAAGGGCTGCGGGAATAATAAAGTAAACCATTTGGTAAGAACTTCGTTTGAACAGTAAGTGGTGCTATAACTTCAGGTTCAGGTTACTTTATTTGTACCCGTAGGTAGATTTGTTTTGCAGTCAGGTGACATCCATATTTACAAACCACAGTTACATTCAACATGAATGTAACTTTTATCAAATATTCTTATGTAGTTGCATGCAGAGTTGGACTAAAGTCCATCATCACAAATACAGTGAAAATCTGACAGTTTGTCCAATTTACAACTGTCCAACGTATGGTTTAAGGTAAACTTGGCCATGTGTCCATTGACATACTTAACATTTTAAGTACATGTTGCAAACCAATACAGAATTAAAGAAGAGAGTCACCTTCACTTACGTTCCACATTTGGGGACCTTTGGACTTCCCCAAGCCTCGAAAGTAAAAAACATCTTGAATGGCAAGGAATGGGTTTCAATGGCAACTGTGCTTGTCACAGGACAAAAGTGACTTCCACCGAGGGTAGTCCAGTGCACTCTGAGAAACCACTGAATATGTCATGTCATTGTGACTACTGTTCTTTGCGCACAATTTGAAACAATTTTATGCAGTACCTCATGTAAGCAGTAGGTGCTGGTGTGACAGTGTTAATATTGATATGCAGACGTGTTCAAAGGGGGATCAGTGTGATGTGCAAAGTTTGGTCCAAATAAGACGAAGATTGTCTGAGCTATAAAGGTCAAGATTTGCAATGCGAGGAAGCCATTGAAGCATGCTGATCGCAACGGAAACAGTTCTGTACTATGTACATGTACTGTCAATAAGCCCTAGTCATTCCATCATGTATTTTTTTCTACTTGTAAGAGACAAAGAAAGAAAACAGTTTTCAGCAAGTTCTTCCTTTAATCAATAGGGGCGCTAAAACTTTTGTTTATTATTTGTTTATAGACACGTTCGGTGCCGGACTATGATCGATCGTAGAAAATTTGGTACAAATTGTATCAAGTTTGTCCAAAGTACAAGTGTCCGTTATTGAAAGGCAAGGAGTTTGTTTCCATGGTAACTGTTCTTATCGCAGGACAAAAGTGACATCCACTGAGGGCAGTCCAATGCACTCTGAGAAACCACTGAAAATGTCATGTCATTGTGACTACTGGTCTTTGTGCAAAATTTGATACAATTTTGTGCAGTACCTCATGTCAGCAGTTGGTGTGGGTGTGAGTTTTGTCAATATTGATATGCAGATGTGTTCAGAGTGGGATTAGTATGATATGTGCAAAGTTTGGTCCAAATCAGACGAAGATTGTCTGAGCTGTAACTGTCATGTTTTGCATGGCGAGAAAGCCATTGAAGCACGCCGGTCGCCATGGAAATAGTTCTGTACTATGTACATAAGAGATAAGATAAGATAAGATAAGATAAGCCTTTATTAGTCCCACAACGGGGAAATTCCAGGATTGCAACAGCACAGGGATAGCAACACTCAGAGCAACAATCAGAAGGCAAGAAAAAAAAAAAAAAAAAAAAAAAAAAAAACAATCAGCAAGAGCAGCTAATATACATATGTTCAGTGACAGTACATGACAGTACAGTACAGTATATGTTCAGTTCAGTACAGTATATGACAGTACATATACATGTACTGTCAATGAGTCCTAGTCATTCCTTCATGCATTTTTTTTTCTGCTGGTGAGAGAAAAAGAAAGAAAACAGTTGTCAGCAATTCTTCTTTTAATCAATAGGGGCTCTGAAACTTTTATTATTTTTATATAGACACGTTCAGTGCGGGACAAATATCGATCGTAGAAAATTTGGTGAAAATTGTATCAAGTTTGTCCAGTGTACAAGTGTCCGTTATTGAAAGGCAAGGAGTTTGTTTCCATGGCAACTGTGCTTATCGCAGGACAAAAGTGACTTCCACTGAGGGTAGTCCAATGCACTCTGAGAAACCACTGAAAATGTCATGTCATTGTGACTACTGGTCTTTGCGCAAAATCTGAAACAATTTTGTGCAGTACCTATTGTCAGCAGTAGGTGCAGGTGTGACAGTTTTGTGAATATTGATATGCAGACGTGTTCAGAGTGGGAATAGTATGATTTGTGCAAAGTTTGGTCCAAATAAGACGAGGATTGTCTAAGCTATAACTGTCATGTTTAAGCTGCCATTTAAGCACGCTGGTCGCCATGGACACATTTCTGTACTATGTACATGCACTGTCAGTGAGCACTAGTCATTCCTTCATGTCATTTTATTCAGCTGGTGATAGAAAAATGAAGAAAACAGTTGTCAGCAATTCTTCCTTTCATTAGGGGGTGCTATAACTTTTGTTTATTATTTTTATATAGATGCATTCGGGGCAGGACAAATATTGATCGTAGAAAATTTGGTGCAAATTGTGCAAAGTTTGTCCAATTTACAAGGTTCCGATATTGTAACCACTAGGCGGCGCTCTAACTTTTGTTCTTTTTATTTAGGAGTGTTTAGGGAGGGACTGTTATCCATTGTCAAAAATTTGGTGAAAGTCAGACAAAGTTTGTCCAAGATACAACTTTCTGATGTTTCATGGTGAGGAGTCAACCTTCGCCATGTCGCCATGGCAACACTTCCCTGTAAGTTATGTGTTGTCCACCCATGTTGGACTATATATGTCAGTGACCTCAAGCTAGGGTCCAAATTTCATGACTCCGGGACCTTCCCACCCCTCCCCATAAGCTCATGGATTAAATGGCGAGGAGGGCGTGTCCATGGTAACATGTATGACGACATGCTAAAGTTGATTTTCAATTATGATCATTGCTGTGGTCTGATGAATCTCAGAAAATTTCACGTCATTCTGGAAAGTGGTGTGTGATTAATAAATAAAGTTTTCAGCAATTCTTTCGTTAACCAGTAGGTGGCCCTATATGTTTTGTCAGGTCTTTTGATGTAGACGCGTTCGGGGCGGGACTATTTTCCATCATGAAAACTTTGGTGCACATTGGACAAGTTTTTCCCGAGTTACAGCTTCTTGATTTTTAAGGGGAGGAGTCAAACTTTGTCATTGTGCCATGGCAAAACTTCCCTGTCAGTTGTGTGTTGTCCACCCATATAGGACTATAAAGGACAGTCACATCAACCTATGTTCCAAATTTCATGACTCCAGAACCTTCCAACCCCCTCAACATAAGCTCATGGATTGAATGACGAGGAGGGTGTTTCCATGGTCACGCATGTGATGTCATGCTAACCTTGATGTGCAGTTGTGACCATCGCTATAGTCTGATGAATCTCAGAAAATTTCACGTCATTCTAGCAAGGGGCGGGTGAGTAATATATAAAACTGTTTTCCGCAATTCTTTTGTTAACCAGTAAGTGGTGCTATATCTTTTGTCAGGTATTTTGATGTAGACGCGTTCGGGGCGGGACTATTTTCCATCATGGAAATTTTGGTGCACATGGGACAAGTTTTGCCCGAGTTACAGCTACTTGATCTTGTAAGGGGAGGAGTCAAACTTTGTCATAGTACCATGGCAACACTTCCCTGTCAGTTGTGTGTTGTCCACCTACAGTGGGGTAAAAAAGTATTTAGTCAGCCACCAATTGTGCAAGTTCTCCCACTTAAAAGATGAGAGAGGTCTCCAATTTTCACCATAGGTATACCTCAACTATGAGAGACAAAATGAGGGAAAAAAAAAAAATCCAGAAAATCATATTGTCTGATTTTTAAAGATTTTATTTCCAAATTCTGGTGGAAAATAAGTATTTGGTCAATAACAAAAGTTCATCTCAATACTTTGTCGGCAATGACAGAGGTCAAACGTTTTCTGTAAGTCTTCACAAGGTTTT
The DNA here is from genome assembly GCA_020510985.1 of Pholidichthys leucotaenia. Classification (NCBI taxonomy): domain Eukaryota; kingdom Metazoa; phylum Chordata; class Actinopteri; order Cichliformes; family Pholidichthyidae; genus Pholidichthys; species Pholidichthys leucotaenia. The sequence continues at coordinate 261,539,635 of CM035841.1, read as the reverse complement.
CACACACTGTTGCTGGTATTTTGGCCCATTCCTCCATGCAGATCTCCTCTAGAGCAGTGATGTTTTGGGGCTGTCACTGGGCAACACAGACTTTCAACTCCCTCCAAAGATTTTCTGTGGGGTTGAGATCTGGAGACTGGCTAGGCCACTCCAGGCCTTGAAATGCTTCTTACGAAGCCACTCCTTCATTGCCTGGGCGGTGTGTTTGGGATCATTGTCATACTGAAAGACCCAGCCATGTTTCATTTTCAGTGCCCTTGCTGATGGAAGGAGGTTTTCACTCAAAATCTCACGATACATGGCCCCATTCATTCTTTCCTTTACACGGATCAGTTGTCCTGGTCCCTTTGCAGAAAAACAGCCCCAAAGCATGATGTTTCCACCCCCCATCTTCACAGTAGGTATGGTGTTCTTTGGATGCAACTCGGCGTTCTTTCTCCTCCAAACACGACAAGTTGAGTTTTTACCAAAAAGTTCTATTTTGGTTTCAACTGACCATATGACATTCTCCCAATCCTCTTCTGGATCATCCAAATGCTCTCTAGCAAACTTCAGACGGGCCTGGACATGTACTGGCTCAAGCAGGGGGACACGTCTGGCACTGCAGGATTTGAGTCCCTGGCGGCGTAGTGTGTTACTGATGGTAGCCTTTGTTACTTTGGTCCCAGCTCTCTACAGGTCATTCACTAAGTCCCCCCGTGTGGTTCTGGGATTTTTGCTCACTAGATTGAGGGAGATTATCAGTGGTCTTGTATGTCTTCCATTTTCTAATAATTGGTCCCACAGTTGATTTCTTCACACCAAGCTGCTTACCTATTGCAGATTCAGTCTTCCCAGTCTGATGCAGGTCTACAATTTTGTTTCTGGTGTCCTTTGACAGCTCTTTGGTCTTGGCCATAGTGGAGTTTGGAGTCTGACTGTTTGAGGTTGTGGACAGGTGTCTTTTATACTGATAATGAGTTCAAACAGGTGCCATTAATACAGGTAACGAGTGGAGGACAGAGGAGCCTCTTAAAGAAGAAGTTACAGGTCTGTGAGAGCCAGAAATCTTGCTTGTTTGTAGGTGACCAAATACTTACTTTCCACCATAATTTGCAAATAAATTCTTTAAAAGTCAGACAATGTGTTTTTCTGGATTTTTTTTCTCATTTTGTCTCTCATAGTTGAGGTATACCGATGATGAAAATTGGAGACCTCTCTCATCTTATAAGTGGGAGAACTTGCACAATTGGTGGCCGACTAAATACTTTTTTGCCCCACTGTATATAGGACTATAAAGGACCGTGACTTCAACCTATGTTCTAAATTTCATGACTCCAGGACCTTCCCACCACTCCCCATAAGCTCACAGATTGAATGGCAAGGAGGGCATGTCCATGGTAATACGTGTGACGTAATGCTAAAGATGATGTGCAGTTATGATCTTCGCTGTGGTTGGACGAATCTCAGAAAATTTCACGTCATTCTGGCCAGCCGCGCGTGAGAAATAGAGTTTTCAGCAATTCTTTCGTTAACCACTATGTGACACTATATCTGTTGTCAGGTTTTTTTGATGTAGTTGTGTTCGGGGCGGGACTATTTTCCATCATGGAAAGTTTGGTGGACATCGGACAAGTTTTGCCCGAGTTACAGCTGCTTAATTTTGAAAGAGGAGGAGTCAAACTATGTTATGGCATCTTGGAAACACTTTCCCTGTCAGTTACGTGTCGTCCACCCATATAGGACAATATATCACCTCAACATATGGTCCAAATTTCATGACTCCAGGACCTTCCCACCCCTCCCCATAAGCTCATGGATTGAATGGTGAGGTGGGCTTGTCCATGTTAATATGTGTGATGTCATGCTAAAGTTCATGTGCAGTTATGATAATTGCTATGGCCTGATGAATCTCAGAAAATTTCACGTCATTCTGGCAAGTGGCGCGTGAGTAGTTAATAAAACAGTTTTCTGCAATTCTTTCATTAACTAGTAGGTGGTGCTATATCTTTTGTCAGGTATTTTGATGTAGACACGTTCTGGGTGGGACTATTTGTCATCATGGAAACTTTGGTGTACATCGGACAAGTTTTGCCCAAGTTACAGTTGCTTGATTTTGTAAGGGGAGGAGTCAAACTTCGCCATGGCCCAATGGAAACGCTTCCCTGTCAGTTATGTGTTGTCCACCCATATGAGACTATACAGTATATGACTATATATGCTAAAGTTGATATGCAGTTATGATCATCCCTTTGGTGTGATGATTCTCACAAAAGTTCTCATCAATCTGGCAAATGACGTGTGAGTAATAAATAAGAGTTTTCAGCAATTCTTTCGTTAATCAGTAAGTGGCGCTATATCTCTTGTCAGGTATTTTAATGTACACACCTTCGGGGCGGGACTATTTTCCATCATGGAAAGTTTGGTTGACATTGGACAAGTGTTGCCCGAGTTACAGCTGTTTGAATTTGTAAGGGGAGGAGTCAAACTTTGCCATGGCGCCCAGGCCACACCTGTTGAGATTTTGACTTAATTTATACAATTTTTAATGGCCAATGCCTATAGATGCCGCCATGTAAAAATGAGCTTAATTGGAGAAGGTCCCTAGGACTAGTTTGTTCAAATGCGAGGTGTGACTTTTCGGAATTGGAGGTTGGGCGACTTTGAGGCAAGATGGCGGCCTTCCTGTTGGCGGTGGGTATGGGCCACAATTATGCTTTTTGCATGTCTTGAGGTGATGCACACCTCACCCAAATTTTCTGTCTGTACAGCAAAGTTTATGGTCTCCAGTCTCTATAGACCTTGTACGTTTGGCCCCACCCACAAAAATTAGGGGTGGGGGGGGCACATATCTTTAACAGTTTGTCGAATTTTTCGCGGGGTCTGAGGGGTTGGCCAAAAAAAATCACATTTTGGTTAACGTTCAGAGGGTGAAAAATGTGATCATTTAGGCGGAAAAATAATAATTAAACTTGCAAGCAGGTGTAAGTGGTCCTTCGCCCCCTACGTACCCGCGCAACCCAGCACCTGTTGTACCTTGCTGTCTCGGAAAATTTCACGTTGTCGTTGCAAGGGCTGTGGGAATAATAAAGTAAACCATGTATAAAATGTCTTGAATGGAAAGGAATGGGATTCCATGGCAGCTGTGCTTATCACAGGACAAAAGTGATTTTCACTGAGGATAGTCCAATGCACTCTGAGAAACCACTGAAAATGTCATGTCATTGTGACTTATGGTCATTGCGCAAAATTTGAAACAGTTTTGTGCAGTACCTCATGTCAGCAGTAGGTGCGGGTGTGACAGTTTTGTGAATATTGATATACAAACGTGTTCAGAATGGGATCAGTATGATTTGTGCAAAGTTTGGTCCAAATCAGACGAGGATTGTCTGAGCTGTAACTGTCATGTTTTGCATTGCGAGGAAGCCACTGAAGCATGCTGGTCGCCATGGAAACAGTTCTGTACTATGTACATGTACTGTCAGTGAGCCCTAGTCATTACTTCATGTCATTTTTTCTGCTGGTGAGAGAAAAAGAAAGAAACAGTTTTCAGCAATTCTTCCTTTTATCAATAGACAACCTTTCACTCTCACATTTATACTTAAGGACAATTTAGGATCCCCAGTTGATGCCAGTTAACCTAACCTGCGTGTCTTTGGCCTGTGGGAGGACACCAGAGTAAACCCACACAGACGCGGGAGAACATGCAAACTCCACACAGATGTGTCACCGATGGTCAGGGGGTGGAATCGAACCCACGATGGTCAGGGGTGGAATCGATCCCGTGACCTTCTTGCTGTGCTGACACAGTGCCAACTACTGCAGCACCGTGCTGGTGGTTCATTTCGTCTTCTTTTTAATTATTACTTTTTTGGTTTTCTTATTTCAGACAAGAATAAAAAGAAGCTGTTTTTACCTTTACCTTAGTTAATATTAACTAATTTATGTTCATTATTATGTACCTGGCAAGTTAACATGACCGAAATTCATAAAGTCAATGACTTTAATCTGTCAGCAGCCTTCAGACAAACTAAATGTGCCAACATCTGGATTTCAAAATAACGGAGGTTTTTCCTGCTGTCTGGGTAGTGAGGAGATGTTTAAAAAAAAAAAAGATAAATATATAGAAATATTGTAACAGAAATAACTGCATCTTTGGTCATTTAAGTTAAATTATTTCATTAAATATACTGCTCAAAAAAATAAAAGGAACACTTTTAATCTGAGTAAGTTTTGGAGTGTTTTGAATTCAGCCCTCCGTAGGTTGTAGGTTGATAATTTTCATTTCCATCAAAAGATGTGGCATCTTTTCATTCTTAACACATTATCCAGTCCATATCAGTGTAGATATCCAGCTTATTTTTTCCCATTTAAAATCTGATGTGTTTTTCAAAGTGTTCCTTTTATTTTTTTGAGCAGTATACAATTTTATTAACATTTTTTTCTTTGAAATCAGAGTTAAATTATTGTTCTGTTCTGGCTCTGCAAAATTGTGGTCAAAAATGTAAAGTGTTCTAAGGAAAAAGTAAAAAAAAATAATTCCACAGTCTGTTTCAAATTTATGAAAAAACAGTCATTTTATTTAAAAAAATAAACGATTATCCATAAAATAATCCACAAATTTATAATAAAGTCTTAAATGTACAAGAAAAGTCCATTTTACAAGAGGAAATTACAAATTTGAGGAAAATGTTTTTAAAATTTAGATAAATTTACAGAGAAAAGTAGAACTATAAGAAAATTGTTATAAATTTTGGAGAAAAAAAATCAAGCCTTCAAGACTGAAGTCATTACTCAAGTTTTGAAGTGCGTGCTCTTTGTACCCTTAACTCAACTAGAAATGTTTGGTTGTCTACTTTTAATTATTAATTTAATAGCACTGCTATATTATTATTAATTTAACAGCACTGCTTTTACATGAGTAGAATTTCTGGCTACTGTACCCACCTCTGATCATATAATTTAAGTATGCATGAGCCCCGGTTGTGCAATACTTCAAATGGTAAGTTCCATATTCAGAGTTACTGTGCAAAATTTAAAAAAGAAATAAATTGTATAAAATTAACATATTCCGGTAACAATCGTGTCATATGTCCCCCCCCCCCAGAAAAATATGTTGCCACTGCGCCAGTGTCTTTAATTTTAAGTCAGAGGAAACACTGTGTGCAAAATAAAAAAAAGGAAATAAATAGTATAAAATTAACATATTCCGATTATGTACATAACAGTGTCGTGTCCCCCCCCCCCCCCCCCCCAGCAAAAATATGTTGTCATTGCGCCAAGGTCTTTAAGCCAGAGGAAACACTGAACAGCTTGTCTTACGTGCACTTTATCAGGTTGCTGTTTGCTGCCAGAGTCATACTTCCAAGCCGGAATTGGTAAACCCAGTTGGCCATGGTTGGCATCAGTCAGATTCAGTTGGACTTCTGCCAACATTGTACAAAAACGAATCTGCACCAGTGAAAGTCCATCCATCTTCTACTGCTTTTCCTGAGGTCCGGGTCACGGAGGCAGCAGTTCAAGCAGAGAAGCCCAGACTTCCCTCTCCCCAGCCACCTGCTCCAGCTCTTCAGAGAGGATACCAAGGTATTCCCAGACCAGCTGGGAGACATAGTCTCTCCACCGAGTCCTGGGTCTGCCCCGGGGTCTCCTCCCAGTGGGACATGTCCGAAACACCTCAAGTGGGAGGCGTCCAGGAGGCATCCTAATCAGATGCCCATACCACCTCAAATGACTCCTTTCAATGTGGAGGAGCAGCAGTTCTACTCTGAGCCTCTCCCGGATGACTGAGTTCCTCACCCTATCTCTGAGGGTGAGTCCAGCAATCCTACGGAGAAAGCTCATTTCAGCCGCTTGTATCCGCGATCTTGTTCTTTCAGTCATTACCCAAAGCTCATGACCATAGGTGAGAGTAGGAACGTAGATTGACTGGTAAATCGACAGCTTTGCCTTAGAACTCAGCTCCCTCTTCACCACAACAGATCGGTACAACGTCCGCATAACTGCAGATGCTGCTCCAATCCGTCTGTCAATCTCTCACTCCATTTTCCCCTCACTCGTGAATAAAATCCCAAGATACTTAAACTCTTCCACTTGGGGCAGGAGCCTGTCCCCAACCCAGAGAGGACAATCCACCTTTTTCCGGCTGAGGACCATGGACTCGGACTTGGAGGTGCTGATTCTCATCCCAGCCACTTCACACTCAGCGGCAAACCGTCCCAGCAAGAGCTGTAGGTCATTGCTGGATGAAGCCAACAGGACATCATCATCTGCAAACAACAGAGATGAGATCCTGTGGTCACCAAGCATGACACCCTCCATTCCCTGGCTGTGCCTAGAAATCCTGTCCATAAAAGTTATGAACAGGATCGGTGACAAAGGGCAGCCCTGGCGGAGTCCAACTCTCACTGGGAATGAGTCCGACCGAGTGTTGGCAATACGAACCAAACTCTCACAACGGTCGTACAGAGACCGAATAGCTTGTAACAACAAGCCCGATACCCCATACTCCCGAAGCACCCCCCACAAAAAACCACGAGGGACGCAGTCAAATGCCTTCTCCAAGTCCACAGAACACATGTAAACTGGTTGGGCAAACTCCCACAAATCCTCGAATTCTCGAGAGGGTAAAGAGCTAATCCGATGTGCCACGGCCAGGACGAAAACCACATTGCTCCTCCTGAATCCGAGGTTCGACCAACGGCCGGACTCTCCTCTCCAGTACCTTGGCATAGACCTTCCCATCGAGGCTGAGGAGTGTGATCCCTCTAAAGTTTGAGCACACCCTCCGGTCCCCTTTTTTGAAAAGAGGAACCACCACCCCGGTTTGCCATGCCAAAGGCACTGCCCCCAACCTCCACGCAGTGTTGCAGAGGCGTGTCAACCATGACAGCCCAACAACATTCAGGGCCTTGAGGTACTCGGGGCGAATCTCGTCCACCCCCGGGGCCCGGCCACCGAGGAGATTTTTAAGCACCTTGGTGACCTCAGCCCCTGTGATAGGCAAGTCATCCCCCTCGTCCCCAAACCCTGCTTCCTCTGTGGAAGGCGTATCAGTGGGATTGAGGAGATCCTCGAAGTATTCCTTCCACCGCCCGACGATATCCCCAGTCGAAGTCAACAGCGCCCCATCCGCACCATACACAGTGTGGACAGGGAGCTGCTTTCCCCTCCTGAGCCGCCGGACAGTTTGCCAGAATCTCTTCGAGGCTGACCGAAAGTCTTGTTCCATCGCCTCACTGAACTCCTCCCATACCCAGGTTTTTGCTTCAGCAACCACCCGAGCTGCACTCCACTTGGCCTGCCGGTACACCTCAGCTGCTTCGGGAGTCCCACAAGCCAACCAAGCTTGATAGGACTCCTTCTTCAGCTTAATGCCCCCCCTCACCACTGGTGTCCACCACTTGGTTCCTTCTCATGGATCGTCACCTTATCGTGGTGGGGGGGTTTGCGTGCCCCAGTGATCCCAGGAGCTATGTTGTCCGGGGGCAATTTGCCTCTGACAGGGTCTCCCAAGACAAACTGGTCCTGGGTGAAGGGCCAGACTAAGAACGATCCAACAGACTGTCATGATAAATTGTATATCGAGGATTCAGTGTACCCTGCCCGGTATGGGGTTACCGGGGCCCCACCCTGGAGCCAGGCCTGGGGGAGGGGCTTGAAGGCTAGCGTCTGGTGGCCGGGTTTCCACCCATGGGACCCGGCCGGGCTCAGCCCGAAGGAGTTACATGGGTCCGCCCTCCAGTGGGGTCACCACCTGCAGGAGGGATCATGGGGGTCCGGTGCTATGTGGATTAGGTGGCGGTCAAAGGCGGAGACCTTGGCGGACTGATCCCAAGCTTTCTAAACTGGTTGCAAAAATCTAAAAAAAAAAAAAACTTTGACGTTGTCATTATGGGGTATTGTATGTGGAATATTGAGGGAAAAAATGAATTTAATCCATTTTGGAATAAGGCTGTAACATAAAATGTGGAAAAAGTGAAGCGCTGTGAATACTTTACAGATGCATTGTATGTCAATCATTCTCAGGTCACATCTCATAGGTCACTCCTTTGCTGTGTCATCCTCACCAGACAGTGATTTAGCACCATCTAGAGCAGGGGTCTGCAACCTGCAGCTCTGGAGCCACATGTGGCCATAGATAGTGGCTCCCTGAGGCATTGAGAGAAAAAAAAATTCCTACATTCCCAAATAAAGAAACAATAAATATCCAAGAAAAAAGGTTGCATATCTAGGAAAAACATCCTAAAAGGTAGAAAATGAGAAAACCTGAAAATTTATGCAAAAAATCTCACAAATTTATAGTGGAGCAGAAAGTGGGCAAAAAGAGGCTTAGAAATTGAGATACCCTGCATGGCGGTAGAACAAAGCAAAATGGGTATCATTTTGTTTGTTAGGATGTCAACTTTATGAAAACTGAGGTTGCACTCGTGAAATCTCCTTTTAATGTGTTACTATAACCCCTTATTTGCCACAAACCATAAAAATATCCAGGTTTCAGAAATTGCAATTTATTTATCAACCTGAGTTAACAACTTCAAAACGGCAACTACCTGAAAGATTCCCATATTTTGAAGTTGTTTCCATATGAATTGAGGTTTTTGAACCACCGGTAATGCTTTTAAATGCCTTTTAACCCTTTATTTTCCCCAAATTTGCCATACACTACAAAAATATTAAGGTTTTGGAAAACCCTTTATTTTCCCCAAATCTGTTCCATTTTTATGCTGTTTCCTCTCTTCAAAAAACGGGACCGGAGGGTGTGCTCCAACTTTAGAGGGATCACACTCCTCAGCCTCCCTGGGAAGGTCTATGCCAAGGTACTGGAGAGGAGAGTCTGGCCGTTGGTCGAACCTCGGATTCAGGAGGAGCAATGTGGTTTTCTTCCTGGCCGTGGCACATCGGACCAGCTCTTTACCCTCTCGAGAATTCTTGAGGGTTCGTGGGAGTTTGCCCAACCAGTTTACATGTGTTTTGTGGACTTGGAGAAGGCATTTGACCGCGTCCCTCGTGGATTTTTGTGGGGGGTGCTTCGGGAGTATGGGGTATCGGGCTTGTTGTTACGAGCTATTCGGTCTCTGTACGACCGTTGTGAGAGTTTGGTTCGTATTGCCAACACTCGGTCGGAGTCATTCCCAGTGAGAGTTGGACTCTGCCAGGGCTGCCCTTTGTCACTGATCCTGTTATTTCTAGGCGCAGCCAGGGAATGGAGGGTGTCATGCTTGGTGACCACAGGATCTCATCTCTGTTGTTTGCAGATGATGATGTCCTGTTGGTTTCATCCAGCAATGACCTACAGCTCTTGCTGGGACGGTTTGCCGCTGAGTGTGAAGCGGCTGGGATGAGAATCAGCACCTCCAAGTCCGAGTCCATGGTCCTCAGCCGGAAAAAGGTGGATTGTCCTCTCCGGGTTGGGGACAGGCTCCTGCCCCAAGTGGAAGAGTTTAAGTATCTTGGGATCTTGTTCACGAGTGAGGGGAAAATGGAGCGAGAGATCGACAGACGGATTGGAGCAGCATCTGCAGTGATGCGGACGTTGTACCGGTCTGTTGTTGTGAAGAGGGAGCTTAGTTGTAAGGCAAAGCTGTCGATTTACCAGTCAATCTACGTTCCTACTCTCACCTATGGTCACGAGCTTTGGGTAATGACCGAAAGAACGAGATCGCGGATACAAGCGGCTGAAATGGGCTTTCTCCGTAGGATTGCTGGACTCACCCTCAGAGATAGGGTGAGGAGCTCAGTCATCCGGGAGAGGCTCAGAGTAGAACCGCTGCTCCTCCACATTGAAAGGAGTCAGTTGAGGTGGTATGGGCATCTGATTAGGATGCCTCCTGGACGCCTCCCACTTGAGGTGTTTCAGGCACGTCCCACTGGGAGGAGACCCCGGGGCAGACCCAGGACTTGGTGGAGAGACTGTCTCCCAGCTGGTCTGGGAACGCCTTGGTATCCCCTCTGAAGAGCTGGAGCAGGTGGCTGGGGAGAGGGAAGTCTGGGCTTCTCTGCTTGAACTGCTGCCTCCGCGACCCGGACCTCCGGAAAAGCGGTAGAAGATGGATGGATGGATGGATGGATTTTTGCAACTTTATTAAAAATTAAAAAAACAAAACAAATAAGAAATCACAAGTACATAAGTATTCACAGCCTTTGCTCAATACTTTATTGATGCACCTTTGGCAGCAATTACAGCCTCAAGTCTTTTTGAATATGATGCCACAAGCTTGGCACACCTATCTTTGGGCAGTTTGGCCCATTCCTCTTTGCAGCACCTCTCAAGCTCCATCAGGTTGGATAGGAAGCGTCGGTGCACAGCCATTTTCAGATCTATCCAGATATTCAATTGGATTCAAGTCTGGGCTCTGGCTGGGCCACTTAAGGACATTCACAGAGTTGTCCTGAAGCCACTCCTTTGATATTTTGGCTGTGTGCTTAGGGTCGTTGTCCTACTGAAAGATGAACCGTCACCTCAGTCTGAGGTCAAGAGCGACCTGGAGCAGGTTTTCAGCCAGGATGTCTCTGTACTTTGCTACATTCATCTTTCCCTCTATCCTAACTAGTCTCCCACTTCCTGCCGCCGAAAAACATGCCCACAGCATGATGCTGCCGCCACCATGCATCACTGTAGTGACGGTATTGGCCTGGTGATGAGCAGTACCTGATTTCCTCCAAACATGACGCCTGGCGTTGATGCCAAAGAGTTCAATATTTGTCTCATCAGACCAGAGCTTGTTTCTGATGGTCTGAGAGTCCTTCAGGTGCCTTTTGGCAAACTCCAGGTGGGCTGCCATGTGCCTTTTACTAAGGAGCGGCTTCTGTCTGGCCACTCTACCATACAGGCCTGATTGGTGGATTGCTGCAGACATGGTTGTCCTTCTGGAAGGTTCTCTTCTCTCCACAGAGGAACGCTGTGAGCTCTGACAGAGTGACCATCGGGTTCTTGGTCACCTCCCTGACTAAGGCCCTTCTCCCCTGATTGCTCAGTTTAGATGGCCGGCCAGCTCTAGGAAGAGTCCTGGTGGTTCTGAACTTCTTCCATTTATGGATGATGGAGGCCACTGTGTTCATTGGAACCTTCAAAGCAGCAGAAATTTTTCCTGTACCCTTCCCCAGATTTGTGCCTCGAGACAATCCTGTGTTGGAGGTCTACAGACAATTCCTTTGACTTCATGCTTTGTTTGTGCTCTGACATGCACTGTCAACTGTGGGACATATAGACAGGTGTGTGCCTTTCCAAATCATGTCCAATCAACTGCATTTACTACAGGTGGACTCCAATTAAGCTGTAGAAACATCTCAAGGATGATCAGTGGAAACAGGATGCACCTGAGCTCAACTTTGAGCTTCATGGCAAAGGCTTTGAATACTGATGTGCATGTGATTTCTTAGTTTTTTTAATTTTTAATAAATTTGTGAAGATCTCACAACTTTTTTTCACATTGTCATTATGGGGTATTGTGTGTAGAATTTTAAGAAAAAAGAAGTTAATCCATTTTGGAATAAGACTAACATAACGTGGAGAAAGTCAAGCGCTGTGAATACTTTCCAGATGCACTGCATCGTGTCTGCTGTTTGGCCACCCACGCAGGCTGCACCTCATTGGTCACTGCATCTACCCAGTGGACATTCTGGTCAAGATGTTTGCTCTCATGCAAGATGGCTCCCAGACAGTAAACATTTTCTTATATCTTCAGAAGTCAACAGTGAAACATCTATCCATCTTCTGCCACTTATCTGGGGTCTGGGTCATTGAGGCAGCGGTCCAAGCAGAGTAGCCCAGCCTGCCACCCGTTAACATAGCAACATGATCCTTACGCTGCAGTGGAACTGCTCAGTGGCCACAGGTCAGTCTGTGGTTGTACTGGACCGCTTCTTGGTGTGAATGTGGAACTGAGTGTGAACAGGGCATCCTTGAAAGAGAGGTGCCCTCTCATCGGAGCTTCCCTGTATAAATAAAGGTTAAATAAATAAAAATAAATACTGCAGCTGTCTTCAGTTGTTGCTTGTTTGCTGAGCTTCTTGAAGCGATTGCCTCCACGTTCCCACTCCCCATTTACAAAAAAAAAAAAAAAAAAAAAAAAAAAGAGACCTTGGCCTTTATGCTAATGAACGACTGGGCAAAACCACCTCTCCACTAGTGATTCTAGATGCATTTCTACAAGAATGAGAAATTCCGTATTTGAGGTCAGCCAGCCCTGTGTTTCTGTGTGCAGTACTGCTGTAGTACTGATGACCTTCCAGCAGGGGGAAGCATCTCTTCATTTATTATCTTTGATAAAACCCATTAAAAGCAGGGATTCAGTCCTACTGAAGGCCAACATGAGGACAGTTAATAGAAATAGGGATTTATTATCATTATTATAGTTATTTTCTAATTGTAAAGTAACATTATTACTGCATTACATAAATAAAAACCGTGTCGAGCTATTATCAGATATTTTTTCTATTGTTTGGTAGTTCTGAGCAGCAGATTGTGTGTGATGGTGTATGAAAGTGTTGTAAATATCAACTACATGTGCAGCAGTGTAACTTGATTTTTACTTATATGGCTTGGTTGGTTTATATTTATATGGCAAGTGCTAAATGGGATTATTAGTAACTGATCAAAGAATGCTAATTATCCAGAATATTTTATTGAAAATGACAATTTGATAACTAGTATGGAGGATGTGGTTAGTGGTTTCAATAAATTTTTTGTAAACGTTGGTCCAGAATTAGCAAAAGCAATAGTGACACCAGAAACAAACGATAGTGGTTCTGTAAATGAAATGGAAGATAGAAATCCAAACACAATCTTTTTGAGTGCAGTAACTGAAAAGGAAATTATCGAGACTGTGAGTAAATTTAAGAACAAAAAATCAACTGACTGGAATGAAATTGACATGACAATGGTAAAAAAAAGTAATTGAAGGAATTGTTAAGCCACTCACCCACATCTGTAACCTGTCATTTCAAACTGGTAAATTTCCAAACAAAATGAAAATAGCAAAAGTAATACCTCTATACAAAACAGGAGACAGTCATCATTTCACAAATTACAGGCCGGTCTCTTTACTCTCACAATTCTCCAAAATACTTGAAAAAATCTTCACTAAGAGACTGGATGAATTCATTGAAAAACACAACCTTCTTACAGACAGTCAGTATGTTTTTAGAGTGGACAAATCTACATCTTTGGCACTGATCAAACTCATAGAAGAAATTACTAGCTGTATAGATAAAAAAAAGTTTGCTGTAGGAGTATTTATAGATTTATAGAAAGCTTTTGACACCATTAACCACAGAATTTTACTGAGGAAATTGGAAAGGTATGGGATAAGAGGGGTTGGATTGAGCTGGGTGGAAAGTTATTTAAGTAACAGACAACTATTTGTACAAATAGGTGAGCACAAATTACCCTTCATGAACATCTCTTGTGGTGTGCCCCAGGGGTCAGTTTTGGGACCCAGACTCTTTATCTTATATATAAATGACATATGCCAAGTATCAAAAATTCTGAAATTTATTTTGTTTGCGGATGACACAAATATCCTTTGCACTGGTGAGAATTTGCAGCAGGTTTTAGAGGTGGTCACAGCTGAAATGAAAAGGTTAACACAGTGGTTTAACAAAAATAAATTATCTCAAAATCTGAACCCCCCCCCCCCCCCCAGATTATCCATCCATCCATCCATCTTCTTCCGCTTAATCCTTTTCGGGTCGCGGGGGGGCTGGAGCCTATCCCAGCATCTTTGGGCGAGAGAGGCAGGGTACATTATGTTGTTTTGAAATTATAAAATAAATCACGAAATAATGATAACAATAGATGATACCAGAATAGAAACGGTACAGGAAAATAAGTTTCTGGGGGTGACGCGAGACAATAAAATCTGCTGAAAACCTCACATCAGTCACATCCTGGCCAAGTTGGCAAAATGTATAGGGATACTGGGGAAGACGAGACACATTTTGGACAATAAATCATTGTTCTTACTGTACAACTCACTGTTTCTACCATATCTTAACTACTGTGTAGAGGTCTGGGGAAAAAACCTACAGGACCAACCTACAGCCAATATGCACATTACAATAAAAAGCTATAAGGATAATAAATAATGTAGGATATAGGGACCATACCAACTCATTATTTTTAAAGTCACATGCCATAAAGTTCATGGATTTAGTTAAATATAAGACAGCACAAGTAATGTACAGGGCAATTAATAATCAACTCCCTACTAATATACAAAAAATATTCAAAAACAGAGACAATGATTATAATTTGAGAGGAGACTTAACTTTTACAAAACCTAAGGTACGAACAACTAAGAAAAGTATGTGCATATCTGTCTGTGGGGTGGATTTGTGGAACAGTCTGGAGCTGGAACTGAAACTACGTACAAACAGAAATCAATTCAAAAAGAGGTATAAATATTATTTGCTGAAAGGATATATGCTACAGGGGTAGTATTAATATGTACGATTCACTATGCTCACTCTGGGATACTATGGTATGGTAGGTGGGACAGTACTGTGCATATCTGTGTATATCTGTGTTGTTTGGGGCTGGGTGTAGATGTATGGACCGTATGTATGTTGGGATGGATGGGTGTCAATGTTGACATGTACAAAATATAGTTAATTGTCTACTTGGGGTCTTAAATGCGGTGACAGGTGTATATTTCACATGGGTTGTATTTAGGGAAAAGAGGAGTTGGAGTAAATAAGTGTTTTCTTCCTTCTCCCTTTCGAGCACTGTATACTGTCACTTTTATTGCACTTGTCATTTGTTTTGTTTGTTTACTTTTTTGTTCGAAAGTATCTATCTGTCTATACTAAACAAAAACATTTTTGTTTAGCATTGACTCACAAGTCAAATCCTTAATAACATTTATATAAAATTCTTCCTGACCAAACAAGTTGCAGACATTCATAGTGTCAGGTAAAGGACCAGAGGACATGGCAGTCTTTACCTATTATTATAGTAAATGTTTTTCTAATTCCATCAGTTTAGAGTAGACTAAGTGATGAAGTCACTTGACAGGATGTTATGACATCTTACTTGATTTTATAATGTGAATTTAGTTTCTCATCAGTCAAGCTCTTGTCTGTCCATGCTGTCACAAAAGCCAGAGGAACTGCATTATAACAGTAATTATGATTTTTAAAATTTAGTTTCTTTTAGTTGATGATTTTATATTTTTCCTTTACATGATCTGGGAAAAAATGATCCTTTAGAGTGGTGATGCAGTGTTTTTTGTCAGGGGCTATAATGACGTCTCTGTACAGCAGAGGGCACCAATGTTCTACACTAGATCTTCTGTTTGATGCTATTGACTGAAACATGGTGCGTGTGTAGGTTTTAACTATCTGAAATGTGTCTATTGGTCACGCAATTATCCAAAAATGATCAAAACAGTCAATTTGCTTAAAAAAACACACAGCTTTTATCTCATTCTTCTCTTCCAGAAACATTTTTACTCTTCCGGATAAAAAGGATACGTCATGATTTGACAAAGCCAACCCATCCTTGTGATCCACCCACTACTCTATTATTGGCCTGCCTAGCGCATGGTGCTAGCAGTTTGTTGTGAAATCAAATCACGGCAAAATTATTGGGAGATGGGCTGTAGTGATGTGAGATACACCATCGACTGTGGATCAGTGAACCAGCGCCACTCATCCAAGCTAGAAGGAGGCTAAAAACTAAAGGCTAGAAGCTAGTCAGTAAATGACTAACTGATGTAAGAGGAAGGGCGGAGTTGAATAGGTGAAGGATGTTTCTTAAAGTGATAGGCTTTAAGATAAGATAAACCTTTATTAGTCCCACAACGGGGAAATTCCAGGATTGCAACAGCACAGGGATAGCAACACTCAGAGCAATAATTTAGAAGATAAGAAAATAAGAGCAGTGAATATACATACCGTATTTTCCGGACTATAAGTCGCTCCAGAGTATAAGTCGCACAAGCCAAAAAATGCATAATGAAGAAGAAAAAACCGTATATAAGTCGCACTGGACTATAAGTCACATTTTTGGGGGGAAATTTATTTTACAAAATCCGACGCCAATGTAACCCAGTGTTAAAAACGTGGATGGAATTATAAATGTCGATACCGCTTTAAGAAGAAGGGGGGACATTCATTTCACAATGGGAGTAGATAGTTTAACGTGAAATAAATTAGAAATATTGATACCGCTTTTAAAAAGAAAAACACCCATTTTACAATGGGAATACATAATTTGAATATGAATATTTAAATAAATATATATTCATAAGTAGGAACATTTTCTAGAAGGTTCTGATAAAGTTCCTAGTATTGTGTGTTGATATTTATTGTAACCAATGGCTGTGCCATTGCTGGGTCACGCCACCCAATGGGTTAAGCGCTCTCTCCCTGGGTCTGGGATGACTTGCATTTTTGGCTCAGTCACGCCAGACGCCGAAAGACACAGACCAGAGAGAGAGACTGTCCTTGGTGATATGGCGATGCTAGCGTGCTGGTAGCAGCCTTTGCCTGGATAAAACCCTTGAAATTGATTGGGATCCAAAGGCTGCCGACGCCGTTGAGCGCGGGAACTCCATTGACGCACGAGCCACTTAGCATGGTCAGGTTCTTTTCTTTTTTTTTCTTCCTTTGGACTGGTTTGACCAGAGCATGGATTCTTCAAATCTGGATGGCGAGCTGAAGCCCGAACCCTAGAAACTGCTAGAGGTGACCCCACTGGTCACCTGGAACTGATACAACAAGAACTGTGAATATTGTAAATATAATTTGAGTTTATGAATTGTATTTTCTTTTATCGCGCTATGTATTTATTTTTGTGTACATAATTGTAAATAATATACATAGTTGCAAGTTCCATACACCGTGTGTGTGTATCTGTCATCTGTTGTTGCACCTCCCAGGCTCCTACGAACCCAGAGTCGGTCTGACTTGGCCCAATTATCCCTCTGCTCAGGTAGTAAAGTTAAGGTAACTACATTGCCATAACACAATACTACCAAAAAGGGTACTACACCTAAAGTGGGTAGGGTGAGTGGGTGTTAGTAAGGGTTACACACAAAAATCTGGCGAGCGCAGGTGTTAGTGGGTGTTACCCAATTACCCAGTCAGCAGTGGTATACCCCGCAGGTATTATACCCTGTATTTTACCCTGTGTATTACAGTGGGTACATATTGTTACAGTGGTATACTGTGTTACAAAATTTGGCGAGGCAAGTAAGTGTCACAGGGTTACAAAAAAAAGTTGACGAGCGCAACCAGGAGCCTGGAGCGTTGCACAACAGATGAGGATTCTGTTTTGACCCCTGACTAAACAGTTTATATACTGCCAAAATGGATTTTGTGGAAAAACATGGTATTAAAATCCCTAATGCAGTCATTGTCAGTGTTGTTGTTGATAAAGAGAAAGACACAGACATTTTTGAGTTTCTAGAGCAACATGGCACTATCCGTAGGGTGCTTAGTATTGATGACAGCTCATCTGATTTTGACAAAAGTCACATTGTAGAGTTCGAGTCTGGATTAGCCATTGAAGCATTAGCACCTACGTTGCCGTACTCCTTTCCATCCACTGACAATCCTGAGGTTAAGTACTGCATTCAAGCTGTAACCGATGTCTACACTAAAACTGTAGGGGGCAGTGTTACTGAGGCTTATCTTAGCAACCTGAGGGGTTTAGCTAAGCTAAGTGGAAAAGGTTTTGAAGAGGTGTTGCGGGAGGTTATGTCCACAATAGGGAAGTCTATTGAAGCTGCTGAGACAGCTGAAACAGCCTCTGCTGATGTTGATCTTGCTGTCCCTACTGTAGAACCCACACAAAGTGGAGTCTCGCCTCCGCTCCAAGTTGAAGTGCCTCGCACCCCTAAAGCCACTCAAGCACTCTTACAAAGCCCTCTTAGACCAAACTTGACATCTCAAGTGTTGAGCCCAGCTGATCCTAACCCACCCGAGGTTCAGAAAATCGTAGTCGAGCATGTCATTAACCCTCAAGCGACCGAGTGGGGTCATTTACGACCCCAGCCATATAATTTAATGTGCCGTCTCTTTATTTTTTATCCAAATTTTCTTTCCTAGCATGAATTTGTCAGTCTACTAATCCTACACACTTTCATAGTTTTTTGCAGGGATCAACCAATTGGTGTGGCGTAGACATCGCAAACTCTTGTGGGGTCATTTATGACCCCGAAGAGAAGCACTGGTTTTTAAACATTGGTTTTATAAATTTTATTCAAATGTTCCACTTCTAATAGTTAGTTAGTTAATCCCTTCACACCTGAAGGTGTATATGGGCGGCGCCTATCTCTGTTTCTCTGACCCTAGGCCACACAGCTACTGTAAGTAGTGAAAGCTACAGCAGGGGGTCAGTCCTCTGGTAGCTCTGTGTGTAACTTTACTTTCCCCATTCCATTATGCGGAGCACCACGCCAGAAGGCAGAAAGCACCATTTTTATATGGTCTTTGGTATGACCCGGCCGGGATTTGAACCCCTGCCTCCCGGGTGTGGGGCGGATGCTCTACCAACTGAGCCACCACTCCGGTTTCCACTTCTAATCAGTACTTTATATTGTATTGCAGTGAACCATGGCTAACAGACCTAGAATAGCAAGATTTACATTTGTCTGTTTGTCTGGATTTGTCTGTTTGTTTGTCTGTTTGTTAGCAAGATAACTCAAAAAGTTATGGACGGATTTTCATGAAATTTTCACAGATTGTCAGAAATGGGGTATCCTACAGATGATTAGATTTTGGTGGTGATCCGGATCACCGTCCACAAGAAAACCGCCATTACGCAAAATGCCATAATAGGTATCATGATCATCATCGTAACTACAATAATAGGTATCATCATCATCGTGATGTTGATATGATGACTATGATGATGATGATACCTATTATTGTAACTATGATGATAATAACTATGATGATGATGATGATGTTCCAAGAGTGAACTGACAAGGACTGTCTAAATAAATGTAATGTTGTTCTTACAGTCTGCGTTTTGGTTATTTCTTGCAATAAAAGTATTATTAGCAAACACATTTTACATTATATCATTATAAAATACCTGTCTTAAATACAGGGAGTAGTTTTGGTATGATAAACCTCCAACCAGCCATTTATAATAAGGATCCCTGTACAGAGCACAATGGGGTCATAAATGACCCCACTTGGTCATTTCAGTCCGTAAATTAGCTTGGTCGCTTGAGGGTTAAAAATGCAGAGAAGCCCTCAAACCCCCATTCCTCTTGGAGAATCAGAGCTTTCTCTGGCAAAACGCCAAGACCGTATACTGAAGCTGACTATGAAACATAGTGTTCATATGTTGACTTGATGATGGAAGATACTTCTTTGTCTGACTTGGAAAAATCTCGCAGGATCCTTGAAAGTCTTCTTGCTCCTGCGTCTGATGTTATTCGCCCTCTTGGGTCTGAAGCCACCTCTGCCGACTATCTTAAGCTTTTGGACTCAGCTTTTGGAACTGTTGAAGACGGTGAGGAACTGCTTGTGCGATTCATGAACACTTTCCAAAATTTTGGAGAAAAACCCTCTGCATATCTGCGTCGTTTGCAGGTGGCGCTCAATCTCACAGTGCGTAGAGGCGGTCTAGAGCCACAGGAAGTGGACAAACAGCTTCTCAAGCAGTTTAACAGAGGCTGCTGGGATGGTAATCTGCTAAGAGAGCTACAACTGGAACTAAAAGATAAACATCCACCTGAGTATGCAGAATATTGCTTCACGTTCGCACTGTTGAAAATAGACAAGAAGTTAAAAACACACGCATGAAAAAACACTTGGGCGCCACAAAACCAAAAGCAGCCTCCTACGAACAAACAGTCACCAGTACAAATAGTGAAGTGGAGTCGGACAGTCTGAAAGAACTGAAAAAGCAAGTCGCTGATTTAAAAAGCCAATTAGCTGCTGTCGTGAAACAAAAGAAACAAGCACCACCGAAGAAAGACCCAACTAAGAAATCTGGAAATAAAAAACCTGACCATGCCAAACTTGAAAACTTACCTTCGTCCAGCCGTCCCAATACTAGGCCCAGACCATGGTATTGCTTCCGCTGTGGCGAAGATGGGCATATTGTAGCCACTTGTGAGTCAGAGCCAAACCCCGCACTTGTAGCTGCAAAACGCAAAGAATTAAGAGTAAAAAGACAGATTTGGGATAGTCAGAACCCCCAATCTTCTTTTAAACTGAAGTCTACCCCTGTTGCGGGACAAACAGACGCTAGTTCAGAGATGACCCGTCCCAAACCGAAAGCTCCATTCAAGACACGTGCTAAACTGAAGTCACATTACAAAACAGACCCCTTTAACTTTCCTAATGGTCTAATTGGTACAAAAAGTACAGCACAAGTGAAAGTGAATGGCTGTACTTTGAGCTGTTTGTTAGATACAGGCTCCCAGGTGACTACTGTCCCTGAGTCCTATTACAGACAGTACTTATCCAACCATGAGATTAAGCCACTTTTTGAGCTGTTAGAAGCGGAGGGAGCTAACGGTCAGAGTGTACCTTACTTAGGTTACATTGAAATACATGTCACTTTCCCAAAAGACTTTCTCGGTATTGAAGCCGAAGTGCCAACACTTGCCTTAGTGGTTCCCGATGTACATGTAGCTGATCAGTCCTTAGTGTTAATGGGGACAAACACATTAGATGTACTTTACGAGCTGTACTCGGATGCATGTTCTGAACTGCAGCCAACTATGTCACTTGGTTATAAGGCAGTGTTAAAAGTCCTTGAGCTACAGCACAGACAGTCCAAACACACTAGCCTTGGTTTAGTGACCATGCACAACAAAGAGCCACAGTTAGTTCCTGCAGGCCAAACAGTTGTTCTAGATGGCGCTGTAGCTGTGTCAGCTGGCAACAGTGAAAAATCTGTCTTGTTAGAACACCCGTTAATGTCAGCCTTACTTGGTGGTATCCTAGTAAATCCATGTCTCATAGACTTACCTGAAAGAGCACCTTACCTTGTTCCAGTTATACTCACCAATGAATCGGAACATGACGTGACAATCCCTCAGAAGTGTGTCATTGGAGAAATCTGTGCATATCAACGAGTCCTATCGCAAGAACACTCCGTGAAAGTTACAAAGTCCAAGACTGAACCAAAGTCCACTCTGAAGTTCAACTTTGACTCTTCCCCCATTAGCGCTGAATGGAAAGAGCGCCTAACAGAAAGACTCAGTCAAATGCCCGAAGTATTTGCACAAAACGATCTTGACTTTGGCAAAACGGATCAAGTGAAACACACAATCAAATTATCAGATGAAACACCGTTCAAACACAGAGCACGTCCCATACATCCAAATGACCTGGAAGCGGTCTGTAAGCATCTCAAAGAACTCCAACAAGCAGACGTGATAAGAGAGTCTACTTCCCCATTTTCTTCGCCTGTTGTAGTGGTGCGAAAGAAAAATGGCGATGTCCGCCTTTGTTTTGATTACAGGAAGCTTAACATGCAGACTGTAAACGATGCTTACGCCCTCCCCAACTTGGAGGAAACGTTTTCCACCTTGACTGGTTCGCAGTGGTTCTCCGTCCTCGATTTAACCTGTTGCACTTCTGTGTACTGCGGGCGGGCACGTCTCTGTGTCCTAGAGCACACGAGGGCGCTGCGTCCTAGAGCGCACTGAAAAAAAAGCTGCATTTCCGTTCTTCCACTACAGACACAGCCGCGAACAGATTAGATATGATTGACCTCTCATTCGACTAATAAGAGCCTTGAATTGGGTTTCTGAAACCTTGAGGAACCAATGACTGAAAACCTAGCAAGAAGGACCCGCCTACCAACGCTGCGAATGCAGCGAGCCAATTGAAGCACAGAAGTTCGAAAGCTGTTTTGTGTAAGGCTGGGTGAAGAGAGACTGCTGCAGCAGATTAAAAAAGGACCCGCAGGAAGAACCGCCACAGACCCAGCAGCACGGAGACCACCCACAAGTGCGACCTGTGTGACAGGGACTGCCATTCGCGCATCGGCCTGTTCAGCCACAGGTGGTGCTTTTTTTTTTTTTTTATTCCAGCAGAATAGACGTTTAGGATTCTCTTCCATGGTCATCATAGACCGACGGAGGCCGACGACGAAGGCTGGGTGACACACACGCGTTCGCCAGCCTTTTTTAATTACTACTGTTATTTGTTTTGAAAAATCGTTCGCCAAAACCGCAATCATGGAAGCGCAAAACCGCAATAATGGAATTATGTTTTGACCGGGTCGCGAGACCAGAACCACGAGTCCGTAACAAGCGGACCAGCGTCGCGTTCGTCTGACAATGAGGAAGAGAAGTTCGCCAGCTACGCTGCTGTTGTGAAGAGGTAAGTGTTATTAGCTAAATTATTCTTAATCCCTGAAAATTGTAATCAAAAATGACTTTTGACCGATCGGTAAATTACAGCTGTGCGTCATCGCCACATGACAGACCGCGGCGCAACGGGCGATGTCCGTCCTCTGTAGCGAGGGGGGGGGATCCCCCCCCCACACAGCCCTGAGTGTCTCCTTTCATTAGAGCCCAAGATGAAGCTTCTATATTGAATCATTCAAAAGTTAGACGTTTTTCCAAACTGTGCCATTTGGCACAATTTGGCACAGTTCAAAAACGCCTGGGAACTACCTGAGGAAAAAGCTGTGTAATATATTCATTTTTTGTGGTATTGTTATAAAATTTTGACCTCAGCTGGATAACACTTGGTTCTACATTTCTGTTGCATTTTCCAGCCCGGATCTGAAGCTGTGTGTTATTTGCAAGCATTTGTATCCAAAAAAACACCCAGGCGAAATTTATTTTCTTCAAGTTCAGTATGTTTAGATGACTGTTACTCAGTGGCTGGAGCACTTAGAGAGATTATGACTGTTTTGCCAAAAAATTCAAAGTGTTTTCTTTTAAATGAGACCAACCCCATGAAGATGCTGCAAAGGGTTGAAGAACAGCTTTTGATTTACTTTGGGTATGTTATTTTTTGGGATTTTTTGGGAAATTGACCGGAGTGCAAGGGGTTAAATTCGGGGTACTACCAAATTGA